>OZ023333.1:33001430-33406430 GCA_964007535.1 Brachyptera risi
TTTTTAAAATAAGAAATTACCAAGAAATTCTATCAAAATTTTTTCCAACCAAATGAGAGAGAAAAATATCAACAAAAAAGTTACATTTGAAACATCATTGGAATATCACATAAAAAAAATCTGCTGACCTCGAGCCTGAGATGAGAAATAGGTGACTGTTTATTTCATTGTATGATAGAAAAACTTGCAGTGTTCGTGCAATGTGCATATGTGATATGTATATGTGAGTACATAGTACATTAGCGCATTGTTAGAATACTTTTACCGTGAAATGATCCACTTTTTGAATCCCACCTCAACTGCCATGAGGCTAACAAAACATCGACACAGAAATGTGATTGGCCTGAGGCAAATAATTATTACCAAACTTGACTGCGACTTATTAAGACCGATTTTCAAGTTGGATGTGAGAACGCCTTTTGCGTGTTTTTAATTTCACCCCCCCCCCCCCCACACACACACACACACACACACACAAACATCCTTCACAATCACGTGTCCGCAACACTTTGGTTTTAGCACTTTATTGACCGAGTTATTCGAACTACCCGTACATTAAACCTGTTGAGACAGAACAAAGGAGAGTGTAAGACTCGATCAAGAGATTTTTCTAGAATATCATATAATTGCAAATTGTAATATTTATGTATATTTACGTTTTTAAAATTATGTGGAGGGAATTGTTTCCTATCAGGAATATATATATATATATATATATATATATATATATATATATATATATATATATATATATATATATATATATATATGTATATATATATATATATATATATATATATATATATATATATATATATATACATATGTATATCAAATAAATATATGTATATATATATACATATATATATATATATATATATATATATATATATATATATATATATATATATATTATATACATATATATAGATATATAGATATAGATATATTTAGATATATTTAGTTTTACAAACCAAATCCCCATACATATCGTGATCTAACCGTTTTACGTGATTTTTTTGGCTAGAAGGGATTCTTGGTGGGTCAATAATAATTTTGTCCATTTTACGCGATGCGGAATTATACAAATTATGAAAAATATTTCGAATTGTTTCCGGCTATGTTTGGTTAGGTCAGTTAATTTCAAGCATCGAGTAGCGTTCTCCAAACTTGCATCGGGTAACCAACTTTCACAAATGCCATCTAGTGCCAAACTGCATGATTATTACGATAAAACTGAATTTTATTATACACAATTTAATATAAGTTATACACTAGGCCTATATCATTCTCTCTAAAGAAAACATTTCCGATTTTCATTATTGCAATAATTTTGTTGTAAATAATAATTATCGTTGTCAACAATTGAACGATTTTCGGTAAGGTATACATTAGAGCGGATGGACGATGCAAATTCGTGTTATATTTTGATAATCTAAAAAAAAATGTCTTACCTTTGATCAAGTCCAGTTTTTCACGTCTACAAAGTATTTAATTGATATGATATGATAAATTAATACATATTATATTTTACACTTCACGTACATATGTGCTAGTGGTACCAAATTTATCGATATTTTGGCTATTTTGAAAAAATTGTGTTTCTATATCTTCTTGGCGTATTATATTGTATTCATTATTCACCGTAGAATAATACATATAGTAGGCTCCTAGTAATATTAATTTCGTCAAATAAGCTAGGGCTAAATAATAGATGATACTGACAACGGATACCTTTTTCGAGTATTCATCACCTTGGCAAATTAACATTTTTTTAGTAATTAATCAATTATAGTTAGGTTTTATTTAATATAAAATTATCCCATCACCAATATCAACATTATCAACTTAATTCAGAATGGTACGCCATGTTGAATGAATATGATATTGCATGTAATTAGTTATAAAAGAACCATAAAAAACAGATAATTATCACCTTTCTAATTACTTAAAATTAAGTGTCGGTAATAGATCAATTATCTAGCACAAGCAGTAATGTTTTTACCATCTGTTTTCGAAGCTGTTATTCATTATAATATATGCCTGCCCTAGGGTGATATTTTTGCCGGCACCTACATAGTCAAATCGTGAATATTATGTATTGATGGTAAGGGGGGGGGGGACATGTTGGAAGTCGACTGCTATATTTTACGTTTCTAATTCAAGTACCGGTATAAGCATTTTTAATTAGGAGCTGAAGTGATTATTTTTCAAAAGCTGGAGTCTATATTGTCTCTATTTTATGTACCGTACTTTGATCTATGATAATCTAGAGCCGACGCCAATAGATCTTAGTCATCATTACAGTGCGTCGTTAAACCCAATATAAAAAAAGATGATCTAGAGCACAGTCTTATCAGAGAGAAAACTATAGCTTTTTCACTTCAATATACGATACTTGATTCAATTTTGACCTATATGATCGAGCAACTAAGATGAAATTATTATAATACAATTTTGTCAATATAATGTTAGAATATAATTTCATCAATGTTATCAATCAATAAATCGTTGTAAAATGAAAATTAAACTGGATGCATTTTTTCATTTACATCTTTTTTTACTGTGATTGTGGTTGCACTGCTTCCAAAACGGTCTGCAACCGCTCACTTCACACTGATGCAAAATGTCACCCACTGTTCCTGTTTAGATGTAAACTTGCCTATTTGCTAAAAATAGTTTTCTAAACGCGAACACTTGTCACACTTGGTAAGTCATTGAATTGTTTCATCGGATTGAATTTCATTAGATTTCTTTCCAATCAGTAACCTTTTCTAACAGAGATGCTCACAGTTACGAAAGTCAATACAATCTATTCAATACATTTGTAGGTTATGTTCATTTAGGCCCTTGGCCATTGAGTAAATAAATGGCTACTTTATCTATGCCTTGGCCTAGTAAAGGCCTTTTAATATTTAGATCCATCTATTTTATATACACAATTTTGTATTTATATCTCAGGTTCATCATAATTGTTATATCATGGATTCAATTTAGTCGTGCCGGTAACATCACGAAGAAATGGTCATTTGGTCAAAGTTGATCTCTGAGCATCGGCACAAACTTCACATAGGCCTAGGCCTAATAGAGCTAAGTTCACACAACCAGGCAAACCAAAGCCACAGTTTGACAGTCAAAGTCAAGGCTGACATAATTTATACGACATAGATATTTACGCGTACTTTTATCCGTGAATATGTGAATTACCATACACTAAATGACTCCTCATATTCAACTGGACTAGCTTAATGTCAAACTTATTATTTGTTTCTACTTACATACTAATCCCATTGAGTGTAGGCCTATCTTGCATTAACCAACCTGAAACAAAGAATTACCGGTACTCAAATTTTAAAAAATCAGGTGTATCAACATTTGAAATATTGTTTAGAGACAAGTTGATGAGTGTAGGCTCTTGTTTCCTGTTACCGTAACGTACATTGTATTGAAGTGTTCAAACCTGTTCTGATTACTTTCATCACAAGTTATGCTCCTATGCTAGTGTAGGCCTACTCAAGGCATAACTAGGAAAACGCAGCGTAGGCCTACACATTGCAAAAATGAACAAGCTATTTATACGATAAATATTCTAAATGTATATACCCGGTAGACACCTTGATTTTGAAGCCTTGAAGGCTTCCTTATCATTTATAACCTTCATTATCAAACTTATTTGAATTATTATTCATTATTCATATTTTTTCATATATATAGGCCTACCGTAGATACCTATAGGCCTACATATAAAAAAATATGAAAACGACGCCCGAATTTTTCTGATTTGTAAAATGGGAGCCTTTGCTACGCTCGCCTGATGATATTCAAAATGCTATTTAATCTATTATTCAATTTTACCGCATTGTTCGCGTTCTTCATCATACGATACTCAGGTTGATTGTAGGCCCTACCGGTACTCTCTTTTGTTGAATACATAGCATTATTGTATATTATTGCATTCATTATCTAAAACAATCATTCAATAGAAGTTAGAACTAAACGTAATTGTTCTAAAATGTAAAACTTTGAGAATTAGAAGGTAATGAAAATTGCAAGAACGGTGATTTTTTAACAACATTTGCTGTTCAATTTTGTTTGATTGAACAGCAAGTATTGAAAAGTAGAAAATTGTAAAATCTTACTTGTTCACATAGCATTGTACTTTACTGTGTAAAGTTGTACTCTTTGATTAGTCTAGCCACAATAACAAAGTGTCTCTCTCGGCAAAACAGGTGTCCCGTTTGAGAAATGGCTGACCTTGCGTCAACCAATGAGGCGGAGGACGGTGAGGACAGTTGGAGGGACCAAGATTTCTGCCTTCCCTTGTGTGAAGCTGTATACGACGCATCTACGTCCCGACCAACCAACACCCAAGTAGGTTTAATTTTTATTGGTGTTTAATTTTTACAACTGTAGACTCAATACCGTAGTAATTTACAAATTGATTGATATGGCGAGTTTTTATAAACTAATCTATACTTACACTAGGCATACGACTAACTTGAGAATGTGAATATTTAATATCCAAAAATCTTACTGATTGTAATTGAACGTTTGTCTCAAAAACGCAAATTTAGCTTATTATATGAAGCCTGTATGCCTGAAATTAATATAATGAATGTGATTGTTTTAGTTGTCCCAGGAAGTAGGAACATGGATTGAATGATGATAGGAGTACCGGTACTGCAAGAAAGAATGTTAGAAAGAAAGAATGAAAGAATGTTACAGTACAAGTATAATATAGTAGGGCCTCGTTTATAAGTTTCTCGTTTATACATTCACAATATTCATGAGTTTTATTTTTTGATCCCGCCCATATGCTCCCCATGTTAAATATAGTTCCTTTAATAAGTTTCTCACATTATTACATTTTTTTAGTCTGGTCCCCTGAAAAATGGTACTAAAGAGGACCCACTGTATTTTTTAGTACATTCTGTATAAACAATGCTCAAGATGCTCAGCATAATAAGACTCTTGGACGAAGTGTGTGGATGAATTTTGGTGTATAAATGTTGTTAGAGGTGTGTAGGCAGCTGTGTATGCTGCACTTGGCATCAAGGTGTGAACACACTAGGAGTATTCTTGTTCTTTCGATCATAGGCCCTAATTCATGACTGGTAACCTGAAGTGTAGGCGTCAACAGCTCATCTATAAGAAAATATATATCTTCCCTTGACTTTGATAATACCTATTTCAAATATTGTCAAGGTGATATGAATTTTGTATTCTTCATTTTTGCCAAGTTTCAAACTTAGTATCCATTGTTCATCTATTCTTTCTCTCTTTATCAGGCCGAGACTATATCTTTACCTTTGTTTCACTGTGGAATTTGCACAAAGCCATTCTGGGAGAAGACCAAGTTCATCAGCCATGTTGAAGATCACTCTGGTGAAACCGACTCCAGAGAGAACTCGGCAGAGAGCGAAGAAGACGACAACGCTGACGATACTCTAGAAGATGACGGAACGGAAAAAATGGCAGTGGATAACTCTTATATTCATATCGAAGATATAAGCAGTATTTCAAAATACAAATGTGCTATTTGTTTTCAAACATTTTCTACGGACAAATCCCTTGTTGTTCATGTCCTGACTCATGACATCGAAAAAAGTGGCGCGAACAGTACAGCTTCCCCAATTGTACCAAAAGATAACACTTCTGGATTCTTAACATGTGCTATCTGCAGCAAACGTTGCGTAACGGAGACAGAACTTTGCGCTCACGTTTTGCGTCACGAAACATATATCAAACGTGATAGGGAAACAACGAGTGATAAAGTGGTGAATGAGAACCTTAATTTCACATGTGCAATTTGTGGTCTGATGTTTGATACAGAATTGACATTGGTTGTGCATGTTAGTCAGCATTCTGAAGTAAAAAATAAAACTCTCAACAATGGGAGACATTTTCCACAACAAGATGTAGATAAAGATACAAGTACCGCTAGTTCAGCTGTCGCCGGTTTAAAAAGAAAGATACGTTTTGTGTGTGCTGTTTGTAACGAAACGTGTGAAACAGGGGAAGAGCTGGTTGAGCATGTAAACAATGGTTGTAACACTAGTAGTGTGGTTGATGCTTCGATAGCGCCTCAAAATAACAGTCTCTTCACTTGCGCTATTTGTAATATTACGTTGGAAACAGATGTGGCATTAGCGAGGCATGTCAAAGGTCATTCGTCGGCTTGCGACATTCAAGTGACTGTCATCAATCAAGAAACGAGTAAAAGCAGTCAGTTGAGGAGCTGTCGACCAAAACGTAGTTGCTCTGGTAGTAAAACTACTCAAGATGATCTAGAAACAAGTAAAGTTGATGTGGATGTCCTTTCATTTCGTTGTGCTATTTGTAATAAATATTTCAAGAGTAAGACATCTTTAAAATCTCATGTTGAAACCCATTTGGAACAGAAAAGCAAAACAAAATGTCATAAGAAAGTGTCCAAGGTTCGCAACACAGGTGCATACAGCTGCGCTCTGTGTGCTAAAGTGTTCCCAAGTGAGGCTGCGTTGATTGTGCATGTTAATAACCATGCACTGGCCAAGATGCATGTTTGTTCGGTCTGTCAGAAGGAATTCAAGTGTCATAGTCACATGAAACGTCATGAAAAAATACACAGCGGAATCAGAGACTACCACTGTCTAATCTGTCCGGCAAGCTTTTCCCGCCAGAGTCACTTGACGACGCACAAACGAATACACGACGGTATCAGACCATACAAGTGTACAGCACCGGGATGTAAGAAATCGTTCACCGACGGCAGTAATTTGAAGAAACACGCCACAAATAAGCACACAAACGAGAAGAACTACAAGTGCCAGACATGCGGCAAGGTTTTCGGTAGGTCTGACACATTGAAGAAACACAACCGATCGCATTCCGGCGAGAAGCCGTACTTCTGCGATATTTGCGCGCGGTATTTCCCACGCCGCGACTCCCTGATGAGACACCAGATGTCTCATCGAGGCGAGAGGCCCAATCGATGTGTGATTTGTGATCGGCGGTTCACACAGAAGTATGATCTCACGTTGCACTATCGGACTCACGCTAGGAATTTCACCCTGCCCAGTGATTGGTCAATGGACTTGCTGGGGCTAGGTAGAGCAGGAGGAGAGAATTTAGACTTGGTTGCAACTTCTGACACGCAGCAGCACACTATAGATGGTCAGTTCACTGCCACTTAAGACCAGTCACAAAGAATCATCTTTCTAAAACGAAAAAAATTGTTTGATTTTAAGACTTTCCACCGCTCAATTAGCCTATATTAACTAGTCGAAACTGCTAAATAACAACGCTCTATCAGCGACTTAATTGTTTTACATACGTATTAAGTAAAACAATATATCATACAATAAAACCACTCGATTCTGCTGTAAATGTTATAAAAAGCCATATAAAGTGTGAACACAGGAAAACCAAGAAACCGGAAAATAACCCGACCTGGCTGTCAAGTGGTTTAAACCAAATTTTACTTGATTTTTTTGAAAAATATTTATCTAACCTAAACCCTATTCTAAAGCAAGTTGAAGATATTTCAAAGTACCAGTAGTTTGTTGTGAATCCATGTGTATTTGCTTCTAGAGCTGGAAACTATCTGTGACCTATCACATCAGTTCAAGTTCAGTTTGATTTCAATATAATTCAATGCGGTAGTTCAAGGTAGGTCTAGTTACCGGTGAATCATCTAGCAAGTTTGTGGAGTTGTAAAAACTGCTTTTTTGTTGGGCTTTGGATTTAAATACATGGACTAGTCTAGTCTCAACATGAAAATGTACACCGTTTGTGTATTGTGTGAGGAAGCCCTATTGGTCCAGACTGTATGTCATGCAATCCGTTTACACTTTAGAACCACTTCCTTACTGCTACTTCTAATTCAATCAGAGATTTTTCATTTTTGAATACTTGTATTTGTCATGCATGTTTCCCTCTTCTTAATTGTAGGATACCTATAGGCCTATATAAGATCACAATACGTCACAATTATTTCAACTTTTGGAGTGGTAGTCAAATTAGATGTTGTTGCGTGTGGTACCAATCCAAACAGTCCTAACTTATCACTCTTCAGTGTAGAACGGTACACACAGACGATTCCAGTTGTTACTTTGCCAATTAACATAACCAACCAAATCGTATTGTTGCTCGTGTGTATATTCAAACATATCACAATCAAACAGCAATCAACAACTCGTTAAGTTGTAACTTCGCCCGGTATAAATGTGCCAGTCAATCAGGAATGAGTACAAATTTAATCCAAGTTTGATGTGTTGGATTGACGGTGGAAAATCGAAGTTATCAGTAGGGCAGACCATCAAACATTTACTGCATTCTCATTGATTGTTTTCTGCTTGACGGTAAATTGCGTTGGCGTTTCTAGAAACTCTTCCCTCACTAACGCAATGCCAGTCAACGGCTATAGAATTGGTTTCACGGCCACATGACCAGTTGCAGTCTAGTTGGCGAAAGTCAATTGATGATTGGGACAACTAGTCATCCATATGTATGCTACCGTTCTTAGGGTTCTTATCGAGAAATTTGAGAAACCATGATTTTTTTTATCAAGTTTTTAATATCAAAATGAAATATTGATTCATTATTCTTCATCATTTAAATCCCAGTATGATAGGTGGCTATTCCTAAATGGCTCTTTAGTGGTCTAGTTCCTTTTTGCATCACAAATACTGGTATGAATTCAGTCTGCTTCTTTTTTAACTTTATTCTCTACAGGACAGCAGCAGAGTTCCCCCTCCTCCGAGTGATTCTTTTATAAGTTGTAAATATTATTAGTTCATTATTACCATTGTACTATTATTATTATAACACTTGTATCTAAGAAAGGTCGTCGACCAGCGTTACAAACACAAAAATCACTGTTATATTTACATAGCTGAGGTGTTTTGAGGATCAATGATTATTCAGGACAAGATTCACGATAAGAAATACAACTACGTGAATCGAAAGTTTCAAGTAGTCAAAGTTTCAGTGAGTTTCTCTGCAATTACCAAAGATTTCATAATTATTTGGTTGGTAGACGACCTTCTTTCGTGAATGCAAGTGTATTTATTATTATCTTGTATTGACCTAATTGTGCATACCATCAAGATGGTCCTGTATGATGTTCTAGGATAAGAAACCAACAGATCAATCAAGGTTGAGCCGTATCATATGTATGCCGTAAGGGCAGCCTACTTTTAGTTACAGATGTGCAATTTCTTTCAGATATTCTTAGTTTAATCTTTCTCAAAAACATTCTATGAAATCAACAGATGTATTGAAATGAACATTAAAGACGAGCAAAATGGTGTCGAAGCTCGAAATCAAAATCACAGTGAAATTCTGTCTCCTTGCTAGTCAATGGAAATTAGGGTTGCCGTTCGATTTCAATATTTAAGACTTCGATTTGATATTGAATCAGAATATTCGATAATTTCAATATCAAAACAACGAACGACATAGATTAAACAATTATAAATACCGCAACTAAAATAATACATTGCTGCCGGGAATTTTCTATTGACACCATTCTGTTTCAATTGAAAATTTCCTTTTGTTTTCATAAATATTCAAACCAGTGTGGAAATTTAGGTATCATTAGCAATTTTTGTATCGAATGGCAAAATACAGAAATGAACATAGGCCTGTAATATATCAAATCTAGGGCATATATGTTTCGTCACAGTACATTAGGATAGTATCAACATAGAACTACGTACTTGCTCCCTCTTTGAAATATGAATTTGTATACCTGACCCTACCAAGTGTTGTGTTTGTAGGGTTATCGCTCTTTGATCTCCTTCACCACAGTGTATATTTTTTATGCAATTGTAACCTAATAATACGATTTGAGTTGACGAGTCCCTTCAAATAATGCAGTGTGACTTGACATCCATCTCAATATTTCTAACAGTGTTTGTGGTTCCTGATGCATGCATGGCAGTCTCAATTAGCTGTGATTGCTTCACTCAGCTCGTGACAAACTTGACAGAACTTTAAAAATCCCACATGAAATATGTGCCATGAAAAAAAATACAAACCCAAAAACTAGGCAAATGCCAGAAGTGTTCTATGATTAGGAAAATGATTCTTCGAGAATATAGTATGAAAATAATGCCAAGTTTTGTTTCAAGATGTAATTATGAATAGAATATACAAATAGAATATAGTTCCTGGTGAAAATATATGTGGTTGCGGTCACATAAAGTTGTCGATTATGCTACATTTGAATGTATCCTGAAAAAAATATATAATGACAAAATACGCACTAAAAATAAGAAACAAAAGTGCGTACACACTCCTTGCATTGCCCATGGAGAAACCATAGGGAAGGAGAAACTAGCAGTTGAAATGTGCATAGATTTTATTTAAATGAAGATTTCAATTTTGGAAAAATATTTTATGTGACTGCAAGTGTAAATGATTTCATGTTCGTCATCACTCGGTCACTCATTATCACACAGATATTATATGTAATCTAAAACAATATTTATATGTATATACTTCAGAATCAATATTAAAATATAGAAAAATATCAATATCAGTAGGTCTACTACTAGTAGGTCTATCTAGGCCTACTAAAAATACATTTTTTAAATGACATTTTTCAAAACGAACACAAACAATATAAAATACATGTGTGACTTTTTTTTAAAGATCTATGAATTGACATTGTTGTCAATGGTACAAAACACTCTGATGACGTTGAATCATGTATTCTAGTATTATGAATTGAATCAATGGAATCAATAAAATATGAATAAAATCCTAATTGCAGTGTACGTCTCATTTCTTACCTTCTTCATCAAGCCAGCTAGTGCTATGCTGGCTTTGGGGTTGATTCAGCAACATATCATGTTTTTGGTGATGACTTTAGAATGGATGGTATCAGATATAAAAAAAACACCACCCTTCTGGATCGTTCTGCTAACACTCTGCAACTAAAACTACGAAGTCGAAACCCCAAAGAGCCTACACTAGCTTTTGGTGGGGTCATTAGAAAAACTGAAATCAAGGTGGGAGTGGGTCCAAGTCCTGCACATAGCATGGGGTTTTGTAAACATCATCCTTTCATTTGTACCGCCAAATAAACCATGTGTGGCTGTGGAACGAACAAACAAAACAATAATTAAGACATCGAATTCTAATACAATAGAAACAATGTCTATCCTCAATGTAAGATAAGGCACTTAGACCCAAATGCATCACTGTAATCAATGTTAAATTTTCCTGCATGGAATGGATGGTCTTATTTTACTGGTCCCTTGAAAAACGATGGATAGAGGTTACACTGTGTATATATTTAACCAGGAAGACGCGTTATGTGTTTCCGCGATGATGGATGAGCTAGAACATATCATCTTATCTTTGGATTGGTTATTAACTTATTATTATATATCCACCTTGAGATCCAAACAATTACTTCACTGCCATCCCATTTCCTAATTGATTTCTATGATAATAAAGAAGGCTTTGTTTTAATTGTTTCCAATTGGTTGGTGACATCTGTTGCTTGGATTTAATTGGTATCTTAATAGCTTAGAGAGAATTGAAAACATTGCATTATATTTTTTTCCATCAAAAAGGCTGATGCGATTCGAGTGAAAGTTCAGAATAATATGTATCATGATCATATTAAAATTCCCTAAGAATTTGAATTCTCTCGAAAGAAATATTTTTGTATTATTTTTTTTCCTCTGGGTTATTTTTGAAAACTTTGAAATGATTTTTCTCAGAAGTGGTTCAACCGATTGTGCCTCAAAACTATTCAGCATCGAATTAGATAGGGACACTTGTGTAGGCCTATGTCAAGTTTCAACTGATTTTGAATTTTCGTTTGACTTGTGGAACGCGAACAAACAAAAAAAAGTCACTTTTTTCAAGTATGGTGAAATTGAGTCTTTGCTTTGCTCATCCAAATATACATATATATAAATATAAAATATTGCAAATTTTATTTCAAAACTTTCCTCTTCATGTAGTTCTACCGCTGTTAATTTTGTCGCAAAAGCGTCTCGAGACACGATATCTTGTGACAAAATCATATTAGAAAAGGATGGCTTTGTAATTGGAAGGTGGTATTATTTCAGTCTAAATTGGAATGATGAGAAGGTGAAGTTAATTGCTCATTAAGACTTGTCTCAGTATCCACAACAATTAGACTGAGGGAAACCATAAAAAACCTTAGTCACACTTGCATTTATTATCATATCATATCATACTTTATTTGTGATTTTGTGGTAGTTTATGAGACCGACATCTAGGCCTATCATGGCCTAGCCCACCAATTGATGCTGGCTGGACATAGTAGCATTGAGTTTAAAGTGTTATAGAGGCGTCAAGCCCTGTTAACCTGTTGTACGAAAATCGTTATGTTGCCCGTACATTCCGCCGAGAGCGTGACCGATCCCGTGCGCCAGATTTCGGTGCCCGAGCATGCCGTGATGTATCTAGCGCTCAGGTGGTGCGTACGAGAACTATTAGCATGCGCCGTGATGTATCACTATAAACTCTATGATAGTCTATCAATTGATAGTAGTGAGTATAGAAGCAAAATGGACTTCATTTTTTGAGTGGTTTTTAAATACCCTTGGAGGATTAATTTCAACAAGTTTAAAATTCATCAACTTCTGATCAAAGTGATCCAACTTTGGAAGTTGTGTGGTATTTGTGAATTTGGAAGTTGATAATAAGGAAAATGTCCATGATTCTCAAAAACAAATTTGATGGGTTGGTCCACTCTGCTTCTGAGCCCTTCATTTTATTTCATGTCAAAAGCTATTAAGCCTAGTTATAATTACCGAACGTTTGCATTATATGGGCCTAATATCTATCCACACATATGCATTTTCCTTCTCTTGACGAGTCAACTTGGTCAAAACTTTTCATATTATCACAATATCACTACTTCAAATAGCAAGTGCTTTCTGTTTTTACAAATTTTTATTTTTGGTGGTAGAAGTAAGTTCCAGTCGTACTGCCAATACCGCCAAATATTCAAGTAGGCCTAGTAGCTCAGCTCTGAGTTTAGAAGGCTCGAGATCAAAGATATTTATATAACCTACGCTCGAGATGTTGACGTGGCGGGAAAAGTTTGGGTGAAAGACCGTGGGTGAAACTGGTGAAACTGTTATCACAAGTCAAACGGTACAGGCGGCAGTCACGTGGGCATCTGAACGTATTCGAACCAGCACATGCAGCACAGTGGAGGCCCGTATATCGGACATGGTTCGATCCTCGCCACACACTTTAAAGGGGTTTTTCGTGGTCTAGGCGAATGCTAGGATGGATCCTACAATAAAGGCCACGACAGCTTCCTTCCCACTATCCTTCTTATTATTACCCAAGAAAGCATCTCATCAAGTCCATTATGTCATCATTTATAGTTGATCTCATCGTCTCATTAGTCATTCATCCGATGCCAATAGATTTTGGTTATCATTAGTTTATTAACATAAATAAATAACTCCACTCCAACCTAATTAGCTTTGGAGAATGAAGTGTACATTGGTATCGTTGTGTATATTCAACTTGTATGATCAATGATCATCGTTTTTTTTTTTTTTTTTTTTTTTTTATTGGGTTTTAACGACGCACTGTAATGATTACTAAGATCTATTGGCGTCGGATGAATGATTAATGAGATGATGGGATGATGAGATGAAGGTTTTTATGGGTGGTGGGAAGGATAGTGGGAAGGAAGCGGTCGTGGCCTTTATTGCAGGAACCATCCCGGCATTAGCCTAGACTACAGAGGGAAACCACGAAAAACCCCTGTAAAGATGGACGGTGGCGGGGATCGAACCGGGTCCGATATGTCCCTTCACCTCCCGGATCACGAAGCAAGTGAGCTAACCACTCAGCTACTGTGCCGGTGATCATCGTATACCCTTATGGCTACATGCTAGGCTGACCGTATTCGAATCATGTCTGCATTATTTTTGATGGGTGCATAATATCATAATACAAACTTTTAATGATGAGTTATGGAAAAAAAAAATTTTGTCGTCGAACTATTGAACTAAAATTTGTCGGATGTTCGGATAGTAATAAAAATAGAAATAATAATAATAATGATAATAATAATATTTATTCACAGATCACAGTATACATATTACATGTTATGTTTCGTCAATTGTCACTTTAATATGTCGTGATGATCTTACATTAAAATCTGTTATATGATGAAATTCTTTTTCGATAAGATAACATTTTACTTCCGATTTAAAAGTATGTATATTGTTAACAATTCGCAATCATTTAGGTAAGCTATTATGAAATTTAACACCATTGTGGTGTGGTTGAGTCCAGTTTCGTAAAGAAGAATTTGGTGATGGGCCTAATCAATATGGGGGTCATTTTTCCCACGAGTGTTATATGCGAGTGACTAATCTCTTTGTCAAATAAATTAAAGTTGGATTTTACAAAAGTTACAAGTTCTAAGATGTAAATGCCTGTTAAAGTCAACATATTAAAATTCTTGAAGACACCTCCTCTACAACTTTCATGATATCTTTTTCTGCTTAACAGAATTCTGAGTGCAGTTCTGATTCTTACCGTTTAGCTGGTGACATCAGGAGCACTCGAAAAGTTTTGATTTTATGGTTTTTAGGTTATGGCACTAGTTGAGTTCAATGAGTTATTCGGGCTCACTGTATAAATTTACTACTAAATCACTTCTTAATGTCGGAACTGTTACCAGTGTTTGTAGAAAACTCCATTCAAGTCTGTACCTTTTTTGTGATAAAGCCTTGAAATCTGAGGCTACAATTATGAAAGTTCTTAATGTTGCAGAGAAAAATGATGCAGCTAAAAATCTGGCTCGGTTATTGTCAAATGGAACTAGTCGCTTAGTAAGTATAGAGATTAATTGGGAATATCCCAAAGAGTATGTGGATGTTAATAGACTTTTAAAAGTTGCAGAACAATTTACGGATAGCCTAGCCTGGGCATCAAGTATAGAGTAGGGCCTAGGCCCTACTCTATACTCTATACTCTAACCTACCCACAAATAACCTAGCTGCTTACAGCTAAGTAGTGTTCTGTTTTGTGTTACAGAGACAAGGTTTATCAACATTTAATAAATTGTACGAATGGAACCATACTCTTTTCAATCAACAATGCACAATGACAATGACGTCTGTCTCTGGACATCTATTGGCACTGGAGTTTGACCGGAATTTCAAGATATGGTCTGCTGTTGATCCGATAGCTCTGTTTGATGCGCCTGTAAACAAATACTGTCCTGAAAACTTCACCAAAATTAAACTTACTCTGGAACGAGAAGCTCGTGGTTCTCAAATCCTCATCATATGGACCGACGGCGATCGAGAGGGCGAACATATTGGCTTTGAGATCATCGACGTGTGTAAGGCGGTGCGCCCTAACCTACAAGTTTACCGAGCAAAGTTCTCTGAAATTACAGCTCGCTCCGTTGAGAGAGCAATAACTCAACTAGTGCAACCCAATAAAAACATCAGTGATGCTGTAGATGTTCGAACAGAGCTAGATCTGAGAATCGGCGCTGCGTTCACACGGTTTCAAACTCTACGTCTTCAAAGGATTTTTCCACAGAATCTTGCCAACGCGGTGATAAGTTATGGAAGTTGTCAGTTCCCCACTTTGGGATTTGTTGTTGAACGCTACAAAGCTGTTCAAAGTTTTGTCCCAGAACCGTTCTGGAGGATAAAAGTGACTCACAAGATCAGCGATCTTAATGTTGATTTCAACTGGAAACGTGGACGTTTGTTTAACCAGCATATATGTCAGGTATATTACGATATCTGTATGGAATTACCAAAAGCGACTGTAGAAACTGTGCAGAGCAAACCTAAAAGTAAATGGAGGCCTCTACCATTGGATACTGTGGTAAGTTAAAGTACGGGAACATGATACACATACATATTGTTTTATCGATAGATATTAATGTTAAAATACCACATGTAACATGCAAAAAAAAAAATCATTATATTTATTTTGAATTTTTTACTGCGAGTCACGCACTCACGCCAAATGAGCGCTACGTCACAAAGGCACGTAAGGGTACGTAGCTGGCTGTCGGCCGCTCGCTATAGCAGTCAAAGAAGGACGGTTAGTTCATTGACACTTGTGGTTGGGTTAGCAAGTGAGCAGTGTGTGTTTAAATGTGTATCATTGATTATTGAATATTAAGATGAAGTACTCTTTACTTTTATTAAAAAACTAGTGATAAACGTCTTGTACTATCGTAGTACAATGGGAGGAGTGCGTTACTGTTGCGTGTATTTTCTTGTCGTATTGTGTCAATATGTACAGTAAGTTGGAATTTCCCAGTAATTCATATTTATGCCTATATTTTGAAATAACTCTCTCCCTCCCTACCCCTTCCAAAAATACCCAAAACATTTGTCTAACTTGTTTAGAAGAAAAAGTTGAGCTGTCAGATGGGATAACGCGGGTTGGCAGTAGGCCCCTATACAAGTGCACGAGTGGTGAACGCCTTTGTGACGCCACGCCACACGCTAGATGGGGTATGCAGACCATTAGAAAAAAAATCAAAATAAATACTAGAACTCGGCATTTTTTTTTTCAACTTGTCGGCATTGAATGGATCTAATACATAAGTTTTGTGTACCGGTATGTCTATCATTGTCAATTCCTTCAAGATAAAACTGCCACCTTCTTATCTTAGCTTCAGAGCTATAAACCAGTAAAAAAGTAGTCTACAGATGTAGACTCTTAGCTTCTGGCCGAGCGAAGTTTTTGATAACAATAAATTTGTGAAAATTTATAATATCAACTGACTTGAGTGGTTGCTACACCAATTAATTAATATTGTCAGATTAATCATACTAGGAAAACGCCATACGGTATATGCGTTGTTAGACGAGCGGATAGTAATAGTATGTCGATTTTTCTGCCAAACTTTTGCTTACATTCGCCAATCGGGTGACATTTAAGTTATATTTTTAAATGTGTGAAAAGTGAAAACTGCTTCGAGTGGTGCCAATAAAGCACATTTTATGTTTTTCTTCAAAATGGCTGACCCGATCAAGCTGAGAATTTCCAGAAATGTGTATCAGAATGTAATTCAACTTCACACAAAATTTCATTTTTTTCAAAATAAAAATATTTTCTTTTTTTTTTTGCCATGTTATTTTAATGGATATTTTTGAAATTTCTAAAATTCATAAAAATAAAATTTACCACCCGATAATGCCAGAAAACTATACAGATCTAAGTTAGATGAGGAACCACAGTGAAAAAGTTTGAAGTTGATAGAACTGTAGCCGTTTGACCTGTGGAGAACCGACAAAAAAAAATTTTAAAAAACATAAAAATGAAAACCAATTTTATTCAGTATTTCAAATTGAATCCTCGCTAAAGCTCGTCTAATAAATAGGGCATAAATTATGTTTATTCAAACTAGAAAAACGCATACATGTGTTGTGAGGTGAGCAAATTTTTTTTTTTCATGGAAAATGTATTGGAAAAATGATAAGCCTATAGTAAAGGTGTGTACTCGTTGATTTTGAATCCAGTAACTCACTGCCTAGTGCCTACCTGATCACGTATTGATACGTATTTGCAATCCGTCATCCTGGAACTTGTTTGGTTTCAATTAGGAGATGGAGAAGGCTGGCTCTCGCAAGCTCCGAATCAATGCCAAAGAGGTTATGAAGATAGCCGAGCAGCTGTACACCAAGGGTTTCATCAGTTACCCGAGGACTGAGACAAACATATTCCCCAAGGCTATGGACTTGACCCCGCTCGTACAGATGCAGACCGTGGACAACGCATGGGGCGAGTTTGCCTCCCAGGTTGTGGCTGATGGGCCTCACCCGAGAGCCGGCAAGAAGTCCGATCAGGCGCATCCTCCCATCCACCCAACCAAGTACACAAACAGCCTACAAGGTGTGTATCTAAGTTGAAGTGATATCATCTTGTCTCTCTTGCAATATTTTCTACAAAAGTCTATAATGATCCCAAAGCACTCAGAAGCAGCAATATCTGATCCAAAAATCACGTAAATAATGCCAGTTGATTGAAAAATCTTACATATAACAGCTTGTTCTAGGCCTATAAAAGTTTAAACTAAGGAATAGATTTCCTCGAATCAAACCCGAACCTAACAAAATACCACGCCAACATCTCTAGATGCAAGCGTGGTCAAGAGGGTTTGAACATCCAGGATTAGATAGTTATCTGTGAATATTGTGTCAATTGATTGGATTGGAGTGAGCTGAGTGAGTTCAAATATATGATGAATTTCTTTTCTTTTCGGCTTGTTGCTCCCTTGTATTACGGATTAACGAGGGTTTACGAGTGTCGAACCTCATTTTGCAGGAAATGATCAGAAGGTATACGAGTTTATCGTCCGCCACTTCCTAGCGTGCTGCTCTAAAGACGCAGAGGGCTTGGAGACGCTAGTTGCTATTGATATTAACGGAGAAAAGGTAATTAAATTAGACAAATAAATACTGTGAAATTGAAAAAAAATGACGTGACTACTGTACTGTTTATTTTCAAGATTTTTTCATTGTAATATTAGTCACACTCCCAAGTATGTAGGTCTAGTATAAAGTTATAGATAGGCTAAGTTCTCCTCTTTTTAATTTTTAACTGTAAAATTTCAATATGTTATAACCTACTGTGAAATAAATTTAATACTGGAAAACTATGTGTTTGATATATATATTTAGGCCCATATCTTTTTTTATAACAATTGTTTACTGTTTAACTGTTTATGACTTGTTCTATATTACTATAGGCCTATATTTAATCAACGGAATCAAATGAAAATTGAATTGAATTGAATTGAATTTCTTATAATATTTACGGATTTCAAAGAATTTCGAGATACTAGGTACATTATTTACCTTTAGCGAGTACTATGTTTTAAATTATCAATTTAACAGTGCGTCTTGTTCGTAGTTCACAGCTACTGGCCTGATGATCATTGCTCGTAACTACTTGGACGTGTACCCGTACGAGAAGTGGACCGCTAAAGAGATACACAAGTACCAACCCGGCGAACAATTCCAGCCTACGTCCATCGAGTTGGTAGACGGCGAGACCAGTGCACCCAACTTGCTTACCGAAGCCGACCTCATTTCACTCATGGAGAAACATGGCATTGGTGGGTGCAGTGTGTTGATGGGACTGAGATGTAATAACTAACAAGTACAGAAACAGAATTTAACAAAAGAAGAGTTACATTTTATATTTTTCAGAATTCGTACAAGTTAGTACAGAAGTAGAATTTCACCGAATTTACCTATTTGTATGATTTTGCTTCAAGTGCTGAAGTAGATATCAAACTCTTCCTTGATACTTACTTCAGTATTTGAGATTTTAAAGCCAACAGAGTGCAGTAGTAAGCCTATATAGGTCGAGACTATATGTGAACAGTGAGGAAACTAATTGTGCTAGATTGTGTCGCTTTCACTTTTTTCACTTGGTGCCAAGAGAAGTGGTTGTCGAACACAGCCGATAGCAATTATCATGGCCGAATACTTTGCCAGTGATTTTACCAGAACTCCTGGTTGAGCAGTGGTCAAGGCCCACGCTTCCAGTGTGTTGAGGGGGCCCGGGATCGATTCCCACCTCAAACTACTTTTATTTTTGGTTTTTAAATATTGTTTAAAAGCCATAATAGGTCATGGGACAGGATGTTTTTTTTTTAGCAATTATTATAGGAATGATTTTTTTATTCAATTTTTACACAGGTTTTCTGTGTCACTGTGACGTCATCTTGGAATCCTGACTCTCCCGCTCTTTTCGTTGGTGTTTTAGTCCGTATGCATCTAGTGTACACCATCTATTTTAGAGACCACACTAGTGATTAGTGATGTTCGATATCGAAAGTAGCTCAGGCCTAACACTGTGCTGCATGTTTGTCACTTGTCAGTGAATGAACCAACAATACAGCAATACCAGGGGACGTGGTAACATGAATGATAGCGTGTCTTGTGTGCTGCCCTTGATAGCTCAGTCAGCTGAGGCACCGCTTCAGAAACTGAAGTCACCGTTGAGCGTGGGTTCGAATCCCGCGTAAGGCATGTGTTTTTGTGAACGCCCTTTCACTTATCATCCATAGTTTTATAATAACATGCTCATTCCTACCCCTGTATAACCTAGCTGTTTGTGGGGTCGTTGGGCATACAATAATAATAAATTAATAATAAACGTGTCTTGTGCCGTGTAAGTACCGTGATTTGATTGGCGCAGGTACGGATGCCACGCATGCCGAGCACATCGAGAAAATCAAATTCAGGACGTATGTTGGTCTGGAAAACAACATGTACTTCGTGCCCGGCCATCTGGGCATGGGCCTGGTGGAAGGCTACGACAACATGGGCTTCGCCATGTCTAAGCCGAACCTGCGCGCCGAACTGGAGAATGATCTCAAGCTGATCTGCGACGGGAGGAAAGATCCGGGCGTTGTCCTCAGGGAGCAGATAGCCAAGTACAAGGCCGTGTTCGAGGTGTCCCAGCAGAGGGCAGAGGAGATCGATCGGGCTCTAGCTAACTACCTCCAAGAACCAAACATGAGGCCACGTAAGTCGGAAGTATTTCCTTCAAACTAAAATTTGTGCTCCAACTCGCTCGAACTAAAATTGTGCTCCAACTCGCTTGAAAAAAGTCAATCTCGCTCGGAACTCGCTCAAACTTAAAAAGCTCTGCTCGCACAGCCCTACTAAATATGTAGGCCTAGTTAGGCTTATATGTAACAATAAACCAGTTAGTCAACTTTTCTGTCCTTTTCAACAGCTGATAATAACCAGGGAGGTGGTTTCAGGGGTGGAGCACCCCCTCCTCCTCCTCCCAGACCTCCTCGAGGAGGTCCACCAGGAGGTGGTAACTCACCACCACCACCACGCAACAATCCACGTAATGCTTTCAACTCGCCTCCACTACCACCGCCACCGAGAGGAAGGAATGATAACCATCAGTCATTCGACAGCGGCTACAGTAGTTCAACGAACCAGCCGAGGGGAGACAACATCCGGTTCGGTGATTCGACCAATCAGACTGGCCACGGCGGTTCGAGAGCCAACACTTCGGAACAAGGCGGTGGATTATGCAAGTGCGGTGAAGAGGTGATCATGCTGTCAGTGAAAAAAGAAGGACCGAATCAAGGCAGACAATTCTACAAGTGTGCCAAGAGACAAAACGAAGGACAGTGTAGCCACTTTGAGTTTGCGGACGAACGGCGAACAGAGCCGCCACCGCAACAAAGAACAAACATAACGCGTAAGATTCATGATCGTATATTCAGTAATCAGTAGGCCTATCATAGTTGCTCCAAATATAGTGAGTAAAAGAAATGTTTTGTGATAGTCCAAACATTTAGACCTACCATGCGAACATTATGAGGAACGTTGTGGAAAGTATTGAAGATATTCTCGGTAGGGCCTACAGTAATCAAAAATATTGTACTGTACTGTAGAAATTGAATCGATTATTGTATTGCTTGAAAAAATATTGATCGTGGTTGATATAGGCCTATATCAATTATGGTTAAAAACCCTAGAAAAGATTCAGCATTACAAAATAGCTTCAAGTTTGATTTGATTTTTTTTTAATAATATATAAAAATGTGCTTAATAATCATAGAACATTTCTGTAGAAGGAATTCCAAGAACATAAATTGGTTGTAGCTTTCCAGTTTAATCGGACAAACTGTTTCCATCTGCTTGTTGATACTTTTTATAGTAGGCCTAATTCTGAATAGGATAACTTGGCCAAGTTATATCAAATATTTTTCTGGAATCGTTCTGTTTTTACTTTTCATACATATAGAGTACCTAATGGCTTGTGCCATGCATTCATGTCAATATCCAATCTCAATCGGTAAATGACTCGAAGTTGTATAGAATAATCAGTGAATCTAAGCTGTAAATATTGAATTTTCCAGCTTCGTACAGTAGTACCTCTAACAACTCACGAACGATACCCAACGCGAATGACACGGTGACCAATTGTACATGTGGCCAACCAGCGAAACGCCTCCTCACACAGAAAGAAGGACCTAACAAAGGCCGTTGGTTCTGTGTTTGCGCCAAGAGGATGGATGACCCTGACAAATGTAACTTCTTCGAGTGGGATGACAACGAGGTGGGAAGGGGTTCGAACAGTAGGGCCGGAAGTGCGGTGGGTGGTGGAGGACAGAACAGCTGGGCCACAGCTGCCAGCAACAATGGTAAGCATAACACCTTCTTCTTAACCGAGCGATAATATTTCATATAAGAATTTAACAACCTGTAATAAGAAAAACAATGGATCTATTTACTTCAAGATATGTCAAGTAATGTTTCAATAAAACTGATCTAATTGAGGCGAGTAGCCGAGTGGTTAATACACTAGACTGTCAGTCAGGAGACTGGGGTACGATTCCCGCCGTAGTCGGCCATCCTGACAGGGATTTTTCGTGGTTTCCCTCTGTCGTTCAGGTCAATACTGGGATGGTTCCTTAACATCAGGCTACGACCGACTCCTTTTTACTATACAAAAACACCTAATAAAATAACCTTTCATCTCATCATCCCATCATCTCATATATCATTCACCGACGCCAATAGATCGTAGTTATCAGTACAGTGCGTCGTTAAACCCAATTTAAATAAATAAATAAAATATAACTGACCTACCCCCCTCCCACTCTTAATTTATCACCACTCCCTTTAACCCCTCACTCCCTATATCACTAGAAAGCTTGCAGCTTGAAGCCCACATCAGGAGTAGGGTTGCCATCATTATAATATATTCAAACATGACATCCAGTTGATTGAAAGTGAAGTATAAAACAAGAAGCCTCCACAAAGCAGCCTCATTTTCACATCCTCACATTTTCAATGCTTAGTAAGGGAATGGAATATTGGTACTAAATCATGTACCGGTACTAAGAAATAAAACGTATTATCAGTAAATTTTTGGTATTCAATTATGATTGAACAAACGAAAGACAATTCACAGCCATGTATTTCAATATAATTCAAGAAAGGTCCTATGAACAGGTTACACAATATTATTGTGTGTGATGAAACCACAAAATTTGTAATCGAGAACCATTTATAAATTATTCAGAATGTAATGATACTTTCACGAGCGTACGAACGTGTTTGAATTTTTCAATAGCGTGAAATATTTGACAAACACGAGGCGCAAAAATATGGTATTTCATGAATTACGCGACCAAGCGGGACAAAAGTGCCTCGCTTGATGTCTCAGCGGGATGCGGGAGTTGGAAGTATAAGGCGGGACTGTCCCGCCAAAATCGGGACATACGGCAACACTAATCAGGAGTGATAGGTGTGATACTAAAACAACAAAACAACTGGAGGTGTGCAGGAAGATTTCAGTTTCGTTCTGCCATAAGCGTAGAGTGTCATAGTAGCATTTGACAATAAAAGTAACAACAGAATGTACTTCTAAATACAATATTGATGGCACTGCCAACAATAGGATTTGTTTCTATTAAATGCCGTTGTTGAAATTTATGCACGCATCTTTTGTACTATTTTGCATAAGTTCTTCAGCTTAACACCAACAGCACATATGTAACTTTTACTGGTAATAGTTTCTAGCATATTGTGGTTCCTGGGTTACTACTTTTGTTTCTTGCTGGACTAATCGAAACATGGTGTTTCGAAATTTTTTCAAATCAACAGATCAAATGAATGTGTAATACATAGGCCTGTGCCTCGCATAATTCATAGACAATCGACTAGTTGACATAATTGACTTGTTTAATTGTTTACAGATGGTTGGATTACTAAGAAGAGGCCTGGTGTGGGATCATCATCGGCAGATAGCCAAACGAAGAGAAGAAGAAAGTGTGGCGTCTGCCAAGAGGAAGGTACGTGTATATGTGTTTGACAAATACTACTAGGAATTCATTATCATTTCGTATCAATTTGTTGCTTGGTGGCTTAGAATGAAGGATTTTTGGTATTGACTGTTTAAAATACTGTGGTAGTGTATTTATCATGGGATATTTATATTTTCTTCACTATGCTGTACTCTACTGCTGTTTATTTCCATTAACTTTCATAATTGTGTTGTGTGTCGTTGCTGTATGTACTACGAAAACGCATCATATGCTTTGTTGGATGAGTGATATAGGCATATTTATATGAAATGAAATGGAAAGCTATAGATAAGGCCTATATGAACCTTGTTTCAAACAATTGTGTCTCTGCCTTGCTGTTTTATTAATCACTCATTTTAACTGTTCTAAATTAATTGGTGACACTTGTTGCTTGGATTCCTAATAGATTTCTTAATAGCTTTGATTGATGTAAAAAAATTACATTTTAATTTTTCATCATTTGAATGGCTGATCCAATTCATGTAAAACTATGGAATAAACTATAAAGTGTATGGGCCTATTAGTTTGTTTTATATTCAGTAGAAATTTTTAGAGCTTCAGAAGTATTTTTGTTTTTCAAGTCATTTCCCCCGGGGTTATTCTTATGGGGATTTTCCAAACTTTCCGATTTCTTGCCGAGTAAACCTTCAGACCGTTTATTCTGAAAAACAATCTCAGTCTATTCTAGTGTAATACCAATTTGCAGAAAAAGTTTCAAATCTATTGGTTACTTTTCCCGACCTGTATGCCGCATACAAAAAACATGAAAACGAAGCCCGATTTTTTTCGGTATGTGAAATGGAAGTCTTCGCTGCGCTCAACAAACCAGCTGCTTCCAATGATCTGGAAGACGTATTTTCGTGCCGTGGGCAATTAGAACCGTCATAATGGTTGATTGAAATGATTGTGTCAAAACTTGAAATATGTGGTAAAAATGATTTACAAAATATATTTCTACCCCCAAGTTTTGAAAAAAATATTGAAGTAATTGAATGAGTTGAACATTGACTTGTAGTCATTTACTATAAGTTTATAATTAATTGTTTCTTCTTTCAGGTCATAATAAGTTGAAGTGTCCTATGCTGAAGTCATAACAGAAATCATCGTTCATCAATATCGAGCCTTTTCTTCAAAGTGTGCTTCAGAAGTCGCATTCTTGCTTTAAAAAAAACAGTATATCCCTTGCTTCAGTTCTACTCATCAATTGTCTACTAAAGCAAGGTTCAGTGAATTTGACATGACATGGAATTCTACAGAGGGGAGAGAATTTACATGTCGGTCGTTTACAAATATGTGCCATAGACAGTGTCTTCGCCTGAATTACAGCCGTTATGAACTTGCCAGTGTGATACAGGATCTTCGATTATAGGAGCCTATGAGTATTTAAATCTTCAGAGAGATGAATTAATCAGGAAATTTTTGGAAAATATTTCCGAAATTTTACGACAAACAGTGAAACCTCGATGCTCCTTCCCAGATTGTTTTTCTGCTTTCATTATTCATTTTTTCCCAACCTACTCTCATTATAACCAACGTTGAATTTTCTTGCAAATATAGTTTCTTCTAGTCCCTTCGATAGATAGAGGTTTCACTGTACAGTGCATTGTATTATTTCCTTTGATGATCACTTTATTAATTGATGGCCATTACCCAATCACATTCCATTATTATACAGTCCTCACGTAACTAATTGCAAGCACATTTTCGTCAGATTGAGAATACAATATAATTTTTCTAAGAACTTGGCAGACAGAATAATTTTTTATTCCTTCAGACTTTTCTGGACAGCTATAAACTACCTGTACTGAACAATTTCAACTAAAATTTGTTTTGTGTCTTCCGCTCAGAATCACAAGTCTATTTGTCGACATTGCCACTACGGCAGTAGTGTGGTCACTTTTATTGTCTTCAGTTTTGATCATTATAGTGCTATGAGGATACACTGTGAAAAGCGAGAACTGTATTTATGAGTCGTCTACTAATAGTTCCGGTGACATTTATGGGAAGAAGACGAGGTCTTTGATTTCATAAAGAAATACATCTTTACCATGAATGTTGTAATGATATTGGCCTGCTTGATTGATATCCATACCGAGACACGTGGCCAAGTGGTTACTCACTGAACCGTCATTCGGGAGACCGGAGTTCGATTCCCGCCATGGTCGACCATCCTGACAGGGGTTTGTCGTGATTTCCCTCTTGTTGTTCAGGTTGATACTGGGATGGTTCCTTGACAAGAGGCCACGACCGACTCCTTCCCACCATCCAAAACACCTAGTAAAGTAACCTTTCATCTCATCATCCCATCATCTCATTCATCATCCACCGACGCCATTAGATCGTAGCCATCAGTATAGTGCTTCGTTAAAACCCAATATGATATCCATAGCAACCAAAATTTTAGTCTGTGCAGCAACTCCACATATGGATAGTTGATGTATAGTTATGTATATGTATGTAAAGTAAACTATAGTAAATGAAATTGACAATTCTGAGGCATTTATGTAAGGCCCGGTTTTACGAAACTGGATTAAGCAATAGTTAGCAGATTGACTTGTTATCACCATGGTTACATATGTTATTTTCGTACCTTGAATTGATAGTTAGTGGATTAGTACTTGACTAAGGTTCGTGAAACCAGGCCCAAGTAAATTAAATCAAATACCTCAACAATATACGGGTTAGTTTCCGAAATCACTGATTGTAGCATTATCCTTACGGTCAGTGGTAAATGTTCTAATTTGCTGATTTTACCCCCACCATATCTTATTTATTTATATTGGGTTCAACGACGCACTGTGCTGATGATTACGATCTATTAGCGTTACCACCATATCTCTTAGTTGAACTAGGAGGTTTATGGTCGTCGTAAAACCCTACCTTAAAGGACATGACAACCCTGGGATTAGATTCGAGTGGATAATGACGCTTTTTTTCCCCTAATTTTAGAGAAAACCAGAACTCATCATCTCAATTCCAGAAATTATAATTTATTTATTTGTACGTAAAATGACCACTCAAGGCATACCCCTTTTCTGAGTTGTAACGATTCTGTTTTCACGACGTTTATGGCACCAAGTGTCACACAGTTGAACTGAAACGTCATTGAAGCTTTAGTTTCGGAGTTACATAGAAATTAATTGACTCCGTGTTATCTGTAAATATTGGTCTGCTTGAATAATTGTTCAAATATCTTCTACATAACTTTCCTAATTAATTACACTCCATAATAAATAACCCAGTTTTTAGGTAAAAAAATAACCTTCTTCCATTACTACTTACATACAAAATATAAGGAATAAAATACATTTTGACAGTGCAAAATGTTCAGGCAATTTTTCTCTATGATTGAAAATTCACTCTATTATACAATTTGTGAACAGTGATGAAAAAAGTTTGTTTTCTACAAAAAAATGAGGTAATTGATTATAGAGTGTAATTAATTATGAAGTTTGTGTAGAAAATATTTAAACAATTATTCAGGTAAGTCAATATTCGCAGATTACACTGAACTCATTAATTTTTATGCAACTTCAAAAATAGAGCTTCAGTGACAGTTTTAGTACCACTGCGTGACATTCGGTGTACCGTGTACGCTATGAAAACAGAATCGGGTAATGCCTACGTCACGACTCAGATAAAGGGGTGTGTCTTCAGTGGTAATTTGACGTACAAATAAATTAATTATAATTTCTGAAATTGAGGTTGGGTTTTCTCTTAAATTAGGGGGCGAAATAGCCTCGATGCTATTTTCCCCCCTAATTTGAGAGAAAACCAAAAATCATTATCTCAATTTCATAAATTATAGTTAATTTCACTATCCATTTGAATTTATTCTCAGGGTTGTCATGTCCTTTGATGAATGAGAATTATGTTTCATTTGAATGCTCAGCAATTACGTATTAGCTGTGAAGGATTTTCTGTGTAATGTATATAACATAAATAAAGTAAATTATTCTTGCAAGTGTTGACTATCTCCTTAATATGACATTTCCTTTTGATTTGGGCTTGTACATCTTGTAACTTCCTGTTGCTTGGTGAACTAAAAACATTACAATATTTCAGAGAGAACAAGAAAAACAATAATTTGGTAGAACTGTGTACTGACAATAACTTGACAAGTGGGGCAATTGAAATGAATACGTTGAAATAAAATATCAAATAGTAAATACATGAATCAGAAATGTGTTTTGAAATTCAAAATATCAACTCTTACTTTGAAATAGGAAAAGGCAAGTTGATTATGTACACAGGTAACTTTGTTTCAAACTTGTAATCTTTGAAAATAAAGTAGACAAAATGACCTTTCTAGGTAAATAAATATATTATAGTTTACTACTACGAACTCGTGTTAGAACGCATGTATTCAAATATAAACTGTTCTAGCTAGGTAGATACTTCTCTGCAATGCATTGCTTAGTCAAATGGATCTTGCAATTAACTAACATACGTAGTATGAATTGTACATTCTCAATAACTGTTGTGAGGAGTATGTCTCAAAATTGTTGGGCCGAGTATTGAATAGGCTCACTTGTAAGATGTATCCAACATGCTAGAGGAAAAGTAGTGGCGGGTATTCAGGTTCCATTCCAACGAGAAGACTTGTGAATCTCACAAACTTTTACATACCGGTAGTTAAAAGAATATCAATTTGTGATGGATGCTGATTAGTGATTGGGCGCAAGAGAAACAAGTGATGAGAATACATAATGAGGTGGGTACAGGTTAGAGGAAACACATGAATAGGGTACAAAATGACACAAAATGGACTTGACATGAGTACTGAGGGGTAGGTTTCACAAAAAACTTACGGTTCGTTGCTGGTCATCAACAATGCGAAGATAGATGTCGAACGTGTAGGTAATAGGAAATGGAAAAGTTGCTGCAGCAAGAGAAAAGTAAGGAGCAAAAACTTGGGTAAGGGAAAATGAATGATGTTGCGTTGCACTGATGATGGAGAACTGCCCAGCCTTGGCTACACTTAACTGAACGGGGTGTAACGTATGAGCGAGACGAGCAGACACAGGTCTACAATACCGAATAAGATAGAACAAACTGAACTGAACAGTGAAGAGAAGAACACTAGACTGACAAGATTCAAGTTGTCTGACAATTGAACAAAAACTAATAATTTTAGCATGAGTCACTAAACCACTGGCATGGTCAGAAAGGGGAATGGGGAGAGAAACCAGTTATGCGACGTAAGTTAAACAGACATGAAAATAAATCAGCGCAAACAAATTGGCATCCCTAATATAAAGAATTGATTTATCTAGGTTCTACCATGCCGACTTGAAGGTTGGTTAAAAGAAATATTTAATTTGCAACTGAGTCTTCTACTCTGCCCCCAACAATGTTAGGCATTATGCCAGATATAATCTTCATACTATTGTATGTACCATGTTGTGAATTTGACCCATCTTTACTGCGAGATCAATTTGATACATTTGATAAAGACGAAAAATAATCCAATTGGCTTGAAATAGGTTCGCCAAAAATAATCTACGTTGATAGGTTGACGCGCAAACAACTATAGTCACAAAATGAATTGGAAGATGATTTGGTACAATGAAATGTTTTCATTTATAATGGGTTCAACAACACACAAACCAAGATCTATTGGCATCAGTGAATGATAAATGAGATGAAAGTTCATTTTACAAGTGTCTTTGGATAGTGGGAAGGAGTTGGTTGTGGCATGCCGCATGTTGTTAGGGAACCATCCTGAGTACCAAACTGAAGACAAGAGGGAAACTACAAAAAACCTCCGTCAAGATGGTGGACTATGTCAGGAATCAAACCCCAGTATCCTGAATGACAGCTCAATACTTGACCATCCATCTCGGAAGAAAATATGTTGAATTCACTTCATTCGTGCAATTAATTCTCAAATAAATGAAAAAAAAAAATGAATACAGGCCCAATATAGGTATCAATAAGAAAATGTCTATTCACCCGAGCCAAATCAGCCAAGTTTAGCAATATTTTGGCAACACCTCATACATTGTTCAAGGATAATGGGAATGAGTATCATGGAGGACAGCATTACAAAGACCAAAGTTTGGACAATACTTTTGTAATGTTGGAAATTAAATAAATACAAAAATCATTGTAGCGTTTACAATCATAATTTTACTTAAAAAAGTTAACACTCTGATCGATAAAACAAGAGAGGAACGCAATTAAATCGATACAAATTTGTTGAAATGCAATGCCACATTTGATGTTCGGTCAACTACAAACAGGGCATTGGCAATTGCACGATTCCACGATAACAATACCGTACTTCCCCATCACAACACAAGAAGAGGGGTTTAACATCAAGTAAAAAAAAAACATAAGTGATGAAAATCAAAACACCTTGGATATCGTAACAAGTGGTTCCAAGCAGAACTTTGACCCGTACGATTGGAAGCGACCTTTTGATAACAGTCGGCTAAACGACTCGCAAAATACGTCCATTGATTCGTTGTCTACTTGAACAACAAAGCCACGCAGCTGCATTTGAAAATTCTTCAGCTTGATAATTACATCCTACCAACTCAAAAAATACTCTTATTTTTATATTTTTGAGGAACAACGTCATCGACAGCTAGACGATTTCTATAAATCCAAGTTCAACTTTGAAACCATTAATATATTCGAGAACTTGACAAATGCAGCTACGAAGTTTTGGACAAAGTGTATTCAAAAGAAAGACGTATATTGCGGTATCGACAATTCACACGGCGTCGAGTCGTTTAGCCGACAAGCGATACATGCTAATAATGAATGTACAAATGACCCCCGGCCGTCAACAGATTTTGCTTTCGGAGCTGGAAATAAAGTTTGTAAACTTGCGGTCATATTGTGATCAACGACGGCAAGAATACCACTAAGCTCTCACGCGGAATAAGGCAGCAATTCTTTTCACTCTCTATCATTATAAATATGCAGTAAGAGAAAAGCATTATATATACAACATTTTATTGGTTTGGGTAAAAATTTTCCAATCTGAAAAGTAATAAATTAAGGGGGTTGAATAATAATTCGATGAAAATGGTCTTTCTCTTAGTTTCAACGCAAAATAAATTAGAATTCACGTGGTCGAGTTAATTGGCGTTAACGAAATTAGTATCTGCCAAATTTCGTGCAAGAGCATTATTCAGGTCGTTTTAGTCCCGTGAAACACCGATTCCGTACCCACAAATTTCGCAGAATATGGCATTTCACGGTAGTTTCATTGTTTAGAAAAATAAGTTCTGATGTTGCAAGTGCGTTGGCGGCTAGACGAAGGAATGCATTTTACGACGGCGCGATGTATGTTCGATGTGCACAGTTACAGTTCGTCTTTGCGTGGTACATCATCGTCTTCGTCCTCTTCCTCAGCCTCCTCGGTAGCAGCTTGGCCGTAGGCACCACCTGGTGACAAACGGACCAACAATTAGAGGTTTAATTTAACTATTCCTACAATAGAGATAAGCTACTCCCTGGAATAGAGGTCAATCTAGAGAAAATCAGATAAAATCAATGAAGTAAATAAGTTACAGATACTATACATGTTCAACTAAATAAACTAAGAACAGCTGTGGCCCTAAAAAGATTTCATTGAAATATCAATTAGCTTTTTCAAATTGAGTAATGAAGATAGATTTACCGGTATGGCTTCACTAGAAATAAGACGTACCTGATTCTAAGAACTTGGTCATGCCCTCAAGCGTGCGTTCTCCATTGTATTCGATGACCTTGTTATCACCCTTGGCGTACAGCTTGAGAGTGGGAAAGCTGGTGATCTTTGTGTGTTCTAGTTCGTTGGCAGTGGCATCCATCTTAGCTACCAGGATCGTGTCTAAAACACAAGTCAATACCTCGATTACTACAGGACTGAGGTTGCAGCTACAAATCGTTTGGATATCTTGAGGAAATTATTAAAAATATACACAGCTTGTTTGACTGTCTTAGGGTCTTTAAAAGATAATTGTCTGTGGATGCATCAGCCTATACGATGCGATAACGGCAGTCGTAATATTTCAGTCAAAAACACATGCTACTCTTCATGTGAATATAATGAACATTATTCAGCTAGCTGCATCAATAGTGACATTTATCCTATCAAAAACGAAAAGAAAAACGAAAGGAAATCTTTGCAATTGACGACTAGTGATTGACACGCCCACTAACGTCACAAACCAAAACATCCAATCAAATAGGCTGTTTGTTATGTGGGTAAATTGACATTGCCTATCAGAGTATCTCTAAATGCCCACATGAAGTATGGATCAAGGTGGCCTACTGATAAGCCACACCTATCACTAGTGGTCAATTATACACAAGAGGATTCACTGAATTGAACATTCCTGCCTAGCCGTATTGCTACCGTACTACACGTTCGTGGCGAGTACATACCAGTCTCCTTGAACTTCTCTCCCAACTGGTCGAAGATGGGAGCGAGCTGCTTGCAATGTCCGCACCAAGGTGCGTAGAACTCGACCAGGACATCCTTGGACGTATCGAACACGACGGCGTCGAAGTTGGATGAAACGAGTGTTCGCACGGGGGTGGCATCCCAGTCCTCGGGCAGATCTTGGGACAGCAGGTGTTGCTACGATAAAGAGAGCAGAAGTCAGCATGAGTTAAGTGAAACCTATTTCACACTTGACGCAACCAAGGGAAACGCATCGACAATAAACGATAAGCGATATGACAACAAACTTATGATCCACTTGATAATTTGGAAAAGAGACGGAACAATAAATCTAGGCTCCATTCGGTAATTTTAAAAAATTCAGTTTTCTCCGAAATCGTTTTAAAAAAAGATGTCAGTAACTTGGTCAAATCATCTAACACAGGCATACTAAGTGTCGAGTTACTGGTATATTGTTCTTGAGCATTAAACGTGCTCAAATAAATGAATATAAAATAAAAAATAAATAAATGAAGTACACGCAAAATAGAAAATAGATTCAATTCACATTGTGGCCCATGATGTAAGGTTGCCGTCACATACAGTGGTCGATCAAACTACATCAAAATGCATCCTTAAGAAAATATACTGATATTATACGCACTAAACTAGAAGACAATGTGCATACGTACCCCACGCATAGTCTGTGGAAAAATTAGTCAAATGTGCACAGATTCAATTTAAATTTCGGATTAAACCATTTTATGTGACCGCAAGTGTACCTACAACAATATCTTACTCGTGGTACTTCAAAGAGGAGACGGTTTTAGTTCTTATCACCTTGTAACTCGGTCTGTATCTACATATCCTTGTACTTGTACTTAGAACTTTGCCAATTAAAATTTTGCTGTAATTCAAATAATAGTTCTGGTCCTTACAGTTTCGACCCATGAGCTCAATGTTGAATATTTTGATTATTTAAACTTTCGTAATTCAAAATTTGGTCTATTGAAATCTGAGTTTACTGTATCGAAATATGAAAATGAAAAACAAATACGAGTATTCCTCAACCAACCTTGAGCTTGCCGTCCATGAACAGCTGCACGAAGCCACGGATGTTGGCAGAGTCAAGGTCGGGGTTCTCGGGCTTGTACTTGGCCATGTCCTCTTCCAATCGGATCAATCGCATCGCTGGGACCTCTTCCTTCTTCATGCCGAAGAACTCGAGGATACGTTGGTGGTCCTCTTCGTCGGCATTGATCGACACAAACAGAACCTGCAACGCGAGAAAGACTGGTTTAAAACAAGAAACCATACCTATATGAAGGAACTGAGGCCTGTGGACTACACAGGAAAAATGAAGACATTCACAATTGAAACATTCTTTAAAAAACTATTAGGTCTGTCGAATGACATCTAGTAATACGCAATCCAATGCCTACCTTCTCCCTGAAGTCCTTGGCAACATCCTTGGCTCCTTCCAGGAACTTGTCGAAGTGTCCGGCTTCCTGTGAGAGGAACATCAACAGATGGCTCTTGATTTCACCGCCAAAGATTTTCTGTGCGGTCTCGTGGTTGAACTCTACAACCAGCGGCAGGCTTTGAGCGGCAACGAACTTCTTGATGGCAGCTTCAGTCACCTCGCCTTCAAAGTCAGAGCGACCGTCATCAAACTAGAACAAAAGTGTGAGCATGAAGTCAACAAACTTTAGTGAAATGCGTTTGATAAGACAAAAATTTAGTTGAAAAATAAGATTTCAAGACACGAAATATGAACAGCTGGTATGAATACTAGCAAAAAAAATGGGTTTATTATTGAAAGAACACAAAATTTGAGCAACTATTACTTATGTTCTTTACTAGATTAATTTCAACACTTGTAAGCCTACATAAAGAGTAATTATAATGAATTATGAGTGATACGTTTAATTATATGTCAGTAAATTATTGAGCAATCTACAATATTTGGTGTAATAACAAAACCCAAAAACTACACTTACCTTCTTGAAAAGTACAATTTTCTCTCCGTCGACGCTGTATTCAGAGAACACGGCATCGTTGGAGGTGATGGCGAATGGGTGATCATCGACGGCACCGGCGGCCAATAAGAAGTTCTTGGCGCCATCAGTGGTCACATCCTGAAACAAAAAAACCACGACGTTACTCAACGAGCCACCAGAGTGCAGCAACATCAATCCCCATTATTGCTCCCACAGCTTGAAGATCTAGTACAAACGCTGAAACTGGCGGCATAGTCGTTGAAATGATTCAAACACCACGATCATGAACTATTGATATGAAAACATCTATAGAAAAATGTCATAGAAAGAAATCAGTACTAGATGTGTCAATACACCAATAAAAGCAAAGGACACTTTATTGACAGAATTATTGGGACAGACATGAGCTACACCAGACTGCTGTCTTGGGTTATTTAGAATTTCATTAAATACTGCGTTGATCACTCAACATTACAAAGGAATGTTTTACAAAGGAATGTTGCGACGGCAGAAAAGCATGCAAGAATGATTTTATGTCATTCCAAAGTAAACATGCTATGAATCTATAGACATTATGTTGAAAATCACTCTACAGTTATTAGCACTAGCAGCTAGATTACTTTTGAAGTTAGTGAAAGCCCAAAATCTTCTGTATAATTTCAGTGACACGTGTTTGGTTTCAAACTTCGTGACGATTAAATACAAGTATTGTAGAGATACTCCATAAATAAAAATGTGATTCAAGAAGGAGTGTGAATTGTGGAGTATTGGGCTACAGACTTGCGTATTTTCGACACAGTCTGTGAGAAACTCTGCCATCACTCTAGGCCTAATGAATGCTGTAAGCTATATGTGTATAGAGGCAGCCATGGCAAATATTGCACCCACTCTGGGCCTAATGTATTACGTGAGCATTCAATCACAAGACTACAGTTAAATTGAATTATGGGAACTACTCATGAATGTTTAAAACTGTTCTATCTATTTTCTAGCCCAACATATATAATATCCCAACTACAAAATTTGAACAATATCTCATCTTAATTACATAGCTCCTAGAAATAGATTCTCTTTTAATCATTGCATGTTGGCAATATTGCCCTTTACTGACTTGACTAATACAAAAAACATTATGAGTGGTGAGTACGTATTTGATAAACATAAATGGAATGTCTTTTTTATCCAACATTGAAAATATACTTTTCTAATTGTTGTAACCTAGCAATAACCTACTACATTAGCCCAATAAGGATTATGGGCTGTGAGTAAGTATTTGACAGACTATTTGTTACTTATTCTATCGGCATCAAATGTCATGCAATAAATTAAACTAGTTTTAATCGCTAGCATTTTGGTTACCAAACACATCTTGATCTATTCATCTCAAGATTACATTTTGTATTTGTATTTATTGCCGTTTCTTATAAAGCACAATTCGAGAATTATATAAACTTTGTCAGGTATAATTAAAAGTTGATTGAAATCTCTCGAGTGAAATCATTAAGTCACAAGTGTACATTTATGCAAGCATTTCAAGACATAGACACTGAGGAAACACAAGGCTGTCGGGATAGGAGTAAAATACAGAAATGGCAGTCTCTCAACATTAAATGACGAACTAAATTCTCTGCTGCCACCTTCATTTCACATTCACCAACTACATAGCTGTAACCATTTATATATAGACAGTACACCTCGACAGTTTAAATTGAGATTGCGTGCTCTTTAGTTGTCACGGTGAGAGAAACCATTGGACAGTCTCATGCAACGTGAGAATTTGTATCTTGGTACTATTAAATGAATGAATCATGGGATTTTATGTAGCTTGAATGAGGACTAGTCATGGGTATGAGTAGAACATGCTGAATAAAATAATCTGTAATAATGCTAGTAAAATATGTAGGCCTAAGGATCAGTAACAATATTCTAGCACAGAAATAAACAGCGAAGCATTAATTGAGTATGGTAGCCTGAATTTTTAATTGGAGTTTTGTATTAGTTCATACTTTTCTAATGGCGCTAGACGACCTCACAAGCAGCTAGGATATTTAAGGGTACGAACAAACGGATAATAATGGAACGACAAAGTGGGGAAAAAAGAATGTTTACAAAAATCCATGCCTTGTGCGGAAGTCGAACCCACGCCCAGAAAGCCATGAGGGGCGGCATGAGCATCGTGCTAGAGGAAAGTGTGATGGATGCAATAACAGCAAAGAAGTGGGAAGTTGATTAAAACTAATTTCATCAATTGCAATTAGTTCAAAGGGTCACGTCACCAGAATTCAACCAAGGAATTGACTATTTTTGTATTTTTGTAATTTCCACCATGAATAAATGTAAAAATCTCTATCAATTTCAACTCAATCCGTTTAGGAGTTACGACACTCCAAGTTTGATGAAGAGGGCAAAATGACCCTTTTCAGATTCTGCGGTAAATGCTCCAACTCGACAATTTGACAAAATGTAATGAAATATGTCATATATATCAAGAGTAATGATAATCTATCTGTATAGGCCTACATAAATCAATTCAATCAAAGATGCCCATTTCTACCTTATACTGTACTAAAACATATGGCAACTCTCAAGTGCTCATTTTCTTCAACAGGGTTGCAAATTACAAACTGAAATGTCTTGTCCTCAAACTGGAAATAATGTAGGCCCTACATATAATGAAGACATGAAAAATATGTCTTATGCTTTCCTTCATAATTGACAAAAAATGCCAAACTTATGAATTTTCATTTTTTTTCATGATGCATATCCCAAAAGTGTTTTTGTTGCATAAAATGTTTTCAATGATCACTAGGGTGACAGCACTGGTTTTGTGTTCCAACTTCTAATCCATTGTGAATTACAGCACCAAATTTACCAAATTTGGTTTTCATACATGGACATAGAGCAATGAAACCATAGAATTTCATATCTGCAAGATCCTTTTCGGTTACAACGCACCGGGCATCTCAAAAAATTTAAAATTCCAAAGTCTGTCATTTTCAGGGGGTATAAAGAGATGCATAAAACATAGTATTCATTATTTGTATTATATACACATAAGTACGTACTCAGTTTGAGGGGAGGGGGGGGATGGAAATTTGCAACCAATTCAGAGAAAATGACCCACAAAAGGACAAAAAAAAAGAATTTTTACACCAAAAGTCACAATTCAATTATCAGGTGGAAAAGGGTGAGTGTTTGGCTAAATTGGTTGATGTATAATGATAGATCATCATTACCCTAATTAAATATGAAATAATTCGTAGCATTTGTCAAACAGTCTTTGAGAAGCATTCACTGCAGAACCCAAAAAGGGTCACTTGCATTTTCCAATAAACTTTTGGGTGCTCTCAATTCCTCAACGAATTGAGCTGAAATTTACTGACCGAAGTTTTTTTACACTCGAGGAAAAACATCAGAAATAGTGAAGCTATGCATTTTTTTCTTCTGGAGGAATGACCCCACAACAAACTTGGCAATTGAGAGGTATATACAGGGATGTACTTTATTTCTTAAAAATAATAAGTAGTTGAATAAGAATAGCAATAATAATAATAATAATAATAATAATAATAATAATGAGTAGGAAGACAGTAAATATGAAGAAAGATACATTAGCTCCGTTGTGATTGTGTAAAATTATGAAGCAGCCATACAATTTAAACCATGCCATGAACCCGCTGGAACATGATTTACAAACAGTTGCCAGAAGAAAAGACAAAAGCCGAAAAATGATTTATGAAACTACCTACTAGATAAAGTAGATATGTAATCTATTATAGACCTATTTTATTATTTATTCAGTCTATACAGTAGAACCTAATTTATGTTTCTCGTTTATACATTCACTATGTTTATAAGTTTTATTTTTTGATCCCACCCATATGCACCCCATGTTGAATACTTCCTTCAATAACTTTTTCACATTATTTGAATGTGTTATGTGCCACCGGATTGTAAAATTCAATGCATAAAAATAAAGTTTCATTATTATACTTTTTAGTCTGGTCCCCTGAAAAACGTACTAATGAGGTCCCACTCCATCATATTTCTTAAACTAGCTAATTTGGTTCTATACACTAAACCACATGCAAACATATATATATAGGCCTACTAAGAGTCTAGCTACTATAAATAAAGCTCATGCTTGTCGCTACACAACCACGTGCACACGTAACAACTCCAATCGACGTGTAAAATTCAGATAATAACTTTAAACTTGCGACTGTTCCAAGTCTGCGCTTTTCCTCATCGCTGTATTTACCGCAGCCGACACAAAAACAAGCATGTTGTTAAATCTAAAAAACTTACCGAAATAAATTTATAACCGACTTACAAAGCATTGTTCAAATATCTTTATTCATTTAATTATTATAATATGTACGTTCCTTCAACGCTACATCTTGTAATTAAATCAATAAAGATACTGCACAATCGCACTACAAAGTAAGTATTTCGTCCAGAAAAAAATCCAGAGTGTAAACTATAAAAAGGTATGTAAAACTATATATATATCTAAATATTAGTGCGTGTAATAGAGTGAGGTGGGAGTAGTCGAGTGAAGACTGTCTACACTAATACGGCTTGGGGCTACCACCGGACGGTTCATTTCATGCGCTACCGGCCTACCGTGCTGCCTCGGCTGCTCGGGCTGTAGCAATAAGGGGATAATGTTAGTTGGTATCATGCGAGTCAACATACGAACAAACAAGCACAAGAAAACGCTACAATAAAAAACAATCAATAAGGCAGTGAGTCCAATTCATTCACAGTAGATAGAAATTGCTTTCAAGTCACGTTAAATGTGGTGAAATGTCTCTGTAGTTATATAATTCTAGCATATATGACACACCTTAAGCTGCATTATTAGAAATTGTCCTTATAGACTTTATCTCTTCTGTTCATTTACCCTTACTTGCAGTACCAGTTCTTGCGTATTTGACCTGCACTTCAGCAGTAAACCCCCATTAATGTAATTCTTGGTAATTCAAATTTTGCTGTAATTCAAACAATAGGTCCTGACTCCTGCTTGAGCTTTGACCCATAAGCTCCATACCGGTATTGATTTCAATAACTAAAAATGTTTGGGTCCATTGAATTTTAAATTAAAGAGGGTTTACTACATACAAAGCCTTGACGGCCAGAATTATATGGTGTTGTAACATAAATGCTGAAGCTGTACGCCTGCTACATAGACACATTTTCAAAAAGCAACTTAATATAACGAGTTTCACAATACATTTCAGTCAGTAACAAGAGAATTCAAGTAGCACCAGTAAACACATCACACCTGAATGAGAAAAATATATTGGACGCCTGTAACGCCGATCAAAGAGATGCTAGAAAAAAATCAACATGAAATACCTGACAGTATTCAAAGTTAGCATGAGAACATCCAGTCACCGTAACCACCACCATTAATCACAGCACTACGTACCTTGAAGAATCCAACTACTCCTACGTGGTTGGCCTCGATGAATGCTTTGGTATCTTCGACTGAAGCAAGCTCCTTGGCGGGAGGGCCGGTCTTCTTCAACAGCCAGGCAACGATCTCAGGGCCGGTACGACCTCCTGAACCGCAACGGAATAAAACATGTTATTGGCTAGCTCAAAGGCAGCAAAAGGAAATCAAAAGCAGGGCTTAATTTTGTTATAACTGCACACCAAAATACGTCAAGGGGACATTGACAGCTATTTTCTCATAATTTCAAGATTTTTTTTTTTGGCGCTTGATTGATAGTATAATGTTCCAATAATTATATACTGCAAGACTCATCAAATTATTCGAAGTGATTCTAATTATATACATTTTTGCATTGATCACTTTGTAGGCCTACTCCTCAAATTTCAATGCAACCCATTTTTGACACATTTTTTTCAAATGCGTTCATCTCAGAATATTGTTTTTTCAAACGCCGGTACCTGGATCTCTGAAACTATTGAAGATAATTTCTCCAAATTTTTACCACATGTAGGTAAAAGTGTGCCATACTTGTGTAGAGCTTTTTTTGCCTACTCATAATATCATCAGAAATAAAAATTGTTATATGCTCAAAAATGTATGTTTTTTTAAGACACTTTCTAAAAAATTTTGAATTACATGTACCGGTAATTTTTTTTAGATTTTTTTATTTTCCAGTGCAAGTGTACAAAGGTCTTAAGTAACTACTGTGAAAGTTTCGTGCATGTACCTTCAATAGTTTGTGAGAAACAGGTACTGGCGAAGTGCCAATTTAACATTGTCGGTATAGGCCTGTCAATGTCCACTTGATGGTCTCAAGGGCAGCAAAAAAAAATCGAAAACAGGACTTAGTTTCACTAAAACTGCACACCAAAATAGGTTATTGACTGCTCAAGGGCAGCAGAAGGAAATCAAAAGCAGAACCTAATTTCATTGAAACTGGCCTATACAATCGATGGTTGACCAAATGCACCAGTACCATATGTTTCAATTCAACTAGGCCTCACTCTCTTTCTGAACTTATTACATAGGTTTATTACTTTGTGTCATCCAATGGAGGCATGTTTTTTACCTGTGGGGAAAGATGTTCAAACGGAAGTCAAAATTGTGAAAGAGTATGCCTACATTAATAATTAATTATTAATACTGGCATTATGTTAACTTGTATTTTGTATGTAAGCAATATGTAAAGGCTACATGTGCAAAAAGTTGTAAAAAGTAAATTGGCCTCTTTGAGAGTGATAAATTAATATATCTTGTGTGCCAACCTGAGTATTCCACGGGCGATCCATTCCTGAAGAATTTGAGTGTTGGGTAGCCTCGAACAGAGAACTGCTCAGCCAGGTCGGTCTGCTCGGTGGCGTCAACCTTGCCGAGCTTGATGAGCGAGCCCAAGCTGACCAACTTTTCAGCAGCCTTCACATATTCAGGGGCGAGTGACTTGCAGTGGCCGCACCACGGTGCGTCTGTAACAAAGCAATTCCAGCTCAGTGTTGAGTCAAACTTTATATCTCACAGTAATTAGCTATTTACCATCTACTTGAAAACATTTACTGGGCTTTTGGCAACTACCGGTACTTCAACGGTAGCAGTACTTGCCAATCAAACAAATTTCAACCATTCAACAACAATAATTCAGCTCAAGTAGGCCTAAATATATACATTATCAATCCACAAATGTAGAAATTACTGACCAGTACACAATGCATGCTAAACCAATTGTGATGATATTCAATGGTAATAATTATTAATTAACGATATACAAAAACCATTTTCATGCAGTAATCTAATCAGGAAACTTGAAACATAACAGGTGTTGGATAATAAAGCCTAGATTAGCTAGTGAATATCCAATATTTATTATATACCGGTATAGACTTATGCCCTATGGCTGTGTTCTAGGCCTGCAGTCAAAACTGATCAAATTTAGGGCCTTTCATATTACCAGTTTGATAGCAAACTGAAATGAAAGTCTCTTGAATGGAGATATAATCACTAGGGCACATTGCTTGAATGAATTATGATGCAATAATAGTGATTATTGACAATTTATTCACATATAATGAACTACAAGGTGCCCATATACGCACAGATTTACAAAAATATGAATAGACTTTCCAAGCACTGATAAACCCACACTACCGGTACTGCGTAACGCAAATTGAATGATGAAAAAATCTATCCAACTTATACTATTAGCCTAGGATCAACAACTCCATATGGTCACTTCAAGTCTCGGTACACGTACCGGTAGAAGGCCTACACGTACCCAGTCTAAATCTACACCAAATCCAATCAAACTGAGAATGAACACTATGATTTAGCATGACTAGCTAGACCTACGTGACACAGGCCTATGCTGAGTAGGCCTACCTAAGCGGATACTCATTGCCTAGGCATAGGTTATGCTGGAGTGAGCTTATAGCTGGGTTGAAGACTCGAGAGATAAGTCCCTGGCATCATTGTGAATTGCAATATTAGGCCTAGGCCTACCTATTCCACAAAGATGAGAGAAATGAACTCAAAATACTAGAGATCTTCAATCAATAGGCCCTAGGCCCTAGCAGCTCAACATATTTTAGTCATAGCCTTTTAGTCATACAATCTTTTTCCTTTGATATTAGGCTATATGTAGTCTAAAGTAAAGTAGGCCAACATTCTAAAATGCATTGTTAGCATAGCTTGTTGGTCTGAAATTCATTTCAAATTAGTAGCAAATCGAAAATGTCAATGGTCCATAAGTTACGCCTTGCCAGGTAGGCTTATTGGTTGATGACGTAGACTGAGATGTCACTCTCGGTCAAGTTGAAGGCTAAATCTGCAAGCGTCGGCATTGCAGAGAAGTTTAGTTGAAAACCGAGTAAATAAGGAAAGAGCATTCATGGTAGTACGACTCAGTGCTTTCGTAGTTATTGAAGAGCAATAGTAACTCATTAAAACATAGGTCTTCCTTTAGTATAACATAGTTCTTTATTGTTAAAGAAAAAGATACGGAAAATGGCCAACTTACAAAATTCGACGAGCACGAATTCATTGTCGGCGATTGCTTTTGGGAAGTTCTCTTTTGTTAATACTAGTACACCCTCGTCCAATTTAACTTCTTCGTCGGCGGCTACCAAGCTTGAGAAAGCTAATAACACCACAAGTTTAAACAACATGTTGACGTGTTTTTGAGACTCGCAAATACACAACACTCACGACCCGTTGTTTTCAATGGAATGAACGTGGCATTAGCTGTCTTATAGCACCTTGTCTCTTGCTCGACTCGTGGTGAGCCGGGATTGGTCGAAACCGGTCACGTGATCAGGATGATTAGCACATGAAGTGGGTTGAACCTGGCAATCAAATCTAGTTCCTCAAAATGACCTCCCAAAATCACACATTGACACGTAAAAGTTTTCTCGTCAAAAATGTAAAACTTTGAATAAATATGTAATTTATATCCTTGTGAACAGGCGTAGAAAAACTCTATCCCTTATCACTCAACGGCGCGCCAAATTCAATCCCTCTGACGTAGTTGTCATATTTTTAGATCATTTGGTAGCTGCCAAGTTTTGCCATTTTTAGATGCTAATTTTCATCTGTCTGATTTTCAATGTACTTTTAATTTAGGTTAATGTATATTTCGTACTAACAAGATTGACTAAAATCTTGGGTTAAATGTCGGAAGACGAATTCCAAGTGACATCCGAGATCTACCTACCCAGTTCAATTCAAAATGACAGTCTATCAAAACCATCATTATCAACAGAAAGTAGGTTAAGAAAACTTGATTCCAACTATTATGTTTAAATTTTGCTGCTGTGGTTGAAGTGAAACTAAATCATTTGGTTTCATTCAGATGTCGTTACGAAGTTTCATTTTACAATGCCGCTTGCGGTTGACGAAGATGGAGACTTACTCGTAGCCCGAAGAAATGATCAGCAAAATGAGAAACACTTCATTGCTATTGGTTAAGTATAAATGTTTATACTCAATCTCTTCACAATTATATTTCATTTTTATATGTATTAGAGAAAAAGAATGTCACAAACCACATTATAATAAAATCATTTCAACTGTGTACTATATTAGAAACTTGTCAATTCATTATTATTCCACTATAAAATATTTTTAATCTTTTCTAATATTATAGATTTTGATAGGTAGGCCTATAGATTTGAAATAAAAATGTACCAATTTACCAACTCCATATTACATTCTGTCTCTCAAGAGTCAAATATAATTTTCAATTTTGTTATAATGAGTTACATGTGAGCCACTGTTATTTTTCTCTGTTTGAAGTTCATACTCAATTTAACCTATTTTTACCAAATTTCGATGGACTACTTAATTTAATTTACAATACATTTTGCGTGTACAACACCATAATAACTTAGGTATCATAGTTTAGTAATTAGTTTAGATTGAAACCTACTGGTCATCTACACTCTACAAAAGATAAAGGCAAAGTGTCAGTGTCACAATGATCAGTATGAAAAAATATTTTGAATCATCAGGAAAGCGGCTCAAGTGATTAATGATAACACTGAAATTTTCATGATAATTTACCAATAGTATCATTGAGAAATTGAAAATTGAAAATGAAAAAAATCTTTATAAAAATTCCTTGTTGAATAATTATCTAGTTGGAAAATTCACAAAATTTTCCTTTGAAATATTTTTAAACCATTTTTTCCAAAATTTATAGTCTAAAGGTTTGTAATGATGAGTTGGTTTCGACCATTTTGTGTAAATGAATACAAAATAATGGTTTCTAACCTGACAACACCGTCGTTTCTCTAGAGCACAGCCCACGCAGTACCCTGCCCCTAGTCGGCAGACAAGTGTGGCGCGGTGCTCTGCTATTGGCTGATTATATCATGCATGGCGGAACACAGCTGCTGGGTGGCAAAACAGTCATGGAGGTCGGCTCAGGTGTTGGACTTACCAGTATCGTGGCGGCAATGTTTGCCAAACAAGTTATATGCACAGGTAGAAACCATCAGCTTACTATGATTGCATCAAAAATGTCATTGTTGAAAAAATGCTCCAGTTGAAATTAAATAAGGTAGTCAAATTTGTCTTGTATTTTTGACCAACTTGCCAAAAACTAAAAACTTGCTACAATGCCCGTTTGGACATTAACGTTGAGATATAATATGTAAGCGCTGCTCCCAGTAATTTGCCTTATAATTGTTATATATTTAGTTCAACACTGCTGTACAAAAGGTTTGACCTAGCGTAGAAAGATTACATTGTTCAATTGTGAAGGTTGACTATAAAATATCTGTATTTAATCTCTTCAGGAGTAAATCCGCGACCAGATGTAATCATTGAATCAGCGTAAGCAAAAGGTTGATTTTACCGTACTTGAAAAAACTCTTTTTTTAGCGATCCAGAGATCCAACAAAAATACAAATTGTGATGAAACTTGAACATGCACAAATGTGACATGCATTAGGTGGCTTGAAACCGCATAGTTGTGTGGTGCAATCAAGCAAACCATTTCTGAGAAAAGCCATTTCAAAATTTGAAAACCCCATAAAAAAAATCCTGAGAAAATTGGAAAAAATTATTTTTGTAAAATGAATTCAAATTTTTATGGAATTGAAGCACAAGAATGATACACATTATTCCAAAATTCTACGTGAATTAGATCAGTCATTTTAAGCAAAATATTGATATGTAATGGTTCTAATTCAATCAAGCCTTGAATTGTAGCTATTGGTACGATAACTACTGTATAATCCAAGATTAAACCTAGTTGGTAGATCAACAGGTAAAACCAAATAGAACTGCATAACGGTGAAACAATCATTGATCAGGTACATCAATTTGAGTTGCTTAACGAACGCAGTGACTGACTTGACTGAATAGTTTCACAATCAAAGCGTCTAGTAGCTTTTGAGTACTGGTACATTCATAAAGATCTCGCTCATCATACAACGCTCATTCTGCATTTCCCTAGTTGAGTGAAGTGAAGATTAAATTCATATGTCGGGTTTGACAACGCACTGTACTGATAGCTGATATCTATTAGCATCGGTTATTGTACATCAAATTGGTGTGAAGTTTATTTATGTTTAGATTATTTTGTTAAGTGCAATTTGGATAGTAGCTAGGAGTCGGTCAAGGCACCAACCCAGTATGAATTTAAACGACGGAGAGAAACCACAAATAATCCCTGTCAGGACGGTCAATCATTGTAGCAATCAAACTCAGGTCTAGTGAATGACGGTTCAGCGTGCTAGCCACCAGTTCAACAGTCTAAGTTTGAAAATTCAATCATTTCAAATTTTGAAAAAAATCTCTTTCTCTTATTTTTTTGTTCTCAACCTCAACATTTTAGCCCAAAGCTACTATTTTATTTGGTAAAAATGATGTTGTTAGTTCCTTTTCTGAAGAGATTTGGAGTGCTCTACCTTATCTGGAAAATACTGTTGTACCTAGTTGAATTTGGTAATTCTTGTCTTTATTGGTAAATAAAACAGTTATACATAAATATTACCTCACAGTATCTGAAGCTTTGAGAGCTTTGCCTTAGCCATACATAGACTACAATATAGAAAGACAGTACAGTACTAATTTTGTAATGATATTAATTACTATTTGTCCTAATAAGACTATGTTGACATTATGTAATCAAATTGATTTGCTGTCAGAGCATTTGTTGTAACTATGAAACTAGACTCAGAAGGTCAAGGTAGCTCACTGAAATAGTAATTACGGTACCGTATTGCTCATTAGTTATTAAATAAATAAACAAGAAATATTATGGTTGGAATCCCATGAATACAAAATTATAGTTTGTTTATATATAATCAGAGTAGAAACTCAAATAATATTGATCGACATTTGAAATTAATTTGAAAAACATGCTGTTATATTTGAAATCTTTACTAGAGTTTTTTTATACTGTAATAACAATTATTTGAACCTTTATTCATGCACCATAAATCTTCTCTGGTGGTTCAGTTTTCGTAAATATTTACAAAGAAATTTCAATTAACTAGAATTTTTCTCCAACAAAATCTATGTAAAATATTTGCACAATGATTTTGCATCAGGTTTTCTATATTGATCAAAAGCAAATCTGTTGACCCATGCATTTTGTATAAATAACCTACTCAAGCACAATAATATTGATATTCTCTTTGTTCTTATATTACTAGGCACTTGTATACTTGTATTCACAAAAAATGAAAGTCGTCTACCAACTAAATAAATACATATAATACATATAATTACATAGACTCGTCGCAACTTTGAGGATTTAATGCATTTGAAATAGGTAGTTTCATTTCTTTTCATAAACCCTGTTGCTAGAATATTTAATACCCCAAAAATACCGAAGCTATAAAAATTATAATGGTGATATTTGTGTTTGTTATGTTGGTAGACAACCTCCTTCTTTTGTGATTGCAGCTTGCAAGTACACAAGGTTGATTTTCGACTAATCTTAGATATACTTGAAATAACATTGTTGCTAGTAATGTCATGCACAATATGTGTGTTCACAAAGATATCTCATGGTATCATAAATTGTGTCACTTATAAGTCATACAGCTAGTTGAGCAAAACCTCTTATGACACACTGTATTTTCTTTGTTGGCACTACCTCATATCACTGCAACAAAAGAGAAACGAGAAGAAAAGGGAGAAGAAAAAGAAAAACAACTTTTATCTTGTCAATGTTGTCCAACAGTAATCAAAACACTTGTTAGATGAGAGTCACAAAGACTTTCATTTCAACAAAAAAAAAGGGCTTCCTTTCTTTTTTTTCATGGCATATGGGTCAGGAGAAGTAACCAATTGACTTGAAACTTGTTCTGAACATTGGTGTCATAAAAGAATATACTGGGATTGCTTGTGAAGAAAATCAGTTCAACGTTTCGGAAAAAATCGGAAACTTGAGAAAATCCCCATAAGAATAGCACTGGGTAGAATTTTCCATTTTTCAATTTCATTCATTTCACATGGAATTTTCAGAGAATGTTGATATCGTTCCAAATTCTAATACATATTTCTGTCAAAACTGAACAAATTGGAATTTATCGGTTATAAGAAAATAAATCATTAAGCCCCTATATTGGAAAAATGATCAATATTGAGATTAAAGTTGCTCAAACCTACAGATTGCAAGGCCTTGAGTTATAACAATGAAATGATATGAGTGAATGAGGAAGCCTTATGAAATGATAATTGAAAAATCAAAGTGTAAAAAATCAACTTTTCAGTACATTCTATATGAATATCCCACTCATCTTACAAAGCATACACTGCATTTTTCTAGTTATATTTTCAAGAGTTTGTTCAGTGGGAATTAGTAAACAGTTCTGTGACCATTTATAAGTAGAAAAATTACCAAAAATTAGTATAAAATTATAATATAAATTATTATTATATACAGAGGCAAGCATTTGGGGTTCAGTGGTGAAATAGCATTTGCAGAGTTTTTCCACCCTTTTGGTGAATTTTTATGAATTTTGGTTTGCGGAGATTTTATTTTTTTGATGCGGATAGGATTTAATGATGAATAATTCCCATTATGGACTGATATTTGGAAATATTTATTGAAAGACAACTAGGCAAAAAATGAAGGAGACTTTTTAAATTTTTTGACATGTCCTGAGCAAACTCCTCAATATGTACCATATTCGCATTACTTAGAGGAACCGCAAAAGAAGCTTAGTAAATCTTAGGACTGTCATTCAATTTCGAAATTTTCGATCTATTGGATATTTTAGGACGTCGATTCAGCATCAAAATGAAATATTCAAAATTTGATATCGAAACAAAGATCGATATTGATTGAAAAATTGTGAATAACTCAAAATTACACTGCTACCAGGTCCTATCACTATGAAAATCAATTTTTTGTATTCAAAATTGCTAATAATTTGAACAAATTCTTTTATTCAAATCAATTCTTGATATGAAAATTTGGGGGCGCTGAAGAGCGAATACTGGAATATCGATACTACCAAGAACGAAGGTGGGCTTGGCGTGTAAGAATGCCGTAGGAGCTACTATTTGGGGGAATTGGTTAGAGCACAGAGGAGCTGTGGTTTAGGTTGTTTGAGTCAGGTTGTGATCGTTTCCTCAAATAGGCACATCCTCTTTACTTATCCTATTTATCTTTATACCAGTATTTGCTCTTCCCCAATTCTTGATGTTAAAATTTGATGAAAAATTTGGTGAAAATTCTGATTTTGAAGTTGCAGTCTTCTATCAAATGGCAACCCTAACTAATCTTGATACCAGCACTGTCTCTTCCTGATTCCAGATATTGCCAAGGGAGGAATTTTGGAACTTGTTCAAGCTAATGCAAACAGAAATGCACACTATCTGAAGGCAGACTTCAAAGTTTTGGAGCTCGACTTCTTTGCTTCCAGTTGGTCACCAGAGCTAGAAGCGAAGCTTGATGAAGTGACAGTTATACTCGCGGCAGATGGTAATGAATATGTAACGTGTGCGGTGTGCCACCATGATCATTGTCCCCACTAATAGCTAGGCTATTTGAGGGTACTGATGACCATGTGATGGATGAATGATGTTTACAAAAATCAATGCCTCATGTGATACTTGACCTGACTTCAGTTTCTATAAGGCAGTGCCACAGCAGACTGAGCTTGGAGGGGTGGAAGCTAAATATCACTAAATACTAGGCACCAGACTTCTGGGTCCAAGCCAGGTCATTCAATTTTTCAAACTAATCTATTCATTTTTTCGGGTATAGTCTACTTGTAAAAATTAAAATAATCTGGAAAGTATAAACTTTTTAATAAAGCATAGCAGAGCATGTACAGAATCAGTACAATTAATCAGTCAGTAATATGTCAGTTAAATCGAGGCAATTGGTTGATCTGACTCATTTTTTCACGTTTCAGTAATTTACGATAACGACTTGACGAATGGTTTTATCTCGTCTCTCGTCAAGATTCTGTCCCATCCACCTGCCAAGACCGTGTACTTTGCTCTTGAGAAAAGGTGAGTAGGTATAGCCATTGTAAGCAGTAATGTAGATTTGAAAATACTTATCGACGTATACTCCAAAGATGATATAAACTCAGAACATATCAACTTACAACTGATTTCAAAATTGAAATATTATTTGAATAATATTTGAATATTATTTGAGAACAAATATAATGGGAATGAAAATGAACTTTTGGGAAATTTTTAAAATCATTCTTTTTTTTTTTCAATTCCAAACATAATCTAGGATGAATAAACTTGTAGTACTTCTTTGAAATAATGAAATGAATGAATGGTCAATGGTTACCGGTGCACTTTTCTACTGTATATCCAATGAAAAACAAGCATGCATTAAATAAATAAGTGTATAAATCCCGTATACCGGTACCCGCGTATTTCTCCAAATATGACAGTGATTTTGAGTTTTAAATCCTCGGTCTCATATCAGTAGTCAACAAAGTTATGCTTTGTGTTCTCCGTAGGTATGTGTTCACCATGTCCGACCTGGACTCGGTGGCGCCTTGCTACGAGTACTTCTTGAACCGCTTGCAGGCGGCGCACAGTGCTAACCCTGCCGTAACATTCACGGCGCTCCAAGTAGAGACTGATTTCCCGCAATACTACCAGTACGACAGAGTTAAACAACTCGTGTTGTGGAAGATATCAACCTAATCATAGCAACATGCGTTCCAAAGATCTGTACTAGCACGCATAGACTATCCGATTTACAAAAAGCAGAATATTTATATATAAATCTATTGAAACAAAGGCTATGCCATAATACATGTGGTTGTCAGGGACATATAGTAACAATAATAATATCAAACAATTATTATACTTTAATTAATGAGATAACAACTAGCTGCAGCTTCAAGCATATAATGCTTTTGAAATATGTAGTTGTGTTTCTAATCTCGAATAATATACTGAAGAAGCATTGTCCCTCAAAATGCTACATAGCTATATAAATATAGTTCAAACAAATTGTTGACATTTAGCTATTGCAATGGGATTTAAATACAGTGGAAATATTTATGTTTTGCTTGAAATTATCCATGGGGTAATATGCAGCATCAAGTAGGAACTAAATAATTCCAAAGAACACTATTTGCTTACAAAAGTGCCAAGTCAAATTTGTGACTCCCTCTACAGTCCAAAGATGTATAGATTTATTGTTCATTTTGCTGTATTTGTGTTTTTTGGCACTGTGTCATGTCAGTGAAATTCTAGACAGAAGCTCAATGCTCAAGTCAGCAAAAAGAAATTCCTTTGCTGTCCAACTCAAAGTTCAAGGATAAGAGTGACTGAGCCATCATTCTATTATTGTATCAAATCAAAGTACAGAGGTACCTGACAAGTTGAACCATTCTCTATGCTGTTATAACATCAAACATACAGTTGGAATAAAATATCTTGTATTACGATTAATTGATCATGATTTTTTATTTATACTCTCTAAGCTAGTTGGTCGAACAAGAGTATTGTCGATTATTGTATAATATTGATAATGAAATAAATTCATATTGAGTTGTGTTACATAGTGTATACAATCACTTGGATTATACGTATCATACCGATGGATACGCGGCAACTGTGATGTCACCCGGATGCTATTTTCAATGTGGAAGACCGACAGAGCTATGCAACGGTGACTGTGAATTCGTGGATCTTTCAGTTTCACATGATACTCAAAGTTCAGATTATATTGGTAGCTGGATTATTGTGATTCCCAACTTTTATCGAGTCGGCTAGTATTGTTGTGAGAGATATTCTACAATGAAGATTTGAATGTAGATAGCAGAAATGTTGTTTGAAAATAATTATTTAGACTCATACTTTTGCTTTTTGTTTTCATACATGTGTGAAGTTGTAAAGTATCTAATTGAAGCTAAACGTGAGACATGGCTCAAATTGTAATGAGCCAACAGAACATTTTTGGTTCTGACACACATGTCAGGTGACACAGCTATGAAATAACCTTGAACACTGTTACCTATAGCCATGTGCAATAGCTGTAATCCAAGAGTTCATAGATTGATTAGATTACAATCATCGTCATAATCAAATGTACCGTACCAATGTTATTGTTAATTAATTATTGTTATTATCTGTATTCACTGGAATACTTTAGAGTTTAACTAATTGACATTTAACAGAAGTTGATATCCATTCATGATAAAAATATAGGCCCAAGTCTACAATGAATACAAAGCAGAACAAGTTGTCATAACAACACCAAGTGAATCACAAGTATTTCAGAAGCATTATTGAATTGAAATTGAATTTAATATGAGAGTATGAAACCTTGACAAACACGGTACCATATGAATCTTTTCTCATTTTTTTTTTTTTTTTTTTTATATTGGGTTTTAACGACGCACTGTAATGATGACCGAGATCTATTGGCGTCGGATGAATGATTAATGAGATGATGGGATGATGAGATGAAGGTTCTATGGGTAATGGAAAGGATAGTGGGAAGGAAGCGGTCGTGGCCTATATTGTGGGAACCATCCCGGCATTAGCCTAGACTACAGAGGGAAACCACGAAAAACCCCTGTAAAGATGGACGGTGGCGGGGATCGAACCGGGTCCGATATGTCCCTTTACCTCCCGGTCACACGTAGCAAGTGCGCTAACCACTCAGCTACTGTGCCGGTATCTTTTCTCATTGCCAAAACGATTTTAGTTGGATCATAAGGTGCATACTTTTCATCTTTGTAGATCAGCAGTGCAATTCCCGTTCTCCAATCCTTGAATTAACAATCTGTAACTACTGATTTAAAGATAAAAGTGTGATTCCCTTTCCACTTTTGAAGATTATGGTCTTTAGGGTGATCGTTAATTGAGATTTCCTCTTAGATCTACAAGACCCCTATCATTAAGTTTTTAAAGACTGCATAAAATGGCGTTCACCTAATAATTCGAAAATATTATCAATTAATATTGAATAACACGAACATTCTACAGCTTGGTGAACGATTTTGAATTGTTGTGCGCAAATTAAAGAATGAAAAGTATAGTCATTACTTACGGAATCATTCAGTTTTTGACCTGCTTTTTTGATGCCAAAAGTGGGATGGGGACGAAACCGTGTCTCCTTCCTTCTGCCAGTTGATTGTGACGATAGTCATTCACCCTCTTTGGATTATGTTTGGGCTAGTCTACACTTTTCAAAACTGGATGATTAAATACCCTTGAATGATTCCCATTTTGAATATTTAGAAGAAAATCAAAGTCATGACAATGAAATGAGAGAAGTTGAAATTGACAAGAGCTCCAGTGCCTTCTAGATCGAGAGGTTCTATTAATCCTGTATACGCTCTCTAGATTCGAATGATGCATAATTTTTTTCTATTGGCTCATGATGTGTCATCGATGACGTCAACTAGAAAATACGTCATCATTTTAACAAGCAATGTTAACAATCTATAATGTTAAAGATTGGAGAACGGGACTCGATTTTTAGGGATCTAGCCTTAAACTCATAACGATAAGAATTTTTAAAAGTTGAAGATTGTTAAGTTGAGGATAGAGCACAGTGCAGAATCTGAAAGTATAACACTGAATTTACATATGACATATTTATATGTACGCTATTTTTATGTATCCATATTGGATTTAACGACGATCTGTATTGATGACTAGGATCAAATGGCGCATAAAAGTTTTTCCATGACTGTATTATCTATGTCTGTTATGTGGGGAGGGGGATATAAGGCATTTGCATTAATGTAGGTTCAATTAGCCTAGCCCACTTTCTAATCAATAAACAAAACCAAGCTATTATGAAAAAAAATATAATTTTGATTGCATAGGTCTAGGTCTACATAAAAAACAAACATACATAAACAAATGGTATATTTCATCTGAATTGGAAAATACAATTACAAAATAGTTCTCTCTGTACGAAAATTTGTTCAGCAGTTTCGAAGCGAGCGTAGTTGATTCCAATTGAACAATTAATTTGAGGTCATTTAGACATGCTCAGAACTGGAGGGGGCAGGGGTCCTCAAATGGGCAACGATCAATCGAACCAATTCTATGCCCGGGAACTGAATGAAACAAAATCAAACGTAAATCATAAGACATTTCTTATAGTGTTTCAAAATATCCATTCATAACAGACGACCAGAGGTTAAAATCTCCATGTTTGAATTCACAAAATGAAGAATTCTTGAATATCTTTCAGTTAAGAGGCCGCAGGCGCTCGTATTTCACGCCGCAAACTCTCACAGCCGTAATTTTTGAGATATCAATATGATTGTGTTTGCATTCTGTTAATAATTGAAAAACGATGATTACCGCATTTACAGAATTTTGAACAAAAAATTTTGATTTTTAAAATTCTTCAATTGACCACTAGTGATAGGCGTGGCTAATTGCCAAAGCCACCTGGATCTATACTTCATGTGGGAATTTAGAGACACTCTGATAGGTCAATGTGAAATTTCCCACATAACAAAGCCCATTTGATTGAATGTTCTGTTTTGTGACGTTTATGGGCGGGTCGATCACTAGTCGTCAATTGGAAAATGAAGAAATTTCTTGTTTGCGAAAACCTAGATAGGCCCTACATATTTTTGAATACCGAAAAAATATATAAAATGTGAAATATATCAAATGTGTGAGCTAGGAAATTAACGGCGCTTATGTGAATATGAGTTCGACGGGCTAGTCTACAGGTTGCGCCTAGAGCACGATGCATGTTAAACTCGAGACTGAAGCAAGCGAACAACGAGCCCGTGTAGAGCTCCTGCGGCCTCTTAACTCATTTATAAAACTTTCTCAATCCCATTTCAATTTGACATTAGAATTTTACCATGTGTCGATATTATACATCATTGTTGTGCAAACGTTAAGAGGCAAACTGTTCATGTGAAGACCGCATTGCATTCATATGGCGTTAAGCTACAAGTCATCTTTTGTGAAAAGAAATTTTGCTTTCATGTGGTTTCACGCTATACTTCTATCCTTGAAAGAAGAACGTTTCGAACGACCTCCCCCTATTTCACACCACTATCATGCGGGTGGCTCAAGTCTCCATCCCCCTCTTGTCGATACTACAAGTATACAAGTCCATCTCAGGTAAAGAGCATGCTGCGTCTATATGGTGCTACGTTCCAAGCCTATTTCTGGTGAAGAGCGTGCTGCGTTTATACTGTGTAATGCTGGGCTTCCATACCTGCGTTATTCGGATTGCGAATTCGCTAAGCTTTTTTTTAAGCCACCATGATGATAAAACAACCAATCAGTGACGAAAGTTACGCAATTTCTGGTTGTTGAGCTCTCCTCAATACTACCGCCTTGCGAAAGCGAAACGCAAATCGCATTCATGGAAAGCCAGCATTATGCTACACGTCTATCTCTGGAGAAGAACGTTCTGCGTATATATGGTGCTACGCCAAAAACCTACCTCTGTTGAAACGCGTGGTGCGTATGTGCTCCTCGCCGAGCCTCTCCCGAGTACGCTCTATAGCCGCGTCGCCAGCGTTCTCCACGACAGAGTCGCCGGCGTAGCAGATGACGTCGACCTCCGGCCACCACTGAACCTTCTTGTCGATGCTGGGGACAGTATCACCACAACGCCCGTCGTTCCCACCAATCACGGGACGCTTGAGGATGGACCGGAGTGACACCATGGGGCTCGTGTGTACTACAGTCAGGCTTGCCTAGAAAAAACTTACATGTTACTCAACAGTCACATCAAAAGCCAATGATAATAACAAAGACTATTTTGACTCAATATTTGAGGACTTTGATTCAATATCAATATCAAATTTTTGTATCTTGACCCTATTTATACAATGTATTTGTATCCTTTGAAAAGCGTGAACCAACAATGAACAAATATCAAATTGAAAGAGAAGTCAATCATTTCGATATCCAAATAATTATCAATATAGATTTTGAAATTGTAAATAACCGAAATAATATACTGCTCCTGGGAGTCTGTATTAAATTCAAAAAAACTTCAAGATTAGCTAGTCAGGTCACATGGAGGTCACGGAGCAGTATAAGTCTTCATGCAGCGAGCCAAGTTCATTTGCGTGGCATCATTCCATTTCGTAAGAATAATTGTGATTTTTTTCATACCGACTGAGAGTAGAAAATTTTAAATTTCTATATATTTAGATCGATTTTTCGATATTACAATTTCCGTATCGTTTGCAATTTTTCGGTCTAACGGCAACCCTATTTAATACTCTCAGTATGGTACTCGTAACTATGGCAAGTCTTAATAGAGGCCTGGCAATGTAGACCAATAGCAAGCAATGTTCCATTGGATTGCATATAAGACTTACCGAATTTGCCATGGACGAGTCTGGTATAATACTGCCTTCAGATTGGCTGCCAGTCGCAAAACTGTAATCTAATTGGTCTTCTGGTTCCATGACATTACTAAGCACGACGCTGGCTTGGCTCGGCGGAGGCTGAAACAAAGCTAATTGTTACTCGTCTACAAGTCCTGGCTGTTCACTAATACGTGCCTACTAATTAATTAATAATTAAGTTCAATATACAAACGCAAAACCAGTAAGAAATATTGAGAAGACACTTGGCGTAAACCATATCATGAAATATTATATGGAAAAGTCATGTTGTAAAATCATCCAACTTGTATAATTTTCAATTGTTTGTTGTGTTAAAATTGAAAATTTTATCTATAGTAGCTTCTAAATTCCACTTGACATTCACATCAAGTGTTGACTCTGAAATATAAAATGAGCTATAAGTTAATATAATAGAACTATCTTAAAAACAAGATGAAAACACTCTTTTACTGAGATACCACAAAGTTATATAAATTTCAATGTTTTGACCAACTATGGCCAGCAATTCAATCAGTTCATCAACATAAAATGAAGCCTAATGTAAGTTATCAACGTATCACACTTTTCATCCACTTGGACTCCGATCATTTATTAACTTGTATAGTTTGTCATTTTCTGTCACTGTCAAGTCGCATGTACATACCACAGAAGTCGATCGATCTCGCAAAACAGTTTCCCTGTAATTCTTAGAGGCTTCAATCAGCAGCAACGGATGAATCCAATGAGGTTCACTGCGGCCAGCTTCACTCGATTCCGTCAGTGTTGCCGCAGAGTGGACTGACTCACGGTGTAAGCCTTTTGACTCTGCCTGTGACACATAAATTTAGATGTAAATAAATGATATAAATTAATTCAGGAAAGGCAATTTCATAGATAATTTTTTTTTATCTTGAAATGAAATCTTTAGAAGCAGACATTTCAAAAGGCCTACAAAAATAAAACCTGCTTACAAGAACACAAACATAAAAAATGTCCTAAGATTACCACAGTTGATCTACTGAGAAGTCTGTTGATCGAGCTGTGAGATGAGGTCTCGTCCAGTGGGTTTCGAGGGAAGGTGTTTCGTGATCGGTTACTAAGCGAACGGGACTTGGAGCAAGACGATTCCTCACCTACGGCAGAAATATGTTCGCCAATCAGGCTTGATATTTACTTTGAGGATGTTCCTAACTGTACTTGGAGAAAGATATATGGTATATATTATTATACTAAAATTTATATTACAAAATATTGAGAATCATTTTCAATTATATAAAAAAAATTGTATACTCTCAATATTTTATTTAAGAAAGGACAGATCTAACTAGGATCGTGATAAAATTTATTGCAGTGTATATTACAAGTGTCAGTTTTTTATAATATAGTAAAAGACCTACAAGTTTATTTACAACGAAAATATTCATTTTAGGCACCTGTCAGATTGACTTTAAAATGAAAACAGGAAATTGGTTTCTAAATACTAAATAATGTCTTATATGAATTGGGTGAAAGGGGTGTGTGTTTATGGTTTGCTTTCCATGCCATACAAGGCAAATTTGCAATTTTGAAGTTCTCGTAGCGTCATTAGCTTTATGTTGCACTCAAAGTATCACACAGCATTCATGGAAAGCATCTTGTGTTCAAAATATTTAATACAATAAAGGATCATGAGAATATTTCAATCGGCACAAGCCTCATCGCTCTCTACGTTGAATAAGGATACTGTAATATTACAAAACAGTTGTAATATATAGAACAAATTACAATAAAGATAATATTTCAATTGCTGCAGGATTCTTACTTTTCTCCTGGCAAATCTTAGACTTGTTATTGGATGTAGACATTTTGTGTTGACACTTTCAACTAAAACCAACTTTCAAACGTTCAACGACTTATAATTAATAATTTGAAAAACAGACAACTTTAATTATGAATAAATAAATCTTGTAGCAAATAAAAAGACCTGTAAGTACCTGAAATGACAGGCACTTTGGAAATTTCAGGTACAAAACAAAAATTCAGGATCATTGTTTTTAAAATTGATCTCTGCCCTCTAGACTTCTACAATTGATTGAGAAATAATTCAGTGAGGCCACACAAATTGTATTGGCTTTGCATTGGAAAACACAGCAAATATCTAGATGGGGGTGCATCATCAAGTTTAGTTGATAATAGTATAGCATTAACCACAATTCTATTCTTAGACACATTCGGACAAGAAAATGTCCGAAAACAGTCTTCTTGATTACAATATGTCATTAAAATTCACATTGAAGAATCTTAAAATTCAATGTGGCTCTGATATTTGACGTCACCAAGTGAGTAATTGTGGTTAATGCTATTAACCACAATTACCCACTTGGTGACGTCAAATATCAGAGCCTCATCGAATTTTAAGAACCTTAAAGGTAAATTTCAATGACATATTTTAATCAAGGAGACCGTTTTCGGACATTTCTTGTCCGAATGTGTCTAAAAATAGAATTGTGGTTAATGCTATTATCTGTATGACCATAGAGAGAATGACAATTTAATTGACGGCTGTCCGCATAGCGGGATACCAAGATGGTACAGCGTAATATAGTCAATACATAGTACAGTGGTTATTTACAAAAGTGATAAAAAATTACAGAAAAATCCTGAAATATCATAAAACTAATTTAATTGAGGGTAGATAACAAAAGTATGAAAGTTTTGACCTTCGGAAAACAATAAAGTGACAACCCAAAGGATCAACTTAACAAAGCATTTCAATCAAATTCCAGAATGCAATTAAGGGCTGTGCATGGCATCGAGTTTATAGTATAAGTATAAACTCAATGGCTGTGGCTCCCAATACCATTTTTACAACCAGGATGCCAGGATTTTGAAAACTCCTTTCAATGAAAACATCCAGAACAGCACAAGCTATGGCCTCAAGTTCTAACTGCAAAAATACTTCCAACAGGCTTTCTGGGTTTTGCCTTTTTCAAGCGTTCTAGTCCACGAGCCTTTACTTCACATTTTGGAAAGATGTGTATTCAAATATCAGCACAATTAAGAATGTTTTATTTTAGGATTGCTCATTTGTTTACTGAAAAATTTAGTTTTTTATGAGAAATGGAAAATATAATGAAGTGATGATAATATAATATATGGTATCGTATCTAACAGTTGAGGGGAGAAGGAAAGCCAAAAATTATTTTTTCTCTATTTTTTAGTCCAATTAAATACAGTATGTTAAAGGCCTACATAGGTATCACCTTACCTTTCTGAAGTTATATTTGGTCACTATATTTCCCAAATATTATTTTAAAATATTTTAGTACAACAATACAAACTATTCTATGCACTATCCAAATCCCCCAAAAAAACTCATTTTTAGTAAACATTTTTTTCCATTTTTTTTTTTTCAGATTGATGAAATATTTTCATTTTTATTTCAGTTTTTGTTTGTTCTGTAATTGCACTCCGAGCATTGTGATACTTCAACTGTAAGATTTTAAATTTTTAATGCTATTTATAGGTACTAATTTTAGTCAATTTATCTCAGCTCTATGAAATTTTTCATACATGTACTTTTTTCCAGAAACTATTGCACTTGGGATTGTGATTTTTGTTATGGATATGCACCAGATATGTCTTCAATGTTTAAACCAAATTTAAGTGGATATCTAAGAGAAAAAAAAAGTAGAAACATACATTTTTTTTACCTGCTAAAGGGTGTAAATTCTAAATTGCATACAAAAAAATGGGGCATTCAATTGGGAACAAAATTGGTTTAAAACGTGTATTGAGACTTTCACAATAAGTACAAAAAATTCAGTGCCATCACTTTCGCAGATATTTTGGAAAAGGTACATTAATAAGAGCAAGTTCATCATTGTAGGTATAGGGCTATACTAACCTTGGGTATAGGGCTAAAATGTGGGGGTATTCCTGAAATCCATCTTTAAATCTTGCCTATATAATATTGTGGTCATGGTGTTCACCCAATCTAGGCCCAATCTCCTATTTCATCGTAATGCTTCTTACATATTTCAACATTGCATCCTTAGTTTTTACATTTTTTTACCTTTCTACTTCAGACATTTAGTTACAATGAACTGAGAGCAATCACCTAATTTGATTAAATATAAAAATGATATATAAAAATAGAAGAAGAAATAGAGGATAGGCCTAGCAGTAGTGAAGAAGAGGAGGAATAAGTCGGAACTGGCAGGAACCGATTGATATGAGAAGTCTGCCCTAGAAAAACTGGTGGAAACACCCCCTGGCCCAATTTAATTGGTTATCTGGGTTTGAGATATATATTATATAAAAATGATGAACTAGCACTATTCTTCGTTATTCTGGAAAATATTTATCGTATCTAAATATAAATAAATGGTTCAAAATGACTTTAAAAATAAATACATTTGACTATACTTAATCTGTAGATTTGTGGCATATTGTGATTGTGTGTCAATTGCTAAAAATGAAAAAAAAAAAAAAAAAAGAAACGCCCTGTTGGGTTTTGATACGTTTTTTTCGACTACCATTTTGAAGAGAGCTCATATCTCTGGCATTCTCAAACGACGCACCAAGATCGTTGGGCGGTCCCAGTTGCCTGTTTCTGTTGAAGAAATCCATATATTGATGCATAAAATGAAGGGATTTACGGTACTTTACTTTACTTTTTTTTTTCAGGGCTTTACTTTGGGTCTGTATAACCCTAACCCTGTGACAACAAGATCACCCCAAACACAGAGCTGTGAATGTGATACACTATGATCACTAGGTCAAGTCATAGCACCAATAAGGATAGAGATAGACTTATTGAAGCTTTTTAATAAAATGCTAGACATTTAAATGGTTAAATACATACATTTATTATCAACAAACTGTAAATCAGAGTACAAACATGATAGAAGTGGTAAAACGAAGAGAATGGACTTGTTAAGAATAGTGGATGTAAAAACTTCACTACAAATATTCAGAAAAAAAAATCACGCTATTTATTTAATATAGGGGTGATAGACGTACAATGCAAAAACATTAAAAAACATAGAATTCAAAATGCTGACCCACAAGTGACGAAAACTTTGCTAGACCACATTGAAATGATAGTAAATCAATGAAGAAGGAAGATATGAACAAGGCAAATATTTTTACAAAATTGGCTTCAATATTTTTCAAGATTCATCTACTTGCTTTTTTTTCAATTATGGCTATTACCAGTGTTGGGTAATGAACTTTTTTTCTTAAATGAACGCGTTCGTATTTTATCAACTTTTCTATGAACGCGTTACATTTACAGTCAATGATCTTGAACTTTCTTCACGATCTATTTTCCGGTGACCTTCAACGGAATAAAACGTTCATTTAAAAGTTCATAATTTTAGATCACTCATAATCCTATTCGACACGATCGCACTATCCGTACTTTCCCATCCAAATTCCGAATGAGATCGACTATTTTACGGTCTATCCCGAATGTATAATATTCCCTGTTCGGGATTTCACCATGTGATCACTTGTTAGTTGTTACCAGGCGAGCCGTATGTTACTTTCAAACCCTTTTTTCCATATAATTTCGAGGTGAATTTTTGAACGAACTCATGTTTTTTTATTTGAACTCGAACTTTTACAGCAAAGCCACGAAAACGAACTTTGAACTTTCTAAAAGATCGATTTATTCGACATGAACTGAACTTTTTGACAGTTCCTTTTATAAGTGTACTTCCCCAACACTGGCTATTACTCACAATATGGAAGTGCTGAAAATTGATAATGTTCAATAGGCCTACCAACATTTTCAAAATGATGAATGTATTTTGATTCCAAGTACATACCTCCCTTCAGGTACACGTTGAAAAATCAACGTCAGAAAAATCATCACCACGTAGGCATAGATGAAAAATTCAAAATGCCATCGTTAATTATTGCATTGCAAGGCAGCATCTAATAGCTACAATAAACTCAAGAACTGAGACTATGTGTTAAAACTTGGTTACAAGCTATAAACATATATGAGAACATTGATAAAACAATTGGTAATGTGTGGTGTGTGGTATACTGTAACTACGTGGCAGTTATTTACACCGCTGCTTGACGAATAATTGTTACAACTTCCGATCATTCAATTGATATATGGGCAGTAACATGGCAGATTATGCCACTAGTTGAGTGCCCTACATTTCAGACTTGAGAAATGACAATACTTCTATTATAATTATTTTCTATGTACAACAGTCACCAGGTTCGTTCCTCTCAATACAATATTTAGTATTTATATTTAGTATTTACTATTTAGTATGTACGTCACGGTATTACTCAGTTGACACTGACTGAAGAGCTAATGTTGCGTCATAGGTCTATATGTTTTTATATCATATATATGTTACTCATCATTTCATACAATATATAATAGAGTAATTTGAACTAATTTTGCATGTACGAGCCTTTACCAGGGTAACTGGATTTTGAGTGGGTTAAAAAAAAGAAATGTGTATAATTTCAAGTGTTATTGTTGCCTAATGACACCACATGGAGCTAGGCTATAACAACCTGAAAGTTGTACACAAAAACCCACACAATATGGGTTTCTCTCAACCACTAGCGTGGTTACCACATCGGGGCCTTTCAACGAACTGGCAGTCGATGCATTGTCGACTTTTCATCAATTTTACAAGAAATACCCTGGATAATCTTCACACTTTCCACATAGTTCATCACAAAAAATGTCGACACGGCAGTTGGCGAGAAAGTAAGGCAGTTGATTTAAACACAAATTATTGAGGCTTTACGAGACTGAAGACGTATCTTGCATCGGTGCCGATCAATGCTCGGTTGTTGTCTACCAGCCCAGCACTTGGGGCAGACGAACACACTAATGTGATGTACTGCAGTGCTTGGTACGTCCATAATTACGTCACTCAGAATTTCAGGGTTCAGCTCACACGAGCCTGAATACCGCCCGTCCCTCCTTCAACAACTATGTTCACGTATTAATTATCACACAATGAAACCCAGTAAAATCTGCCACACCTACCAGAAATGTCACTATAAAAATGGCAATGAAAGGTATTATACACATGGTGATCGTATTGATACAAAAATAAAACTAGAAGAAAGTGTGTTCAACTTAAAGGCTGATTAGTGAATGCAATGGTTTCAAACTGTTCTACGTGCCAACTAGTTTGACTTATGTATAACGTTTGCAAGACTCGCCAGCGATTCAATCTCGGTAGACCTACGTGTTCCACTATGTTAACTTGAGAATATTCCAAATACTTCAAAACATGATTTATAAACGTTTCATGATTTGCCAAGACGATACTACAAAGATAATAACGTTGAAAAGGAACAAAAACAGATTTGCAATGTTTGGTTAAAATAATTGAAACTATGAGAACTGAAAATCAAATAGACAGTCGTGTTAAAACTCCAAAGAGACGGTAACGTTGTTGGCAGAATTACTGACTTCAATCAAGCTGGACGAGTCTCGCGAATCGCTACGTGTGATTACTATTTGGATCAGCTTCGACGAAACTATTGCGTAGTTAAAAGTAAAAATCTAGAACTATCAACAATTATGATATTGTACAAGGGCTAAATGCTACAGAGCTCTTACTCTTTTGATGGACTCACAAAACACCGGGGTGACACCTCGCGGAAAACATGAAAACAGACGTGTATTCATCTTCTAATGCTGTGTCCTCTCTTCCAAGCCGACGAGATATCCCGGCTACCTCAGCCTTCAACGGGTCTTCTCGCATACACTCGCCGTGTTCATGTTTTCAACTCGTTATGTCCTTTGAAGAGAGGCAATGGTAAACTTATTTCTCATATAGTACATCAGTTATTGTGCTAGTTAGATTAAGCAAATTGAAATTTTTGGACATTGACATATAGCAGAGAAATGAAAATTCCAAACGATTATGTCTCTTTCACTATTGTGTCTATCCTTCGACATCGTCGATTGGGAGTTTCGCTCAACGAACATCTTAAAACGATTCTGTTGATTCATCACACAGTGAATGACGTTGTATACTGAATGTAATAATTCAAGTGAATTTAAACAACGTTTAGACGCTCTGAATACTTAGGAGGTCGACAGAAGAGCGCGAAGCAGCGACAAGTTATTATCTGCTCCGTTACTCTCGCCTCCGAGATAAGTCTACAGTTGCCTCTCCTCTCCCTCCCACATCCTCTTCTCCTTCTACACCTAACAATGCCCATCACATCCCTGCCTACTAACTAGCCACCGACGGGAACTAACTGGCCCCGTGCTCGGCATCCGATTGGTTCAGAGACTTCCTTCTCATTAGCGATTGGTCGACGTTGGCGGTGGACTTGCGGCGCTGGTCCCGGCTCTTGGTCAGGCTAGGCAGGCACTTGTTGCGCAGCCCGCCACTGCGGTGGTTACGTTGCGCGACCACAGACTGCTGGAGGATCTGGGTCGCGCCGGGCGTTTGCTCTGCAATGCGGAACAAGACGATTAGGGGAAAGGCTATGAAATTGTTGGTTATAAGCATGTGACAAGATTTTGGAATTTCAGTTCACGTTGCAATATATAAGCCAAGTCATCGATGGCATTCATGGAGAATTTTACCGGTAGCCCACTGACAATTTCCATCTATGAAAAGAATATTAATTGGAATAATTACTCATTTTCTAATATGTAGGCAGGTACTTGAATTGGGCACTAAGTATAATTGTTCTATTATATTGGATTAAATGACACACTATGCTGATGAGTATGATCTATAGACGTCAATGAATAATGAATGACTGAATGAGATGCTGGGAAGATATGATGGAAGGTTATTTTACTAGGTGTTTTTTGGATAGTGGGAAGGAAATGGTCATGGCCTCTTGTCACGAAACCTTCCTATTATTCAAGAAATTACAGAGGGAAACCACGAAAAAAACTCTGTCGGGATGATGTACCATAGCTAATTTTGTAACACGGTCTCTAGAATGATGGTTCAGCGAGCTAGCTAATAGTCAACCCCTTACAGTGACATAAGCGTAATATTTTATATTATCATACAGTTCTCTCTTTTTCTCCATCATCCAATAGGCAACATTACTTCATTGTTTTATATGGTATTCAATCAGCACTTGAAATTTTTTTTTTCAAATTTTCATCGACTACTAATTGCTTCAGAGATTACTGAAGATATAGGCCTACCCCATTTCAACAAACACATGCTCCCGGTTATGTATAAAATCGCAAACTACGTCAGGATACATTATAAGGCAGGAGCGTATTCTCGATTCATTTTATGGACCGTAACAGCCATCATTTATAAAGTTAGAGCCTCTCAAAAGAAAAAATTTCGATCGAATTAATAGGTTTTGGATGTTTTACTTATTTTGACCACTAAGCCCACTGTACCTTTTATAAAACCTTTTGGCTTCCATTTCATTGAATCAATTGAAAATATCATTAATTTCATGTAGATCAAAACAAGATTTAAATGCACACATGTTGCCTATTATGAAACCTGATTTACATGGGTCAATGTTTCGAACAATGGCTTGATCTCAACCCTTGAACTCAAACCATTGACTCGTGTAGACGGTAGCATTGATCGAGAAACCGTCAAGGGTTTCACGCCCTGCACGCCAAGGTGCAGGGTTGACGTCAACCCTTGATCTCAACCTTTGAACTCAAACCATTGACTCGTGTAGGCGGTAGCATTGATCGAGAAACCGTCAAGGGTTTCACGCCGTGCACGTCAAGGTGCAGGGTTGACGTCAACCCTTGAGCTCAACCTTTTTGTTTATGACCCGTTCTATTTTTTATCAAGTTTGACAGAAACAAGCCAATCAGACGAGACTATTATCCTACTGTACATCTTTCGTTGCGCAAGACCCACTGCGTTCATGTGGAGAAGTCAAGTGATTGCTCTAACCAATCAGGAGACATTTCAATATAGTATGGCCGTTTCATGAACAGCTGCCATACGTTATGACGTCAATTTGCTATCACGCTTTGATGGCAGGGTCGATCCGTGTAACTGCCTGCTCAATGTTTCAATCAAGGTCTAGAGCTGAAGGGTTGATGTCAAGCCATTGATAGAGCCCTGATTATATGGTGATTGAGTGTACCGTGATTTTCAATAAAGTGTTGTTTTTTCACCAAATGTGTCCAAATTATTATAATTGGATCCTGGATCTAGCTTATTTCAATCGCGAAATGAAACGAAATTGAACAGCAATCACAAAATCAATCACTATTCACGAAAAAGTGGCGAAATCGATGGTTTTTCTCAAAACTTTAGTTGTATTCTGTACATGTTTTTTGGAATTACTTCCCATATACACATTTCTCAGTAGCCTTATCTCATTCAAGACATCTGCATGTCAACTCGTCAATAGACGTGACCGGGCGCGGCGATTAGTTTGGGTATGGTAAAACCCCAAAACATCCCCTTTGCATTCAGTCTACCAGTGCCAAGTTCTTGCTATATTTTATTTCAAGCTTTATTGATTGACAACCATAAATGGACTAAGAATGCATCAAAAATTAATTTGATTAGAAACTAAATGTGCATATTTTCAATGTGTTTACCCCAAAATCTTCCCAAATCCTCAAGTAAAAATAAAATCATCAAAACACAAAATTAAGTTTTGTTAAAAACACCAAAACGTGAAATTCTTGTTTTTAAAAACGAGATCATAGAAGAAATAAACCTCTATAATCTGGGCTCTAGCCACTGATCGAAGCATTGGTCCGTGTAAATCATGCGTAAAACTCACCCAGCATGTCCTGCAGTCTCTGTATAGTGGAGTACAGCGTGACAGGGCTGACTAGGCCGAAGTCGAACAAGCTGCACATGTGAAGGACAAAGTTGCGGTAGAGATTCTTGTTGAGCAGGTCGCGACCGCGGTTATCCAGGAACATCATGCACGCTAGCGGTATCTGGCAGTCGCCGACGTAACTACAACCAGAACACGTATTCACTGATTAGAACCAGATCTATGCAACTTGACGTTGAAAGCCAGTCGAGTTTTGACAAACACTACACTTGAGCAGCTAGCACAGTCAATTTTACATCAATTTTGAGTAATAAGCCTTTGGAATAAAAAAAAAAATGTATAGTTGAATACTGGACAAGATTATATTCATTTGATCAATTCCACTTGACGCGTCAGGTCTCCCTGTCGGCTTCCGATGCATGGTACAACTCCACAATTCTGGTTGACCCCAATCGCTGATTGCATTGGCCAACTAGTCTGAAATTGGTCGTCTGAAAGTTTCACCAACTCGATTGACCACTCAACTAACTCGATGTTGACTGGAGTTGCATTGGTGAGTACAGACAGAGCGTCTAGAAATACCAACTCAAACCGGCAGACAACCAATGGGAATGCAGTAAAAATGTGACATAACGTCTGTCGTCAGTTAGTAACTTCGACCTTCGATTTTACATATCAAGTATATATCAGAATTCGATTAGAATTTTACTCACTCCTGATGGCTACCACGTTTATACTGCGCAAAATTAGGATTCACTGTGTTGTCGTCGACTACAGTTGGACCACGATACGTATGAACATGTGTAGGCCATCCGTTTCAGATGGTCATCTCAACTGACCACAATTGACCAATGAATGACAAATGAGGTATCAAGGGTTTGTTTTGTAGCAAAGTTGTCAAAACTCGAAATTTCAAATCACTAATAAGCTGATAACTAAGTCATAACTCCTGACCTCTAAGCCTAGGGACAGCCCTACAAGTATGTTATTTATTTATGAATTTTTGGGTCTATATTTGCTGAAACATCAATGACTTACAGTGAAACACTTCTATGCATTGTTGCTGGATCCATCGTTTTCCTGCTTGTATCATTCATTATTTCTGACCTCACTCCCATATAATCAATGTTAAAGTTTTCTGGATGGATCATTTTCCTCCATGGATGGTTTTATTTTCCTGGTCTCTTGAAAACCGATGGATAGAGGTTTCACTGTATGGAGCCTACTGTTTTTTCTTTAAAGATTCAAGAGAGAAAATTAAGTACAATCTACAAAAAATTAACACATCATACGTAGGCCCCACTATGAATGACATTTTTTCTATCACAAATCGAAAATTTTAAATGTCAAATAAATTTTTTGAGTACTTTTCAATTTCAATCAATAGGGGTTTACTGTAGGGATTGTAAATATTATCAGCTGGTGTTTGTACTGACACTAACCCATGTTTCATGACGTGGAGGTTCCACATCTTCATCAGCTCCTTCTCCCCCTCATTGACGTCCGTGAATTCGTCGATCATCATCATCGTCTTGGCCTGGAGCCAGAGAGGGTCGTGCTCTCCCTCCGAGTCCGAGTCCATCTCCTTTGGGTACACGGGCATCATCGTCACCGTGTGGTGGTATAACCTGGTGGCGACAAACTGACAGTTGATACGAGCAAAAGCTTTGAACCCACACTGCACTGTCCAAGTCTTCACTATCAACCAAGGTACCAAGGACAGCGCAGTCCTGGTGTTGAAGTTTATTGGTTTTAAATAATCACAATGGGGTGGTAAGATCGCCCTTGTGGTGTCCGTCCAAACGATCCAATCTCTCATCCATAGCCTCAATTGGGGAACAATGATTTTGTATAAGTTTCGATGTTATTAAAAAAATATATATATATTTAGTATTTACAGATAGAGTGGAACCTCTTTAGTACGTTTTTTAGGGGACCAGACAAAAACCAGACAAAAAAGAAACTACCAAAGTGAAAAACTTACTGAAGAAGCTATTCAAGTATTTAACATGTAGGAGCATATGGATGGGATCAGAAAATATAACTTACTAACGTGAAAAATGTACTAAAGAGGAACTCACTAAAAAGGTTCTACTGTATGGTGGTAGGGCCTACCTACTTAGGTAGTATCAAGTATTTGTATAATCAGAAAAAAGTTGGGTAAACTTGAAAATCCTAATCATTGAGAATTCTGACCCCTAAAGGTAGGGACAGCCCTATAGGTATATACTATATATTATGAATGTACATGGGTATATTTGCTGACAAATTAAACACTTATATTGTTCAATCTTGAAAGATTGAAGAGAAAGAATGAAGAAAAACTGATAAAAATAGTAAATACCATAAACTACATCCGGTACACAGTATTAGAAGTTGGAACCTACCATGGTGAATAATTCATTTTCTATATTCCAATTTTTATACAATTGATATTTTTGGGGACCCTTCCAAAAGGCTAGGTCAGTTGGAGTACAAATGATCAAATGATAGGTGAGCAATGTATACCATGTATATTGTATATGCCTACTGTAGGTGATGCACACTGTGGATCTTGGATATTGACATCAATAATTAGTCTACTAGCAATAAATAAGTAGTTATAATTTTCAGAAGAACCAGCCTAAGTAGCCAAAATAATTGTCACCTTCTAAATTTTCATTCAGATGGCAACTATTTTTTCTTCAATTATTACTAATATGAACTATTTTTCTCGATTTCAAAATTCCTATCAACGAACAAAGGTCCCAACAGACCGTCTTCCCTATCTCCCACCACTGGCGCCCAGGTGATTCTAGCCGTCACCATTGCTGTGCAAGAGTACGGTCTCCCAACCCACCTGTTGTGGCCCGTGATGTATCCGGGCAGCCTGGTGTCCACCTCCTGGTCGGGATCTTGCTCCAGGAACTCGCTCAGGCTCGGCGCCGGCCTCTTCGGGTGGCAGACCAGCACGTTGCTGGCCACGGTCCGCCGCACGGGGCCGTTACGCGAGAACGCCAGGCCGGGGGGCTGCGCCGCCAGGTCGTGCGGACTGCCCGTGTACGAGCCGTCGTACAGGTCGTTGATGGCCACGTCGATGCGCGCGCCAGCTGAGATCGGCTGAACGAAAACAACGGACGATTTGAATAATTGTCATATAATCGTTTATTGATTAGCCTACAATAAAAATAATCTACCAACCGAATAATTATAATAACTTTTTAATTATTGTAGAGAAACTTGCAGCTACAAGCATTCACAGCCTTTGAAGGATGAATTTGTATTTCTGATAGCAAATTGTTAGCATAATAATGTCAAGTGAATACAGCTGAAAAACTCATTTTCAGCTGTATACGTTGACAATTAAGTGATATGTAGGCCTACTAGTGATAACATCGATTAATCGAGAATCGATTCAGAATCGATCTAATGTAAAACGATTCTCAAATCGAAAAATAAATTTTTTTCATCATTTTTTTTTGTCAGTGCTGTACTTCTTTACGTCGCAATACGTGCTCATTTCGTTGTCTATATTATTTTGTATTGTTGAGATTTTACTATCTGGACACAAGCTATCCCTTCGGTTACGTCTGACAGCCGAACGTTGACGGAAATACCCGAATGGTACAGTAGGCCTACAGTTCAAAGATGTCTCTAGCAGCTATTTTTTCACGTAAAACGTCGCGGGAAGGTTGAAAAAAAAGTTTAAAATTACACAACTTTTTTTGAAGGTCAACTTTTTTTTAAATTGATTTTCAATCTATTCTGGAGCTTAGAGAATTGATTCCCGATTTTGAGAATCGATGTCATCACTAGTATGTTCTGAACATAACTATGATTCATACCATCTTGAGGGTATTAGTAATATCTGTGTTTCTCATTAGAATTACGATATCCCATATGGCCATACCGTTCGATAATTATCACTAAAAAACTGATATTCCGCTAAATCGATTCCCTAAGGAAAAAATTTGCAATCATCGTATGTTGCAAGGATTGACAAGAATTAAGTGCGCTGATTGCGATATTCGAATGGGCCGTGATGGTTGCTTAAATTAGGATAACGGCCACGAGGAAAGGTTGAAACTCACCACGTATGTGAATATGAACCTGGCGTGGCACAGCTTCAGATGCTTTAGCAGCGAGTAGAGAGTGACGCAGTCTAGCGAGCACCACGGACAGGTGAGATCTTCGCACGCCTCCGTCTGCTGCCGAGAGTTGTTGTTGTACAAGAACTGGTAGATTATCTGGAGGCATTGTTCGTTCTGCGGCACTGTCACGTCTGGCACAAACAAAAACAAACACTGAATACTGTATCCACTGACATCACAAAGCAATGCGATAGTGAGATTAATTCATTAGCGATTGTGGCTAATTGGAAGAAAGAGGGATGAAACGAAGAGATTATTAGGACATACTTTAGCGTTCACATGTAGGCTGGACTATATCTTCAACATTAATTTATTACAATTAATTGGTAGGCCTACGAATCATTTTTGAACTTTACCTATCGATCAACATAATTTTAAGGTCAGCGATCATTGCGCCATGCGTCCACAAGCTGATTGGAAATTCAGTAAGAAATACCAAGCTAAAAACTGCACTTGAGTTCACTTTTATCACTGCCTGTAAGTTTATTTTCAAATGACACACCAACAATATTTTTAAAAATTAGAATCATCAGTAGAGCCCTACTGGTGATAAAAGTTGGCCTACATGTTGAAAGTTTGCTTGTTTACCTGCGTATTGCGGAATGTTCTCTTTGTTGTGGTCATGTTGGTGCGTGTGTGGCATGGGCCAGTCCACCACCGCACTGCTTGGTGTGGACGACCAATTGAGACGAAACTTGAGAGTGGGGCCCGCACTGAACGCATCCAGCGCTGCACAGTCCTGCAATACATAATTTTTTTAATGAACGGCAAAACTTGAAATGCACAATCGTTTTTCCCAGATGTGCAGTTATTCAGCATATGGCGTCTTTATTATTGAGCATCACTATGATAGTTTGACCAGCCCATAATTTAATAATCATAATAAAACATTTTAATCGAATACTGAGACGTACATTATTTTTTAATTGCATTTCCAAAAATTGAATGGATATTCCTGAATTCAGTCAATTGATGCTTGAATTTTGAATTTTAGAAACATACATAGACCTACGTATTTATTTATTAATGCATTTTCCTTGTTAAGATTCAAATTTTTAAATATATACGGTATGAGCTCAAACGAAACAGATGAAAATTGGTGATAAGAGAGATGAAATAATGAGACCAGGTTACGGACTGACTCCTTTACTCGCTTCTCTAAATGTTGAGCAACCTACCTGTGTAATGTCTCCTATGGTCTCCCAGGAGGAGTGCTTCTTGGGCGAGGTCTTCACGTGCGGCTGCACTTCATTCAGTACGATGTCGTAGTCCCCGTCGGTCAGCAGACACCTGTTGTGCTTGTCGTAGACGATCAACTCCGAGCCAAACAGTTTTGAGCTCTTGCGACGTTTCAGTGCGGGCTCTGGAAAAAGGAACGAGGTTAGGAGTGATGTCTCGAAGCTAAGAGCACAATAGATCCATCATTATCCTGCTTCCATCATTCAGTTTGTCCTACCCTACTCCCATTGAACCAACGTTATATTTTTCTGGATAGATTGCTGTCCTGGACGGATGGTTAATTTTTTCCCTGGTGTCTTGAAAAACTAAAGATAGGCCTAGATAGAGGTTTCACTATACGCCTAGCTAGAAAATGACATCCAACAGCCCAAGGTTTGATAAAAGCCCACATTTCCAATAACCCTGACTTAAAGAAAAAAAAACAGCAAATATAAGCACAGAGTATATTATATATAGCTTGTAACCAGACTAAACAGATCTGAATGGTTGAAAATTGTGCATTTTATTTCAAAAACAGTTTAAAGTAATGAAAAAGTAAAAAAATGGTAAACAAAAGGTAGGCTATCATTTTGTGCCTCATATTTATAAATAGCCTATTGTGATAATTTTCTGACAGTTACTGCCTGAAGTGTTTGCAAATGAACGAGATTCACCTGCTTGGTTCTGTTGGGTGGCCAGAATGTTACTCTGCGATGTGCACGTCGCCCTTAGCAACAGCACATAGCTCTTGACAAGATGACCGCCCGTGTTGACATTGAAGCTCTCGGTCGGTATGGAGACAGTCGCAGCCTTGGGAGGCGGCCGTTCCTTGCAAGGGTTGGCAGCCACCTCGCTGTTGCCCAGAGAGATCTGTGTCATGGGGCAGGCTACGTCTTTGCGTTTCTTGTGCGAGATCTTCAGTAATAGAGTCTCTACCTTCACTGGTTCCACGCAATCACCTGTTTTAACATTGATTTTCTGTGTAAAGATAACAGTATGCCCCAATATATTTCATGAATTTCTAGGATATTGAAATATGGTTTTAATAATATACCTAGTTTAAGAATTTAGTTTGTGTCAGGGGGTGTACAACACCAATACATATCTAAGGATGCATCCATCTAACTGCATCTGCTAATGCAGAGCCTGTCTTCTGTATATTTCTCCTCTTTCTTCAACACTTATTCTCTTACTCCCTTTCTCTAGTTTATCTTGTCCCACCAAAAATCTCATATAAGCAATGTTAAATTTGACTCCATGAATCGGTTTCATGCAAAAATGTTTCTCCCTGGCCCTACGAAAAATGATTAGAACGTGAAGAGATTCTACCGTTTCCAGGTTTTACTCCACCATGAAACAGATGTTACGCACCTTCTTTCTCGTGATAGAACCCAAGGAATGTCAGCGTCATGTAGCTCTGCGGTGGCGTAGGCTGGACCTTGTTCTTCTTCATCAGGCGTTCCAATAGGCAATCCAACGAGAAACCGTCGCGGCTCTTGTGACTGCGACTCATGCGGTGGCGCATGTATGACAGGGTGCGGTTCAAGAAGATGGGCTGCAATATGCAAGTTATTACAAAACTAACAAGTAAACCTAGGTACTAAGACGAGTGGTCGATTGGCTAGCACACTGAACCGTCATTCAGGAAACCGGGGTTTGATTCACGCCATGGTCAACCATCCTGGCAGGGTTTTTCGTGGTTTCCCTCTGTCATTCAGGTCAATACAGGGATTGTTCCTTAACAACAGTACACGACCGACCACTTCCCACTGTCCAAAAAACACCTACGGTAATAAAATAACTTTTTATCTCATCATCCCATATATCATTAATCAACGCCAATAGATCTGTCATCAGTAGGCTAGAGTGCTTTTGTTAAACCCAATATAAATCAAAGTAAACCCAGACTGGTTGTATACTCACTGGAAATTTGAAAATTAGCTTAAAAATACATTCTATTGTGATTGTAAGCCTATCGTGAAATTTCCAAACATTAACAATATTTCCTTTGACAGCTTTTTATAGCCTTGGTTTTTAGGGAATAATATATTTAGCAGCCTCTACTTATGAAGTTTAGTAATTGGCTAGATCTAGGCCTACTGGTATTATTAGCTCGAGTACTGGTATTAGCTTTAGATACAGCTTGTAAATTTAGCATTAGCAAAGGAACTTATTTACTGGTGCTCAGTGACAGTGATATTAGGAACTCTACTTACAGACAGCATGTTTCTGGTCCTCATGAATCGGTAGATCTGTGTGGGCTCTGTGAACAAAAACAAGAGAATCTCCATCATAATAATGTTCTCATAAAATTGGAGAACAGCTAATCAAGCATATATTTCATCTGGACCTAGACTTAGGCCTACATGAATTGGTAGGCCTAGACGGCTTTCAATAGGTCTTACGATTACTGTTTACTTATTGTTGGGCATACCGTACGCTTTCATGTTACTCCAATGCTTAAATGAAAATTGTCAAGGAGCTTCGAAGAAACTTGTAACCTGCCCAGGTAGACCTAGCTCTTGTGAAGGGTAGGTACATGCCATACGCACGCTCTACTTTCTTTATCAACAAATGCATTGAAGTAAGTAGGGCCTATGTAGGGCTACTAACAATGATACAGAGCACGTATACATGTAGTAGGTAGGTAACAGACTGTGATGATACAGGCATAGGCCTAAAATTTAGCGTGCACTGCGCCAAACCCACCAATGACACAGGCTAGGCCCTACCTTTTTGTTCAGTCTAGGCCTAGGCCATTTCTCAGGGAGTCTATCACAACACTGCTAGTCCCAAATATCTAGGCCTTGGCTATGCATCACAATTATCTATAGGTCTGATCTAGGGAAAGAGTTATTCAGCTCCTTTACTTGGTTCAGGCTAGACCTAGACAAAAGTATAGGCTATGGTCAGAAGACTAGGGCCTACCTAGGCCTGACTTCATTTATAGGCCCTAGGCCTAAGCATAGACTTGGGCAGTAGGCTAGTATGACTAGGCCTAGCTTTGAAATGTTCACTTACTCTCAAATGCTTGCAAAAATAGTTCATGATTCGCTTGATGTATTAGCATTTGATCCATGCGAGGTATTTTTGAAGATTCTGTTTCTTTATCACGTTTTTTGGGAGGCATTTTTAAGAAGAAAGGACACAGATTTTAAACCGAAAAATAATTACTAATGTGAAATAAGCATTGAAAGTTGGAAGCTGGAACTCGAAGTTGATTACGAATTTTTAACTACTTCGACTATGTAGTTCGATTCTTGAACCTTAATGTGTATCGAAGTCGAACGGCGCTCAACGCTAACTTCATGCTGCTCTGACGTCACTATTTAGCGGTATACAACAAATCGTCACACATTTCACCTAGTCATAGATTTCACCCAGTGTCACTGAGATTTAAAAATATTGAAATATTCAATATTGAAATATGAGACTGAAATAGGCCTGTTCTTCCCTTTTTGTTAAACAAAATTATGCAGGTTAATTCAAATTTTAAATATTTCAAAATAAATAATAAAATCCAAGAAGCAAAATAGTGTTGTGGTAGAGGCTGTTCAGTTTCTTCACAAATGAAACGATCTTTTGAAAGATCATTGTTATAAAGTTCAGTTTCGAAAGACTATACCATTTAAAAAATTGTTAAAAAAATATTTCTTTAAGGAAAAGAATCAATAAGTATAAATGTGCAGGCCTACACACGATTTTTCTAGTAGTAGTAGTAATAGTCTTTATTAGCAATTCAGCTATTTACATACACACATTTATTACAATAATACAATAATATAACAATAATAATACCAGTTTTTTCATTCATATGGATGGGAATATCATGATATTCTATCTTATAGTTATGTTAGTAATACCGGTATAAAGAACTATCGGTATATAGATTTAGCTTTTAAGCAAATTTTACCACCACATAACGTTATTCCATCCTTGAAAGATTGCACATGCACTTGTCCAAATTTAATATATGATTTTTACTTGAAAACTTTTCTTCATTCTGGGGGTTTAGTAATATGTACCTGTTGCTTGTACTTTGCCTTCACTCTAATTTCCTCACATATTATTGCCTTGTTCTTCTTGGATTTGAAAATATATCTTTTTTTAGTTTCCCATTAAATAAAAACAAAAATGGGCAAAGTTTGATACAGTTACCATTCTTCCACCTAACCAGTAATATATATGAGATATATGTTTTAAACATTCAAGCCAACAATAAAATACTGACAAAAATTAATAATAATAAAATATACATTAGTCACACATAATTATAACATAATTATACAGAAATTAGTTAATATTTGAGGTTTGCATCCAGGTAATTTTGCGCCAACAAATGTATGTATACATCTATAACATTCTCATTAGAGATAGTATGCATGTATAATGATGTTTATTCTTAATTTCATATAATAATAAATAACCATAGTTATTGCATAGTCAAAGTAGGAAATATCTGAAAATATAACTATTAACTACAATGAAAAGTAGTAATAGCTTGGAAGAGAGAATATAATCATAATAAGATGCTGATAATAATAATCTGTTCATTATAGTAGTATCATAATAAAAAATGATGGAAAAATGCAAACTATTTTCAATTATTTCAACCGATGTCTACTTAAAAATTCATAACTCTTACAGCTATTTTTATAAAAACATCAAACTTGAGATACATCTAAACAAAATATATTTGGTGACTTACAGGTTCCTTTTTTTTCAAATTACCATTGTTGACTTTTACAACTTTAAACAACAGCAACAATATACAGCTGTCAATATCTCAATGTACCTTCCCAGGGGAAAGTACTTATTCAATCATCTTAATTTTTTTGGCATGTTCCAATAACCACTATGGTGACTGAGGAAAACCATTTATTTCGTTTTGCAATAATCTTCATCATTTTTTTTCAGAAATTGGTATCAAATTGATTGCATAAGAATAGCAATCAATATTTTGATATTCTGATGTTTCCACTTTTATGAAAATTCTGGTTCCCTCAGATTATGCAAGCAAATGCTAATTCACAAAAAAAAACACAAATAAGTGATTGGTTCAGTTACTGAGATAAAGGTACATTGGTATCAAAAACAATACTAGCTGGCCAATAAATGATACACAGATGCGTAGAACCATTTCACTCCAGAGTCTTTATAGCAAATAGGCCAATAGCAAAGTTGTGGGTATTTTGAAAGATGCATAAATCATTTTTAAACATAATGTATAGCGTTATAGAAGAAAAAGCATAATTATTTAAAAGCATTGAAGAAATTGAAAAAAAAGAAAAAAAGTTAACGCCCCTTAAATTTTGGTTTTGATAAAACAAACATTGCATTTGGCAATGCCTCTCGAACAAGTCAGAACGATTGAGTAGTAATACCTCGAGACTATATTTAATCAAGCGATGCTACGACTTCGGACAGACTTCGGCTAGTGTCACATGATTTTCTGATAATGGTAACTTGACCTCCCCCAACCTAAAATACTTAAGTTTCAGACAAGAATGTTGTAAGCTAATCAAAGAGAAAAGGATCATGCCCAAGGAATATGAGAAAAATAATCTCAATTTTTGAGATAAATGTACTTATTAGAAGAATATGTGTAAATATGTGCAACTACAATATAGGCCTTTGTAACTGCTAATTGTAATTGTATTAGTACTGTATTTTTTTTATTCCGAGAATTTTGAGTACTGTGAATTGAATTATGTAAATAGCTTACTGCTAATGAAGATATATATTACATTACATTACATATCCTACTTTCCCTCATCCATCTATGGCTCTTTGGCATAGAATGTGACATGTCTCAAGTTCATAGTTTCTCAATAGCTCTGAATTCAATAATACTATTCAATTATATATTTAAGAGACACTTTTTCTTATGAAAATGAATGTTCTATTTCCACAAAGACATCATATTTCTGGACCCGTGAGGAACGCCCTCGTTACCCTTTGTTCATGATGAGTGATGGGATAAACATTGCAGTGAAAATAAGTAAAGAATAAAAGAAGATTTACAGAAAACAATATATTTTAATACAAAGTTAAATAATAGAAATCAAAGTCAATATTAATATTACCAATATAGTAAAAACATTGTTTTATGGTACTAAGTAGTAAGTACAGTATGTAAAGGTCCAAGTTGAATTGCTGTCCCTGTAAGTGCAATGATGCTGAGATCTCAGGGACATGTCTCAAGCCAATTGAGAAACCCAACAACGTAGGCAAGATTTAAGATGTGATCGTTTATCACATTAATTACCAGTATTAAAACACTATGATAAAACATTGATAATACAGTAAACCCTCTTCAATTTCAAATTCAATGAACCCAAAAATATCTATTTTGAATTAAAAAATTCAATTACCGGTATCAAAACAGATAATTAACATTGAGTTTATGAGTCAAAATTTCTTAGGAACCAAAAATATAGTTTGAATCACTGGAAAATTTGAATAATCATACTTGGAAATAACAAGGATGTATCTGTATATTTTCATGTACCTGGTAATGGTAAGTATACATCAAATTTCTTGCTAAGAAACTAAAGCTGATGTATCTTTATTAAGCACTTTAGTTATATCTATCACATATATAACCTTGTGGTGCCCCGTCCAAACGATCCTACCTTTCATCCATAGCCTTAATTGGGAAACAATGATTTTGTATCAAGTTTCGATGTTATTAAAAAAAAAAAACATATATAATATACACTAGTCCTAGTGGAACAAGAATCACATGACAAAACAATTATGTGATAATTTATTTTATAAATCTATGCTAATGGACGATTTCAATTGCATTTTGGAATTGTGCGTTTAGAATTATATGTTACGACTATATTGTACGCCTTTAGTCTACCTGTATTTGAATAATCACATCATTTAGTTCTTTTTCTCATTCTACTACACGATAGTTGTGATAACAAAGACTGATAATGAATATTATAAATAGAGTAAATCTTTGTTAAAATGGACGGTATCAATTGCTTTCTTGAATTGCACATTTGGCATTTAAACTATGGTAATACACATACAGTATACTAGATCATTGAATTAATAACTAATACTTTAATATAGTGAAACCTCCCTGTACTGTTCTTTCGAGGGACTGGACTAGGGGGTAAAAACATCCATGCAGGAAAAAAAAATTTCAAATTGGTTAAATGGAACTATAAGGTGAGATAAAGAATGATAGAAGCAGGAAAACAATGCACAGAGGTTTCACTGTAAACAATTTGAATAGTATCATTTATTCTAACTTGAAACTAATTGTTGTTCGTCCTTTGTTTAGTTCAACTTGAAGACTTATAGCACATTGAAATTCCTATAAAAATTACATCAACAATTATCGATCAATAATTAAAATTATTGTACCATTCAAATTCATCATTTGCTCATTTGACTTGGCTTGGTAAAGTAAGACCAAGTCATAATTTGTATTCAGTCTAGGGTGCCTACTTTTGAAATTCCACTTTAGTATTTCAACACTAGATTATCTATGTTCTAGTTGACCAAGTTTTGAAACACAAATTTCTGGCACACTTTGCTAAACGAGAATATTTATTATATGGCGTGATGCTGAATCAGTACATTGAAATAAATAAAAATATGATTTGCTGGACATAGATAAAATTTCCGTTCTTCATTTGCTCTATTGGCCTATTGCTCATAGTGATGCCTTCGGGTAGTAAATTAGGAAGTGGGTATACATCAAAATTACATCTTGGGTAAAAGACCTACTTAGATATTGCTTGGATATACATATTCTACTCTACTGTGATCAAGGCAACAGCCGAAAACGTCGAAACCTCGTGTAACTTTCATCTCTATGTGTTCTATCAACGGGCTCTCCACTATGAGTAGGCCTTTCTCTACTCATAAATCTCGGTAAGCTGCTATTCTTTCTTTCCCTTTCACTGAATTCACATATTCTTAGAAGCTTAGATATGCTTAGTATTGCTTAGAGTTGGATTTCAAGAGACACTGTTGAGATCTGACAATATAAACATATGGAAGGGATCATCTTCTTACTTTTCTTACTTTTTAGTTCATGTTGATAAAGGGTTATATATTGAATATATCAATACTGTATCTAGAAGATGTGAATCCCATATTATTCTGCCGTATTCATTAGTAATATCAGTCAAGTGTATCCATACCTCAACACTTTTATGAGGTATCCATATAGATATTGCAATTCTCAGTAAATGGAGGTTTATAAGTATTTATACAGTTAGTGTATATGGCAAGAAAACAAAAGAGCTGGTGACAGAAGGGTAATGCTTTACGAATTCATAACTTATTCCTACGTTTATAATGGTTGTTGAAACGGCTCTTGATCACACAATTTATGTACGTATCTGGGTAACGGAATAATACCCAGGTAATGCATAACCTCAGCCCAACCCAGGTGCCCGAAGGCATCACTAATTGCTCAACGCATTAGTTGTCCACCTGCTATGTATTTTGATTACTTCTATCTTCTAGAATTGCAAGTAGTAAGCCGATGATTCCATTACGGATTTTTACACACAAAAAAAAACTAGCCTACTTTTCATACTGATAATCTTCCATGATTTCTTCTTCTTCTTCCTCAACTTCCTGCGAGGCAGAATGATCTGGCTTTTCAAACGTAATATTGAGCTCTTTGGCAACCTTTTCCAAGAGTGTATTCCCTAAGTACAGATAAACATCAACGTTTGTCACAGCCTTTTGGAATTCTTGGATCAGCTGGTATGCCGCTGCATAGTCTTCTTTGTCGACCCTATGTTGCACCATCAGAGTATAGATGTCACCGCGCCTGACTGCCAGCTCCAGTGGCTCGGTCGGGTTTTGCAGTAACTGACGACACTGACCGAACGCTGCGTCGCGATCGCCACGTGACCACTGCTTCCTGATGTCGACGAAGCGCTTGACGAGAGAAATGCGGCCGTTTAGGTTCTCAAGAGCTTTATTATGTTGAGGCTGGAATATGCAAAAAAATGCTTTAATATATATATTTGTTATTTTTTCCTGATTCCACAATTTTTGCCATTGTCCAGATATTTGAAACAATAACATACGAAACGATGCTACTAACGAAATAATGTTTCAATGAAAATAATACAACTAGTTGATACTGCTACGTTGATATTACTCACAATCTGTCTCTGCATGGCTTGTGATGGGGAAGGGGTAGCTCAGTGATAACTGGTCAAACATGCAGCATTCAGGCAGGATGGAGCGTTCAAATTACCAGGACAAGAAGGACTCTGGCCAAAATATGGATATCTTCTGTTTTTCTATTAAGTTTGTTTTCATGTATGTGTTGTCCTTTTATTAAATTAGCACTAGTGGAAATGCATTTTTCTGTTGCTAATAAAGACTAAATCAAATCAAATCAAATGAAACGAGAGAGCTCTTTAGGCCTTTTATAATTACAATAACTCACATGACAATGTCAATTGATCTCTGTACACCTCAACACTCGTAGCAACTAAGTCCAGTCTCACTCACTCACTCACTACCAACATTCCGCAACTATCTCTGTTATCAACCTCTCTCTAGCACAACTAGTCACGCACAACTAGACACGCACAACTAATTTCCACCCTTGCTGTCATAACCTCTCTCTGGCCAGGGTATTGCCAAAGTCAACCACTCTCAGTATATAGGGGCGCAATCAACAGGGGCAGGGGTGTAGAGGGGAGAGATAAGGGAAAACTCAATACAGTGAAACATGTGATTTTCATTTTACAGTGATTTTCATGCATCGTTCCCAGATCCATCGTTTTCCTGCTTGTATCATTCATTTTTTTAAACCCAAACTTTCAAATTTTGAAAAAGGATTTCTCACCTGATTTCGATGCGTAGCGTCTTTATTGAGGCACCTGTGCGCCTCCTCTAGGGCCCCTAGAGCCTTCTCGTAGTTCTGATACTCGTCCACCTCCAGCTGAGCGCACGCCACGTAGAAGTTGGCCAATAGATCGAGAGATTTTCCCTTCGAGTAGAACGTCACGATTGTCTTGAGGACGTACGGTTGGGCTTGCCAGTCGAGTGACTGCAGGTAGTTGGCCGCCATGATGTAGATCTCGCGCTGACGGGAGACGTTGGCGAAGAAGATGATTTTTTCCGTGTCGCCGGACTTGAGCAGAGCCTTCATGGCTTTCACCTGCACAGAGAAACGATGCTTTTTACTATTGCTACGGTACTATATTATTGCCGGCTCGGTGATATAGAGGAACATTAAAATTACGAACATAAGTTTCTGGAAATCATTTATTGTGAAAATACTCTTAAACAATGTAAATTATATAAAATGTAGAGAGAGACAAAACACGTTTGCTCTCGTCCTGTGTCCGAAAATAACCAACTTTCTTACACTTTACCCACGGCCACATTGGCAACTGTGAGAAAGCGACCCAATTCCAGAAACTGTCGCAGCCCCTAAAGCATGCGGAGTGACCGTAAGGGTAGTGCCCATGCCTATACAGTATTTCAATGGACCACACAGGCACTCTTGACATTCCAAGTGAAGTCAGTAAGGAACACTGAAACCCTTGATTTTACCTATATGGTTAAAATGCTCTTCATAGGTTTGATTTTGAAAAATAGGTTGAACGGAAGAGTCCTTATCCCAGTAGTAATACAAGTTTATGTGAGTAAACTGACTGACCTTAACAAGTGGCAGACTCTAAATTCTGACAGGAACGTCATATTTTTTACCTTTATGAATTTCAAGAATACAACAATTTCAAATTTATTCATCAAAAATTAAAATGGGTTACAAACTTGTAAATATTGCTGAAGGTATCAGTGATATCAGTCGTAAGAAGTACGGGTACATACGAATCTCGTATTGAATCTGGTTCGTATACCTTATTGCCTGCTTGCGTGTACTTCTTGGTAGCCAGATGATAGTTGCCCTGGTCTAGTGCCGCCTCCGCCACGCGCTCCAGTATCCTGGCTCGCTGTGATTGGTCAGCGTCTGTTTTAGCCGCCGTCAGCTGTTCGGCCAGCGAGTCGGTCATCGTGACGTGGTGTTCCTCGCACAGAGCCATCGCCTCGTCGAACTGCTGGTTCAGCGCCAGCAGCTGGATGGCTTTGTCGTAGTGTTTGTCTTTTGTGAAGAACTCGGCACACTTCTGAACCTGAAATCACAACACAATATTTCTTTACTCACTTACACCAACAGCACATTATAATAATGTAAAGTAGGCATTATGGTGTTCTGGATATGTGAAAAATAAAATCGTTTACTTTGAGAGCAATAATAAATTAATAACACTTTAATTAGCCTATTTGCATTTCAAATTTTTAGTTTGGGCTTTTCAAAAATGTATGGTCCATTTAATACCGGTTACTAAATAGGCCTAGCTTTTAGGGTGTTGCGAGTAGGTTTTACAGTCTCCAAATAGGTGGCTCACTGGTTCAGTCACTCAACACAAAGAAGCACTCAATGTTTTGGGTGGCTTGATACAATTATGGCCTAGTGCATTTAGGCCTAGATATTGAACGGAAATCAGCACGACATAACCTAAAAAGTGAATACACTATGATAAGAAGCCTTTTATTTCAATTCTCGGAGTCAATTCACTGTGAGTCAAAATTTCGAACAGTCTGGATCTAATTGAGAAAGTTCGAGCATGATTTTAGCTTGACCGCAATTCGAAATTTTGAGACTGGTACAATCCTACTATCTACTTTGCAATGTCTTTTTGATAGCTGATCTTGAATCATCTAGTCATGTATTAATTGCAGATGGCCTACAACCAACTGTCGAGTTGCTTACCAGTGCCGGATCCGACGAAGCCTTCAGATCAGCGGCAATGGCGTACAACGTGTCATACTGCTCCGACCTGAACGCCAACTCCACCGCCTTGTGGATGTTGCCCGCGCGGTGATACAGCACCACTGCCTTCTCATACATCTCCTGGTTCTCAAAGTGCTTGGCAGCTTCTAATTGTTGCCGCTTGTTGGCCAACAGAGCTGTGTCCCACAACTGATCATCCATGCCGTTGTCCTTGCACAATCTCACGGCATTGCTGTAAGCCTGCAACGGAGACGAAATGTAATGTAAAGCTGGGTTTCCAGTTCCGATTTTTTCTTCTCGTCCGACATGATGTCGGTATGATTTTTGTCATGCCTGTTTCCACTTCGCTGCACCGTAACGTTTTCATGACGTCATAGCCATAGCCTTCATTACCTTTAAACTCACAGGCTCGAATGACAGGAATGTGAGTGTAACTGCCGGTAAAATCGTAGTTTCGGCCGACGAAAGTTGGAGTTGAGTCAATAATCACGACACCAAATCGGTACCGAAACGGTGTCGTGAACCACCATGTTGTTTAGGTAAATACTGGCTTGTGATTGGCTAGTTGGGAAAATCATGTAAAGACGACAAAGAAAAATCGGAACTGGAAACCCTGCCTACAGAGCAACGTTAGCTGATATATCAGCTTAGCTGCTGACTAATCAGCTTTTGATGGAATTATTTGAGAGGTGAAACGACACGCATACACAGAGTGTGTAAACATAATACTTGTGATTGTACATTTATTCATCTGAATGGTGACTGACGACTACCAACAGCTACGTTACATGGGGGAAAAAATGAAATATCAATTGGTAAACAGATACGTACAGGCAATGGTCTAGATCATTGTGCTTCTATTCATATCCAAGAAAAAAGATTCTGTACCAACCAGAAGTCCATAACATACATATACAATAATATATACATAATAATCATGTATAATTACATTATACACTATTATTATATATTATTATTTATTATATTATTATATTATTCAATATATTATTATATATTATTATTATTGGGCCTATAAATTTATAATATATTATTATATATTATATATATATATATATATATATATATTATATATATATTTTAATATTATCATTATATATTATATATATAATTACTTTTCATCTTAGATTAGGTTCTTATCATCTACGTGATGCGCATAGTTTTTCGACTTTTTTCAAACCAAACTCCTCCGCCCTGCATGTATAATTTCATTTCATATGTCATAATAGATATTTTAAAAAGCAATAATACACTTAGGGAGTCAATCAATATCTCACACTAGTCGAAAGTCAAAACCACACTTCACATCAAAACGACTCGATAAGGACTAGACGCACATGCAGCGGGACAAGTGTTAACCCGAGACAACCAACCGTTCGAAAATCTCGGAGCGATGGGCGTCAATGGAAGCGAGCGCGTTACTCGTGATGCCTTGCGCTACTCTTCTGTTGTAAGCTTTCGATATCGATCGAATCAAAAATCGAAAAGTTCATATCGAAATCGAATCGAAAACCTATGATCGAAAATCGATCGAATCGATCGAAATCGAACGGTAACCCTAACATTAATGTACAAAGTTAATCATAATTTGATTAAGAATGATTTTCAGATATCATTCAACTCAGAGGTCCATAGATATAATACCAGACAAGCTATTGATGTACACATTGATTTTACAAGAACAAATATTGGTAAAATGGCAGTCATAACCAAAGCTGTGCATTTATATAATGATGTGCCTAAAAATATTAAAAGTGTGATTACAATAAATCATTTCAAGAAATTAATCAAAATATATTTTTATGATTGACAATAATATTAGGGTTAAAATGTATGTTTGTTTTTGGAAGTAATACGTGTTTTGATAACTTCATTCCGTAGAAGACACGACGAATACCGTACACCATGTTACTCAATTATATTTGCTCCCCTACGAGATATTCTCACTGGGAGTTCGAATACTCATGTGGATTATGTATGAAGTGTGATTTAATGTGTGATAAAAATAAAAATAAAATAAAAAAATATTCATGTGTTGGTGATATTTGTGGTAGACCACCTTCTAAAAGTATAAAAAGCTAAAAGTATATACCTCAGCTTTAACGAAGAAGTTGACAGCCTGCTGTATGTTGTCCGTGACTTCGTACTGCCTGGCAACGTGGTAACAGGCCGGCTTGTCATTGCTGGCAGTCGCTACTTCCGCCGCTTCACTCAGCTGACCTTGGAAGCAGAGCACTCGCACCAGAGAGAGATGGTCGTCCGACTGCTGGTACAAGTCGGCTGCTTCCTCTAACTTGTTTGAGCTCTCCATGTACTGGCCTGGAGTCAAATATAATGTTCTAATTGGGTAGCCTAGTGTATACAACCTCTTGCTAATACGTGTCGTGATAATGTCGTAGACAGGAAACTGTTGCCGTACTGCAATATGTATCAAATAGTTATAAAATCAGTGCTTTTGCCAGTTGAAATTGTAGTGTATTTGACAGGGCTAGGCCTTCAGTGTGGGGGAGCTCAGGTTCGACAAAAGGTAAATTATTATTTAGAGGCCAATATTGGAATTTATTGACATTTTTTATTAAGTTTTATTGAATTTCTACTCTGGTTTTCTGTGTTAATGGGAAAGTGAGACTTTACTATACACACACGGTACCTACATTGTAGGTTCTTTGTATGAGTTTTTTTTTTTTTTTGTAATGTGTAATGAGTCGATACACGATAAGTCTAGTTAATACGTGTTTTAGGATAAAATAGTAAAGGTGAATTTCTGTAATGTTTAAGCACCGTACATGCATCACTTCAACACAAAACAACGTGATGTATGCAACGAGAACTCACCCCACCACTTGACCAGCTGCGGCTGCTTGTCCCTCATGATGTACGTCTCCAACAGCTGCGGACTGTCGGCCAGCATGCGAGGCACCTCCGTCACGTGCGTGTCCGCCTTCTCGTACATCTTGACGGCTTCGTTCAGGTCTCCGTCCGCCTCGAGGCTGGCTCCGTACGCGTGGTACGTCGAACGAAGGTGGATGCGGTCCAGACTGGTGGCCAACTACACCATTTCCATCGATTAGACGACACAAATACGAGCTACAATTATAAACATGGCTGTCCTCCTTAGCTCAGTTAGCCAAGGCACTGCTTTAGAAACTGAAGTCACGTTGGGTTTGGGTTTGGGTTCCAGTTTTGTAAATGACCTTTCATTTATCATCACGTCATATTTTCGTTATCATCCACTCATTTGTACCTTCAAATAACACAGCTGTTGGTGAAGTCGTTGAGCAAACAATAACCATCTCATGAACTTGAAGGATAACGAACTAGTTCTGTGAGCATGACGTGAGCACGGAAGTGATAGTCAATTATTGGTAATAAATAGATGACAAAAAAAAATGATGTTCATCCTTGAAGAAGTTTTAGTTTATGTAATTTATAAGTTGGTGAAATCAACATTAGCCCTAATGAAAGCACTGTTTGTGGCAGTAGAAATCAAGATCATCAGACATCAACTGTCTTGAATAGACATCGCACTGTAATATGATGTACATGGAAGTGGCAAACCATACTTGAAGATAATATTTCCATTCTAAAAATATTATTATGAAAAAGTTCCAATAAAGCAGGAACCAAAAAAAAATGAAAACGATCAATCATTCAATTTCAGAATCGGTCCAAGCGCTAATCGGTCGTTAATCGATCCTCAATCAATTAATACTATCCCTAATCTCCAGTCAGAGATTCCACTTGCTACGATGTGCGTCATCACACATCATCATAAACGGAGAATAAGTATAATCCAGATGGTCTCGAGTAGTATCTCACCTCCACTGCCTTGCCCCACTGCCCTCTAGCCTGGTACAACTTGTTGAGCAGATCGTAGCGCTTGCAAGCCACGTAAAGACGTTCGGCCTGATCGGGCATGCCGAGTTGAATGGCGAGCATGGCAACGCGCGCCTCTAGCTCGGGCTCGTGCTCGGACATGCGCAGGGCTCGGATACCGCGCACGTGTTGCATGTGACCCAGACAGATGTAGGCCACGTCTAGGCGTTGCGTCTTGACGCACATGCGTGCAAGGCTGGTCCACACAGCTTCACTGCAACGTAAAATCATTCAGAAAAATGTCAGAAAGCTAAAATTTCAAGATTTTTCAACTTATTACAGATACAATATTTTTTGTCATAAGGGTGCATTTTTTGTATCAAGGGTCCGTGAGAATAGCAGGGTAGGAGAGACAGTTGATCAAAACCTTCACCACTTGTGCATACAAGAATATAACAAGAATATACATATAAAGAAAAAACTATGAACATGATAAAAAAACTACAGAAATCAGGACTAACCAGATTAATTCTATAAATAGGACTATGTAAAACTCTACAACGTGAAGTTTTAAAAAATAGTCCCTTCTCAGTTCTCTTTTTGATGTACCGGGTATCAGCAAACCAATTCAATGAAACGCCAAACGGTCCAAGTACGTAATTAATCTTGGTAAAATACATACTTTTCAATATTGCGTATAGCCTTGAACGCACTATCCATGCTTCCCACGCTCATGCTATAGCTAAACTCCATCACTGCCATCTTCGTATCCGCATCACAGCCTTCTAGTCCGTGAAAATCTTTCATCAGCTGACGGCCAGCAACCATGCTCTTCGAGTCGGCCATCTTGTCAAGGAGAATGTAGTGTGGCACTTCCACTCCGATCAGACGCCCTTCGTCCGATGCAAGCACGTCTTGCACGATGAAGGCAAGGTCCGAAGAGGTAAACAAGCCGATGAGTAGAACGGGCGACTGTGGAAAAAGAAGACAATGAAAGATTATTAGGAATTATGCAGTAGTAGCTATCGTACCGGTGGATAGGCAACAACATTCAAGGTTATTCTCGAGCGGTGTAATGACAATGATACAAAAGTTGAAAACAAAAATGTGTAGTTATCACGTCACAAATTAGACTTGTTTCTTCTATGCTGGGCTATGTTTGATTTCAACTAGAATTGGTAACAAGTTCATGCATGAAAACATAAGGACCAAAATACTTGTTCACGTCAGTTTTTTTCATGCATACAAATTTCACTGTCTAGATTTAAGTCTTTTGTAGTAAATAAATTGTAATAAGACAGTACTAGTCTACCAGTTAGGTAGATTAGGTTCAATATAAGGAACAATTAGGGGTTGAGTGATAGAATTGTATAAATTCTACCGTATGCTCAGAAAAAATAGCTCAACAAACTAGGTTACCGAGAGGGGGTGGTGGGCCATAATTGATTTTTTCCATTGGCATAGTAGTTTGGCAAATCTATATTTTATTTCCTAGATTATACTAGGCCCTTTAAATGTATTGTAAAAAAAAAATTCTGATCCCCAAAAAGTTATTAAACCAGAAAATGTCCAATTGATTGACCTTCGACTTTGGACACTTCAACCTCGATCACTCTTTGGGGTTTGCTGATATGAACGAACAGGACTCTTTGCGGTCCTGGTCAATTTCCTGCTATGTAGCCTACTGAGTCATCCGCTTTACCTTGGCCATCTTATCGACGGCTGCCCCAGTAATGGGTACTTCCTCCTCGAACTTCCTGTTGACTATCCCGGTGTTCATGAGACTCTTGGGGAGCAGTTTGGCCTCGCACGCCATCAACCGAGGTTCAGTCGTGTCCCAGTAGTGAGACAGGATGAATCTGGAGCAGATGGGAACAAAATTATTCCCCACTGTTCATTCTGTTATATTATTCAACAAACACATAGTGTGCTCGTATGGAAGGAATTTTCAGAAGGTTGTACTAAAAGAATTTTGTGACACAAAATGGTTCAAATTCATAAAAAATTGAAATGGAAGAAAAAGATGAGAGAAATAGCAAAGAAGAGAGGGAACAAAATAATCAAGAAAAATTGAATGAACGAAAATATCATACAGGAAATAATATAATAGGCCTACACCAAAATCTCGAGCCCTTGTTTCATAACTTATAACTAAGTCATAAGTATTAAGGTACGTCTATTCAACACAGGAGTTTGATTACTGAAGAAATCAAAATGATCTATTTTCCAAATAGGCCTATATCTTGTTTTATATTTTCTTAATTTTTTTCCATATTAGGCTTAGGCCCTATATTTTTTTGTTCATATTTTATATTTTTTATATTTTAAAAAATATTTTTTGAATAGTTGAACACTAAACTGCTTATCCAAAAATCACAACAAAAACACAAACAGAATATAAAAATTCAAAAACCAAATTTAAGAGTAGGCCTATGGTCCAACCAGTTTTATAAAGCAACATTAATTACCTGTTTTCAATAACCACGTCATCCTTCTTATCCTGCAGGACTTCACCTGTGTCCATCAATCCTGTTTCCACGTCTAGATATCTAAAGAACAAACACAAGTACCCTATTATTAAACTGCGTTTACAAGCCTGAAATGATGCTTCACAAACTCGGGTTCCAGCCAAAGGCTATCACAAAACTTTCATAAGCTGCAAATCTTGAAAATCATTCAAAAAAATGGAAACAAAGAAGAGCAGTTGACACACTTATGGCATATAGGTAATTATAGTATTTTCTGCCAATAAAGTATAATTAAACCAACTAAAGACGTAAAGTAATTGTAACAATCATTTCACGATGGAAATAAATACCTAGGCCTGTCGGCGTCTAGGCTCCAGAGAAACAGCTTTGTGTCCGGAAGATAGTCCGCTTTTGCCACTGTAAACGAGACTTTCGTTCCGTTACTGTTACACTTGGCATACATAACCTCCGAGAAATCGTCTACCACCCCTCTGAGCTCTTTGGATGTCCAGTGCGGTTTCGCCTCGCGACGTGACAGGTCCCACACCTAAACAACAAGAAATTTATCATATAAAATAAGACGCTAGTTCCGATTTTCAAAGCTGTCACTTCATCGTCTAGTTTGCTCGCTGAAGTTTTTTAAGCATACCTACATATTCAAATGAATGAAAGGTCTTACTTACCTTATGACTAGACAACTGTTTTGAAAATAATAACTTGAAAATGACAACTGCACATGCATTTCTTTCAGATATTACAACAGAACTGATATGGTGAGCTCGGTAGGCGGCAAGGATATAGAATAAAAGATCTAGCGATACAGCTAGAGTAGGCCTAGTGATTAAATCTTCCAGATTGTTCGTTATAGAATAACGAACTGTGATAACAAATGTTACAGAATGAAAACGGATCATTTTGTGAGTTTTTCCAATCAGAACCTAGTAAAGTAACATCCATCGAGATCATTGTAGAGAACAATGACTTTGAATCTAGGTTTTGTTTTTTTGTTTTGAATCCAGTTCAATTTCTTCATGTTCAAATTGTTTTTGTTTTCTGCATCTATACCAACAACTTCAGGCATATTTCATGACATTTTGAAAAATAATAATGATATTTCATTTACCAGTATTTAAAAATCATTTCAAATTGGGAGTTGATAATTACACACGAGTATTCAATAAAAAAGTTACATTCAAATGACCATCGCTCACCTTGATATAGCCAGCCGTGGTAGCCACAGTCACAAAATGACCACACAGGTCGCATGTCATCGGTTGACCTTCACTCTCTGACAGCTCGAGAGACTGCTTCACTGTCCCCTGGAGGTTGCGTACGTTCACCACTGTCTCCTCCACAACGACAAGATTCTGTTCGTCAATCACCGCTCCGTGGACCTGGCAGGGGAACGAACCCACTACTTTCGCACTAAGCTTGGCATCCAAGCCAGTTCCCTGATGAAGGAATAATAATCATATATTTTAATTTCATATCGTAATCATAATTACTCTCATGTGTACATTTCAATATGACATTCTATGAGACTATCATTTGGCTGAAAATTCATTACTGGTACACTAAAATAATTTTTAGTGTTGAGTTTTTTTTTAACTAGTCAAACGCGAAATATGCGTTGTAAGATGAGCGAGATATCTCAATAAGGTATAAAAGTCCTTGAAATAGTTTTACCCTTGCTACTTTATCGACTTTGGTATTCTACACACCTTGATATCTGAATAAGCTATAAAAGTCGTTAAAGAAGTTCTACTCTTGCCACTTCATTGACTCTGGTATTCTACACACCTTGACGCATATAAAAAATACTTCATTGTTGGTCAACTCTTGAATCTAGAAAGCAGTGAATCTCGACAACCTAATTCTGTCATAATTTTTATGATATATTTTATGAATATTATCAGTCATTTTATTTTTTTTCTCCAAAACGACTGATCAGAATTGCTTAAAAAATCGTAATAATGTGTAAAATCCATGTATTCACATTTAGAGAAAATTTCATCCCATTTGGAAAGATTTTATTTTTCAACATTTTCCGCCCAGCCAAATCTTATGGGGTTTTTAGAAACTTTGAGATGATGATTCTCAAAATCGGTCCGACCGATTCATCCCAAAAACTATACAGTTCTAAGTTGGATGAGTTTGCGTGTACAAAAAAAGTTTCATGTTGATCAGTCAACTCTTGCGACCTGTGGAGTGCTTACAAACAAAAAAAAAAAAAAACAAAAAAAAAAAAAAAAACACACAGACAAAGCCCTATAAGAGTGGGATGGAGACTTCGCTACGCTCATCAATGAATAAAAGTATGTAGGATATGACGTCAATCTAGTATCTATTGGAACCGTACTATTGGACTTTCCTCTGGTACTTGTCAAGAACTAAAATAGAAACAATATTTCGGGAAAGTTTCTCTTGCCTCCATCATGTAACAATCAAGAGTCCAGTCTACTTCCGTTCAACTGTTGATGATACAATATTCTTCTTTTTCAATTAATCTAATATCTAATATCTGTCACCTCAGTATCAATCTGGTAGACGACCATGGTCTTGGTACTCCACACGCATACATGCTCTCCGGACACTGTCACACCGACAGCCTGTTGGTCCGTCTTCAGCACCATCGAGTGTTCCGCCGTGTCGACGCTCAGCTGACACGGCGACACCTGCACGGCGGACACGGACCGGCCGAAGTGCATGCACGGCTGTTGCTCGCGCATGATCAGCACGCCGTTGATCGTGTTCACAGCGAGCAGGGGTAACGATGTGCCCCAGTTCAGCTGCTTTATCGCGCCGCGTAGCTGGCAAGGCATCTACGGAACGGAGTGAGAAGTAAGTGCTGGGAAACTCGGATGAATCACGAAGTTTCAATATGAGAAATTTGGTCATTTAAATGGGTCTACAAACTGATAGTGTTCGTGTTTTAGGTTTGTAGGCCGATATTGGAAAGAAGACAAACAAGAATAGAAGAAAATGAACAGCAAGATTAAAAAGAAAGTTGATGTTTCCTGTGCCATCACAAATGAATAATAAATAGAAGTAAAAATCAATACAAATTGAATCAAAGCAAGAGAAGATGAAGTTTGAGAATGAAATTGGAGAATTTTCCCACAACACAACTCTTTGAATTTATTGTAGGCCTACCTTCGAATTATTAGTACAACATTTATAGTTTGCTGAATGAGTTGAATCAAAATGAATATATTTTGTGAGGTGGTAAGATTGTACTTGCAATTTAGCCCTTAATTTAGCCCTGCGATTCGCCCATTAGTCCTGCCGGAACAATCCCACCTTGTCGACTTTAGCCTTGATTGAGGGAAAATGACTTTCAGGCAAATTTTCGAAAAAATGTAGGCACATTTTAGGAAGATAGCACACTCACTTGGTTAGTCCACGTTCCCGTATCCTTATCCCAGCGCCACATCATGATGTTGCCGTTGTTGGTACCACCGCACAGCAGTCCCTTAACTGAGCAATAAGTCAGACACATGAACTCTTCCGGGTGTTGCGACGTGGACGTTGCCTCCAACAGTTCACTGTCTCCAGAGTCCAGGTCCCAGCACCGGATCGCCAGGTCACCTGTCGTCACGGCAATAAGGCTAGGTCCCGCCCACGACATATACGCCGCACTGGCTCGACCGGTCAACTTCAACTTGGTAACCTGGCGTAATAGGAGTTGATGATATACCGGTAATACTAATTTCACTACAATCACTGAATACAAAAATAATAATCGTGTGAGTTTAACCCCTTGGGTTTTAAATAACTCATAAGATGATTTTAAACGATGACTTATCATTATTATAAATTAATTTTTGTACGAATTTCATCAGCGTCTAAATATTATGTCTTACGTGTGAATCACCATTATAGGCCTATAATCCTACTCTAACTAACATATAGTTATCGACTTCCATATTTTTACATTTTTACGATACAAATCTTCAAGAAGATTAAAATATAACCTGTAAGCATGAAACATGTGATTACCTCGGTGAGCGCACCGTCCAGTTGTACATCGTACTGAGCAATACCGAGGCACTCGTTCAAAAACACGAGCTGCTCCTTTCCTTCGCGATACAGCACCTTGTTGATCATGGCGCCATCGTCTGAAGCGAGCACTTGTGAACACTCGCCAGATTCTGTCACGTAGAACATTGCACCGCCCACTGAGCCAGCGTAGAAGCAAAGGTTGTCAACCTTGCCTATAAATGACGCAAACATGGGATTAATACTCTGCATTGTTTAGTCAGATACTGCCTTCTCACATCGAGCAAGTACACAAAATTTCTAGGCTTTGAGAACTACAAAAGTATGCCATTCGAGTTATAAACATTACATAAACAAAGGTGTGATAGCTGCAGAGGATGTTTTAAGAATTGGATTAAATTCCAACAACTGGGCCTACATCTATTTATATAAAGTGAAACCTCTATAAAGTGAACCATTCTCAGATTCATTGTTTTCCTGAGCACTTCTATTTTTTTTTCACCCTACTCCCACATAACCAAATGTTACATTTCCCTGGTTCCTTGAAAAACGATAGATAGAGGTTCACTGTACAATAGAATTAATCTGTTTTATCAAATTCCATGTTAGTATATTTGAAAGTGAAAATACTCATACATAGACCCCTATGGCACTCATAATAATAACTAAATACCATAAGAATAACCCAGAGAAAAATCGGCAGAAATATTTCCTTAGGATGAATTCAAATTTTATACTGAATTTTGATATATCATAGGCCTAATAATGAAACACATTATTCCGAAGTTTCACATTCATCGAATCAGCCATTGTGATGAAAAAAAAAATGTTATTTAATATTTTTACATCAATCAAAGCTATTAAGAAACATCTGCCTACCGGTATTAGGAATCTAAGCAACAGGTGTCATCAATTAATTTAGAAGAGTATGAATAAAAACAAGTAACGAAAAATGAAATAATGAATAAAACAGGAAGGCAGTGATTTAATTGTTAGGAACTCAAGGTTTCATATAAATATGCCCATATCGCACATCCAATGACTAATGAGGCATATGTTGCGTTTTCCTAGATATTATTGATATCATGGATGCATTCAATTGGTACATTCAATTAGATGATGTGAAGACGTATAAAAGATATAAGTTCAATAGGTATAAAGAGCTAAAGTGTAAAGCGCACCAGGTGTGAAGGCGAATCTATTTCCCGCTGTTCTTGGCCGCCAGGCACTGAACATGTCAAGTGCCGTCTCGTCACCGTTTACTGCAGCTTTAGCCAGACCATTGATGTCCAGCACGCCTTGTCGAGGCACATTTGTACGGAACACTATGCACAACAATGGCTCCTTCACATCTAGGTGGAACACTGATGAGAAGTTGCCTTGCTGATCCACTTTCCAGCCAACCACACCACCCACAGCATCCGCAGTCACCAGCCTTACAAATAAGAAGATATGAATCACTACGACATTATTTTAAAGCATTTGTTTGATTAGAAGTACATAACCACCATCACAACTGGTGTAAGAAGTCACAAGTAGGATAACCGTCTTTGACGTTTTTATTATTTCTGGACTATCCGTATTTAGCTCATACAAGTATGAAGTTGCATTTCTATTTACTTTTGAGGGAACTTGTGCAGAGCTTGTGATAGACAACTCACCTACTACCTTGGCTCGACCACTGAACAATTGTGATCGGAGCCTGATGCGGTGACGAGATACGCGTCATACTTTTATCACCCAGCCATACACGTATCTCTCCGTTCTCCCAACCAGTCACCAATATTTTTTTCTGTGGGTGCCATCGCAGAGCTGTCACTTGTACGACTGGATGTTGGGCATCGTTGATGTCTTGTAATAATTCACCTAGCTCGTCAAACAAACTTACGTATCCACCGCGATTCTGGCTGTATGATGCAACAGCAAGAAATAACTGTTCAGAATGCCAAGATAAACTGAAATTTACTGCTAAAGGATCAGAGCTTTGTACTTTATAATCGAAATACAGCGTCATTGCAAAGTTAGGTTATGTTAGTTGTTGGACTGTATCCCAGAAATCTAAGCAAGACCTTGCCTGGGCCTATGTTCTGTTCAGTCAATCCCTAAATATAATAAAATTGACAATATTTATTAGTCATGCGGCCTAGGGCTAGGATCGTATATGAAAATGTTGACACTTTATGTATCTGACAGATGGATGCTAATGGGATGTAAACAAACGCAACAACGTGAAATGTGACGAACTGACATTATTTAGACAGTCTTCGTCTGAACCTTATCAAGGAGTAAGCCTACTAAATGAGTGGCAATTTAATTAAATAAATGAGAAAATTCATATAGAAAAAATTTGGCCTCTACAGACAATCAAAACATCAGCCATCAAACTCAAAACAGAAACCAAAACCTTCGAAGTTCGTACGAAGTAGTATTTTGTATTTTCGACTCTGGCTGTATCGCGAACTGATTTCAAGGCCAACCACAAGATCGCAGAAAGTTAGGTTAGAAAAGTTATGCCTACTTGTGAGTTGTACTAGCCTACTTGTTACTTTGAAGGGCTCGATTTTGTATAATATTAGCCCTTTTTCGTTAGTATGTTGAATATATCAAACACTTTAGGTAGGGTTTCAGCGAGGTTATGCAAGAGTTGTCAACTTGAGGTATTTGCTGAAAATCATTTCAAACGTTACTTCTCAAATCCTAGGTCTAGCACTGAGGCCGGGCTGCCAGTAGACCAAGTAGAAAGACCATTAGGTAGACCTAGGCCCAACCATGGTAACAATTTCAGAAATAGTGATGCTTTCATGAATAAAACCATGAAGGAAAAGATGAAAGATTGCACTAACTTCAGTGGAGATCCTGAAGTGTTTGGAAATCTCGCTGGTCCTGTTAAAGTCAGCACTGCTACATTTGACAGGCAAGACTTTGATGAAGGGGATCGTAGAGAGACACAACATTTAGAGATTAACGTTGACCGTGCATATAAACTAAGTACAAAACAGTATGCAGATATGATCAAGGAACAGCTTAAAAACAGGAACCTGAAAGGAGCCATAGACGTTTTGCAGGAGAAAATGTTGAAAGAGGATAAAGTAAAACCAGAGAATTATATATATAATCTGTTGATTGGAGCTTGTGGACGAATGGGTCAAGCTAAGCAAGCATTCCATCTTTACAACCAGATGAAGAAACGTAGTCTTAAACCAACTGGTGGTACGTATACTGCTCTTTTCAACGCGTGCGCAACTACAGCCTATCCAGAAGACGGACTAAAACGAGCCAATCACTTGCGAGAAATCATGCTCGAGAAGGGTTACCAACCAAACGAGACAAACTACCATGCTATGATTAAAGCTTATGGGCGTTGTGGTGATCTCACAACTGCTTTCACACTCGTCGACGATATGATTGAAAAAAGTTATATTCCGACTCATGAAACATTCAACTTTCTCTTACAAGCTTGCATTAGTGATCGAGAGGTGGGGTTTAGGCACGCGCTACTCGTTTGGAGAAAAATGAGAGATTATAACATCAAGCCAACTGTTTATACATATAATCTGTTACTTCGGACAGTTCGGGACTGTGGATTAGGAGATCAGCAAGTTGCAACAGATGTATTGAGGAAGATTGCAAATTGTGAAACGCTTCTTATGCTAGAAGCAAAAGCTGAGGGCAGAAGTAGTAGCTTAAAAAGCGAAGTAGACGAAGGTAGTTTAGAGAGTGAAAAAGGAAATACTCCTAGCATTGAGAGCAAGTCAAGATTTGAGTTGGAAAAACCTATTGGCACACAAGCAAGTAATGATGGCATTCACAAACAAGTCTACAGTGAAATAGAATCTGAAGAAACAACTTTGAAAGGATTAGAGAGTGAGAAAGCAGATGAAGACCCAGTAGGAGTACAAAGGTCAACATTCAATAAAGGTACATCGAGCTGTAAAATGACGGGCTGAAATACAACGTTACCAAAATACCAAAATTTTAAATTTTAATTTAGGATTTTAAATTTTGACCACTTGAGGCTTGATCAGGTTAAAATATTGACCAGTCAGTTGAGGTTGTCTAAAAAATATTAGTGAGTTGAAAGATATTTTTAAATGATTGCAATATTTCTGGCACTGTTTAAAAAATACATCCCACAGTTCTATTTTCATGCATTCGGTAACGTACATTAAACATCAAAGAAACTCATCACGTTGGGACTGAAAACTACCAGAGCAACAAACCATTAGGGCCCCTTTGCTCAAAATTCTCAGCCGACCCTATTTCTAAGAACGTTCATGTGGGTCCTGCCAACAGCAACCAAAACTACTATTACCACGAACCGTTCGTGCCGACAAGACTCACGTGCATTATTCACACAAACTTTTTGTGCTGGGGAGACACTTAGTCTCTATTCCCGTGGACCATTGTTCGGGCTGTGACAATAGCCGAGCTGCTAGGCTGACGTCTAATCCCACGAACAGGTTCACGAACCGTACTCCACGGTCGCATGTAATTAATTTAATCGCACACAGAAGACTTGGGATTTATTCTTGTTGAATGAATTAGCTTATTTTTAGTTATTCTTTGGGCTGGTAAGATCGCCCTTCTGGTGCCCTGTTCAAACGATCCTATTTTTCATTCATTGCCTTAATTGGGGAACAATAATTTTGTATTAGGTTTCGATGTTATTATAAAAAAAAATACAGAGGACTCAGGTAGTGTAAAGTTGCCCACTAACGTGAAGGCAAAACGAAATGAACAATCTGTTTCAACCCCAACCATTACTAGCCCTACCGTTGATGTGGAGGGGTAAGAAGCAGTAGAGGGGTGATGCCTTGTCAAGACTGTGGGAAGAAAATATTGAAAGATTATGATAACTCAAGGTGATTCCATTTCTGTGGGTCAATATATATAAAAAAATAACATTTCCAATAACACAATGCTCAGGACAACATTTGAATAGAACTTTCCTTTATTTAAAAAATGTATCCCCGAGTGGGAATCAAATGAACGGCCCTGAGAACAACAGGCCAGCATACTAACTGCCAAGCTATGGGAGCTATGGCGATTTATGTAGCTACGGTATTTATTATTTTATGGGGAAAATGACCTCGTATTAATTGCTATTTATTTTAATGAGATTGATACTGGTAATTTAACACAACAAATAATTTATAATCAATTAGGCCCATTCCCCCCCAAAAAAAACACGTAAAATATGTGTTCAACTTGATAGGCCCTAAATGATAATTTACTTGGATCTTCTTGCAGATGCATTGACAGTTCAGCCAGAGAACTGGCCCAACTTGCTCGGCATCAAACCTCACCTCGGAGACATAGTTTCTATATCCGAGTTCGTCACCCCTCAGGACAGGCTCCTTCTGCTCGGCGGCTGCTCATCATTTCTCAGCCAGATGAGTCAAGACAATGCTGAGCCAAACATCAAAACCTACACGCAGATGCTCGACGTAATACCGGGGACGATAGCGGCAGAGAAGGTAACGTACTGTGGCCAGCTTGACCTGCGTGGATCAGTATCAAGTTGTTTTGTTGAACATTCAATAGATATCTTTGTATCAGTACAAGCATGACAAATTTGTTTTGGATAATATTAAAGTTCAGGGTAAATTAAGATTCAGATAAACAATGCATTTTTTTATGAATGAGACAGATGTCTGGTAACACTACTTCTTTTTTTTTTACTTTCAAATTATTTTTACTTTTGATTCAAGCTGTACCTTCAACTCTCACATATTAATACACCCTACAGAAAACTATAAATACCGGTACTTACAATTCGTCCAATGTTCTAGGCGCTAATGTCGACAATGAAGCGCCATGGTGTGCACTTTGACATCGACTGGTACAACATGCTGATCAAGAAGCGCTCGATGCGATTCGATTACCTTGGCGCTCAGCAGGTACTAATGTTGGTGTCCAAGGCCAGGTTAGCGCCAGACGTACTCACGTTCGGTGTCCTTGCGTTGGGTTGCAAGACTGAAGAGCAGGCTGTCAAACTGCTTCATGATATGGAAGAAGCTGGATTCAGGTATATTCTACGAATCGTGCTTGTCTCATCTCCAAAGATAGAATAGATATGTACTAAAAAAAATATCAAAAAGCTTGCATTTATGCAATAAAATCCATCCTAATATGCATTGAAAATGAAAAAAAATACTTGAATTTGAATATTTTTTTCATATTCATCCTGTAGGCCTAATTAAAATTCAATTTGTGATTGGTGTTGGCGTTTGAAGGAGCGTCAACAGCGAGGTCATTTTGCGCCTATGTTCATGTCCGTGTACTTTGCCATGGTTGTCAATGTTTGTGGATGTTTTGAGCATATGGAGAGAGCTGGAAAGAAAGAGAAAAGTATGAGAAAATGAAATAAAATAAAATTTAGGACGACGATAGAAGAGGAGAAAACTCACAAGAAGATTTTTTTTTTTTAATAACATCGAAACTTGATACAAAATCATTGTTCCCCAATTAAGACTATGGATGAAAGATCATTTGGACAGGGCACCACAAGGGCGATCTTACCACAAGAAGATGAAATAAAATAGAATACAAACGCAAGGTTTAGTACTTCCTCCGTATACTTCGGTTACCAGAATGCTTCCACTCGACGGAGAAGGTCCGAACTTGGTCTGGATCAGTACATGTATCTGTATTGTCAATGTGTATTTGTATTTGTATTTGTAAACATTCTTGCAGATGTGCTAGATGCACGGTGGCAAGATATCATTATTCTATTGGATCATTTTCTTGAATTCTAATAATTTCTTTGCAGTTCTTCCTTCTTCTTCCAGCTCATTCCAGTCTCTTATCGTCCTCTGGACAAAACCGTTTTTCCCTATATTTGAGTAAACTCTCTCCACCTCCATTCTTTCTCCTCCCCTATTACTTCTTTGGATCCCCTTTCCAACTCTTCTGCCTAGTTCTTCCCATCCGGTACAGTTGTGTCTTGCTTTGAAGAAGTTGCACAGTCTAGTCCTTCGTCTCCTTGCTTCCAGGGTTTCCCATTTCAGTTGTTCAATCATTATGGTTGGTCTTTCCAGTTCTTTCTGTATCACTCCCTTACTATTCCTAATGGTCCTCCATCTCTTGACTCTCCCCAATACCCTCCTCGCAGCAACCCTCTGTACGCTCTCTACAGCCTTGATTAATCCTGTGTCCCGAGGGTCCCAGACTGAACTAGCGTACTCCAGTGTAGGTCTAATTAGTGTCTTGTATGCTTTGTTTTTGATTTCAATTCCTGTCCCCTTGAGCTGTCTCATAACAAAATTTAATGATCTAATCCCCTTTTTTGACAACTTTCTAATATGATCCCCCCACCCCAAGTTTTTATGCATGTATAATCCGAGATATTTATAACCGTCAACCTGCTCCAGTATGCTTTCTCCCATTCTAAATGATGTCACTTGTAGATGTACTCATGCTGTAGACGTACATAAGTGCCGATATAAAATACTGAGGTCTGCTTAAATTTGATCTCCATTATTTTCATCAGTATTTTACAAAATGGTGAAGAAAAAGACAACGATATGCGGTGCAACATCCAGATGTGCACTCGTATTCAAAAAAATCGTACAAATATGCACAATGTATGTGTTTTCTGGAAAAAAGTTCAAAATATGCAAGAAGAAGTTGATATTTTTAAAATGCCCGAGGTATGAATGGGATAGATATTGCACTCTGGTTGTTGTTTCTATCATAATCAGAAACACGCATTTGCATTCAACTATCCTATCCTCACTTATAACTTTCTCAATCATAATTTGCTGTTCGTTCCCAACTAGTTGCGAGATGTGCTGTAAGGCTGAAATAACACGCAGTACGTGCCTCTGCACGTTGTTATTTCAGTGGACTCAGTCCATACATGCAATACACTATTCTATCTGATATTGCACTATAAACGTTCACATTCTGAAATGAGCGGTTGGCACACTGAACCGTCATTCAGGAGACCAGGGTTCAATTCCCGCCATGGATCCTGACAAGGGTTTTTCGTGGTTTTCCTGTCGTTCAGGTTAAAACTGGGATGGTTCCTCAAAAAACATGCCACAACCAACTTCTCCACTCTATCCATGAATAAAAAAACTCGACTCACCCTCCCATTATCTCGTATATCATTCACCAATGCCAATAGATCGCAGTCATCAGTACAATGCATCGTTAAACCCAACATTAATAATGAACATTCACAGATTGAGAGATTTTTCAACTGAGCCATTGTTTTAAATGATGGAAATTAGTTCTTTCAAAATCTGCAAGAATGAAAAAAAAAGTCCAATAATGCAATGAATAGCAAGTGGCCTAGTGCATGTAAAGTGTAAGACTCTGAGCACAATTTAATGTTTTTTGTTGTGTGTGATTCCAGCATCAACGTAGAGATAGTGGGTGCCATGTTGAAGCAAGCTTGCCTGCGCTGGAACTTCGGCTACGTTCTCGAGATGATGGAGACGATGAAGCGGCATAATATCGCGCCAAACAAACAGTTCTACGAACACTTGCACACGTTCCACACCAATGGCAGACAAATGATCTACGACAAGGTTGGCAACATATTCAACTATCACAGAAGGATTTTCTTTGCCTGTTTGAACGGATTTCTGAAAATTGTTTTTGCGTACATTGTTTGATGATAGCAAAAATTCAACTTTGGCAGTGCTGTGAATTGGGATGAACATAATTGAGGAATTTATCTGATTGTACTCAGAAGTCAGGGAATTTCATGCACGTAAAATAGTGTGAACAGACAATCAAGTCTACAACAAACACAAGTATGTATTTTGTGTTACAGGAGAGAGGACGCAAGGGTAGCGAGTTTGTCAACGAAGATTATTTCCGAAAAGGCTTCAAGCTATTTTGCGCCCGTTACAAAAACTGGTTGAAAGAGACGCAAGAGAAAGTACCGCCGTCAAGGTTATCGCCAACATCTGATGACAAGTGGACTTCACGTCGCCAAGCCATGGCGGATGAGCAGTAGTTAATAATACTATAGCCACCTGACATCTTGGTGCTCGGAAAACAAGATCTATATATAGGCCCTACTGCAGTTGAAAAAGTTGGTTCTCACCATGGACTCTCATGAGCCATAGCAATTAATTAATAATCAACAAACAAATGAAATTTGTTGGACTTACATATTTTTTTTATATATTGTTGGATGAGAAAAGTTGTAGACCGATGATTTTGTTGTGTACAGTGAAACCTCTATCCATCGTTTTTCAAGGGACCAGGAAAAAAAACATCCATGCAGGAAAACGATCTATTCAGGAAAATTCAACGTTGATTATATGGGAGTGTGGTAGGGATAACACGATTCGTCGATTAGTCGATTAAGAATCGATTCTGATGTAAAACGATTCTCAAATAAAAAAATCAATTTTTCCAAAAAAAAAAACTTTTTTTTTCGGTTCAGTGCTGTACTCTTCTTTACGTCGTAATAAGTGCGCATTTCGCTGTATATATTATTCTGTATTGTTGAGATATTACTACTAGACAAAAGCTATCTCTTCGGTTACGTCTGACAGCCGAACGTTGACAGAAATACCCAAATGGTACAGTACAGTTCAAAGAAGTCTCTAGCAGCTATTTTTCAAGTGAACGCATTGGGAAGGTTGAAAAAAGAAAGTTTCAAATTACATTACTTTTTCAAGAATGAACTTTTTTTTCAAATTCTTTTCAAAATTATTATTTTTTTTTTCAAAATCGATTTTTAATCGATTCTGGAGCATAGAGAATCGATGTCATCCCTAGAGTGTGGTGAGGAAAAATGAATGATAAAAGCAGGAAACCGATGGATCAGGTAACGAACGATGCATAGAGGTTTCACTGTATCAGTTGTGTGAGTACAATGTACTATTCTTAGCTGTGAATAAATAATTCATTTAAAATAGTAATGATTTTTTTCACAATGCCTCCCATTCATCTCGAGATCATTTTGTTGACATTATCTTATCTATTCCATAGCTGTTGTGCTGATAGCCTTAAGAATCATCCAGAGGAGCCCTAATAAAACTTGGAGGTTGAAGTTCAATAATTCAGAAAGTCATCTACACTGTAGAAAGAGTGGCTCAATATTAGTTTCTTCGGGGCAGGTTTAAATAAGTTTCGCTCCATAATAGCATCAACCACAATTCTATTTTTAGACACATTCGGACAAGAAATGTACGAAAACGGTCTTCTTGATTATAATATGTCATCAAAATTTACATTAAAGAATCTTAAAATTCAATGTGGCTCTGATATTTGACGTCACCAAGAGGGTAATTGTGGTTAATGCTATTGGGCCACCTTGATCTATACTTGATGTGGGCATTTAGAGATACTCTGATAGGCAATGTCAATTCACCCATATAACAAACAGCCCATTTGATTGGATGTTTTGTTTAGTGACGTTTGTGGGCGGGTCAATCACTAGTCGTCAATTGTCTTGATCTCTGAAGGAAGGTTGTTGTAAAGTCTGCAACTTGATTGCCCGATTGGTTAACTCCTTGTAGCGTGGATTTCATTCATCCGTACTCGTGACTCAGGTTGGACGCTCTCGTCGTGAAATAGGCCTACATTCAACGTACACAGACTATAGAGTGGCTAGATATTAGATCGTATCTATAGTAGAACGTAATGAAAGTATCCATCTCTAATACAGACTAGGTACAGGAACAATGCTGAGCTGTGTAAACCCGAATTTGCATGATACATTGACGCTTTATTTAAATTATCATTTTACATATAATTTGTTCCTATTATGACTGGTTGTACGTAGCTGTAAGTTGTATAGGGTGTATTGAATTATTGCCAATTTTACCAAAATTGATAGCTAAGATGGAGGCAAATTCAAGAATTGGATTCAACAACTTGGCTTGACTGAAGGTGTGTTTGCTAAGCAGAGATAGAGGAGGCCTTGATGTGGCCAAGTTCAAACTCAAACCGTTATCAACTCGATTCATGTGAATTACCATATTTGTATAACGTACAAATATTGGTGCTGCAGCCCACCATGGCTTAGTCAACCAAGGCACCACTTTAGAACTGAAATGGATTTGACTTCTCCATAGGGCATCAGCTTTTGTGAATGTCCTTTTCACTTATCACTTCATACTTTCATTATCGCCTGCTCGTTTGTACCCTCAAATAACGTAGCTGTTGGTGGGATCGTTGAGCAAACAATAATCAATCAATATTAGTGCTTCATTATTTTATTTCAATTGTTCTTTCAAGAAATGAAATCAATCAATATTAGTCTACTATTTATTTGTAAGTAGGTAGCGACTACCTGACAACCTGTGAAACACCTACCGAGCTGCTGACGCTAGTCTTATAAACAAACATGCACATGTAGGAGTCAGGTCAGGGTTCAGGAGCTGTAAACAAACTAATTGATATTGTAATAAGTATTAGCGTCTATTTATTTGACATTATGTTTCAATACACATTCAGTTCACGTTGAAGATCTCCCACAGACGTGGCATACACAGTCGTAGCTCATATCTTGATGGCGTGGAGCTTGCGATTCAGTTCATCGAATTTGAGAATCTTGCGTATGAAAAAGTCGCCGTAGCGATGCGCCACCTTCGTATCGGCAATGTGGATCATGTCGTGATCAATGTAGAAGTCCAACTAGAACAATGTTACGACAAGACAGATGAAGTGAGGTCAAGTTTTTTTTAGTTCATCACTCTCTACTCTACTGTGATCAAGGCAATAGCTGAAACGTCAGAATCTCAAGTGTGCTTTTAATTTCATCTCTGTGTTCTATCTACGGGCTCTCCACTATGAGTAGGCCTTTTTCCACACATAAATCTCGGTAAGCTGCTGTTCTTTCTTTCCCTTTCACCCAATTAATATATCAACCCTTTCACTGTTGGCCAATATGGTTATGGTTGACCATGCTGTGATGGCCAAAAATCAACAATTTAAAAAAATTGTATCTTATTTAATAATGCACGAATCTTGGAATCTTTTCAATTTCCACGATTCTATCAAGTTGTAGATTATAATTAAAATTACAAATGTTCATCCCAATCGGAATAATAGGATTGGGCTTATCCTAAAAGTGGTTGCTGGTTGGGCTATTCAAAATATCAAGTCATGATGTAGGTTTACCATATTTCATCATCACTAGGCTCATCAGAGTAACCACGGACCTCAAACTAATCATCACTTGACTCAAGATCACTGGCATCATCTGTACATTCTCTAAAATTGATCATTGATCATCACTGATCATTGATCATCATTGATCATTTCTCATCCATCGCCTTAATTGGGGATCAATGCTCTGCGTTTCTTGTTACAGGAATTGACAGGCTTGAAGTTGTACCACAAAATCGATATATCTCCATTACAGAAAACTTTTTTCTACAACACATATAATCAAACCCAAGATCTATTATTCTAGGTTTATCACGTGATTATCTCACCTCTGATCCCGACTGGAACTTGCCCTCGAGTCCGGACGTGCCCTTGGTCCACACCACGTTCTTCATCTTGTGCTTGAAACACAGCAAGTGTATCGCCAATGCTGCCATCTCCTTGTCAAGGTCTCGCTGCTGGCCTTGACTCATGAAGTTGGCAAGCTTGGACAGCGGCAGTGTCGTGTACAGTTTCAGGTAGCTGAAATAAAACACAAATGTTCAAACTAAAGCAACGTTAGTCAAGCATAAAAAGTCATTGTGATGACTAAAGTATGTGTTGTTTTATTTATTGTATTTGCGGCATCAGAAAATGTATAACACAAGTCTGAGAATTAAATATCAAGATAACATATTACTCTAGTCGAGTATAAATATAAGATCAAGTATAAATATAAGGTCAAGTATAAATATAAGGTCAATTCACAAACTCATCCAAACTATAATAATTGTTTCGCAGATTCGTCGACAGACTCAAAGCCACACCGTTTAAATGCACTCACACGGGACGTAGTTTGAATGCATGTTGACAAAACACATTCTGGACTGAATGCTGGTTTAATGTGAAGTGGAGCTGTCAAGGTACGGTACGTTCATAGAGCTACGGCCGCACGAATTTGTCAGGCCGTCAAAATGAATGAGCCAATCACACTCGCCGGGCTGGTCGTTCATTGTGGCCTTGAAAGTTGGTTGAAGTTGAACTTTTTGCCGGCCGACAGACTTGCCGTGATGACGTAGACGATATCACGGCCACGTTTATACTCAAACTGTTTGTTTGCGTACGGACTATCGACTGTGAGGCTTGATCACTATCCATGCTGCCATGATTATTGCATTGATTCGATATAATAGCCTCGAATCCGCGATATAATCAATCGTTTGCCGTGGTGGTATGAACAGTACAAATCATCCGACGTACTATGGCACCCGACAAGATTACTGGTCAGTAAAAATGGCGTGGCTCTATGAACGAACCTTCACAAGATATTTTAGCACGAACTACCACCGTGATAAAAAGCTGACGAGAAACCTTACAAGAACAAATGTTCGTAACTAATTTATTACCTGCGAATAGTCGGCAGCATCTTCTGTTGCTTGACCTCGTCCATGAACACCATCGTCTGGTGCTTGATGGCGTCCTTGACAAGGTCGTCGGGCACGGCGTCTATCGCGGGCGGCGACGGCGACAGGAACTTGGGGCACGCGAACACGAAGCACGCCTCGAACTCTTGCAGGTCGCCGTACTGCATCTTGTACATCTTGTCCGTGTAGTTGCCCTCGCGGAGCACCTGTTGGATGGACTCGTCGATGCACTGCGGGTGGAGCACCAGACAGATGGCCAACAGGTGGTACATCTGGTCTGTCTGCTTGTTGATCTGGGAAACGCAGAATATTCACTGTGAGATACGTTCGCAGTCATATCAAGTGCTTGATCAATCTTTACTGAAATGGATCCTGAAGAGAATTTTTTTTTTTTAATAACTCGTAGGAAGAGAAGAAGAAATAGAGGATAGGCCTAGCAGTAGTGAAGAAGTGGAGGAAGAAGTCGGAACTGGCACGAACCGATTGATATGAGAAGTCTGTCCTAGAAAAACTGGTGGAAACACCCCCTGGCCCAATTTAATTGGTTATCTGGGTTTGAGATATATATATATATTTAATAACATCGAAACTTGATACAAAATCATTGTTCCCTGATTAAGGTTATGAATGAGATGGGATCGTTTGGAAGGGGCACCACAAGGGCGATCTTAACACCCCATTTTGATTGGATAAAGTTTTTCAGTTTCCGAACATCTGGAACACATTATGACTGTTTCTATGATATGTATCCGGACACAAAACATACAGATGTTGATATCTTCCACTTTGATTAAGTCTCTTGGGTAATGATCACTTCTTTCCATTAACAGCAGATGTGAAGTTCATCATTATACAAAATGGACAAAGAAAAAAATAGTGATAAGCCTATAATGTTAAAATTAGGCCTATCACTCTACTAATTAAAGGTCGTGGCCAATTAGTACTTTATCCAAGCATTTGCTTCGAGGACTGAGGGAAACCACGAAAACCAAGTCAGGATGGATATCCTGACTATAGAGAATATAATATATATAATATATAATAGGGCCTACAGAGAATATACTGATATCACAATGTTACTGATAACAGGATGTGTGACTCCATGCAAAGTCTGTAAAAATATTAGCTGTTGAATGTGCGTATATTTTATTCAAACTGAAATTCTAATTTCGAAAAAGAAATTTCATGTAGGCGCAAGAGTAAATTCATACAGTGAACTTTTGTTAATTCAACCTATGATGAACTTAAATTTTGCTCCAATTCAAATATTAGTTCTGGTTCATTTCCCTACAGAATTTTGACCCATATGGTCGACGTGAACTTCAACGTCAGGGTTAGGAACGTTCCAGTGAAGACTATCTATCTCCTGCATTAATTTCCTACCAAAAACACAATGTTACACTCGCATCACGGTCAGAACGTATGCACGTACCTGATCATTCTGGTAGGAGCGCGACTTGAACAGCTGTTTGGTACGCTGAATGTAGAGCAGGATGGCGCTGAACGTGCGGATGGCGTCGGAGTACCGTCGCATCATCATGTACCCGAAGCCGACGTAGTAGGACGTGCTGATCTGGCACGCCGGCACGTGCGAGTATGCACTCTTTTTGTGCAACTCCATGTTCTCCAAGACCTGGCAAACAACACGCGGACATAAAATCACGCCTTTCGACTCGTGGTACTGTTTAAAATAGTCCCGTTAAGGAACCACATTCAAAGGAAAAAAGACAAAAATTGTGAAATTTGTAACTTGGCGTTGCGATCTTGCCGACAGAGCCCCAAGGTACAGCGTAGCAATTTTTTTCACATTTTTTCTAGTTACCTAAATTGATATTTTGTCCATTGTTGCCATGTAAGTATATGCATGCTCTCCTAGCCAGTAATCTGACAGTTGCACCATCTAGTGATAGGCATCTTGGCAATATTTGGAATGTTCCCCATATTTGGGAATTTGCATTGCAGTATTGAATTTTTTAAAATTGTATTACTGGTATTCTCGTAATAAAGGTCTTATAATGATGTAATTCATTATTGATGTTACATTTTGGAAGTCATGTATAACTAATTTAGAATAACTAACATAGAATGAACAATGCAATCACGGTAATATTATTTCTAAAGTGTTTTGAGACTAAATAAAATGTCACTATTTCAAATGAAAGGTCCAAGTGACCAACGTTCAAAGGCATGACTTTCAGTTGAAATAGTGACCAGGGTTAAAGCCTGAGATATAAACACGAGTGCCAATAGGTTTGACTAAACTTCCTGTGCATTGCTTTGCACAAGGAAAGTTATTTATATATATGGTTCTCAACAAAGTTGCTATATTGACAGAGAAATATATATACACAAAGTTATGAAATATGAACCATGTACTAATGGTTATTTATGAAATGAAATGATATGAAACATGTAGGCCTACATAACATCTATAAGCAGAACATTGATGCTTGTATCTTCATAAATTATGAAGGCATTAAATGTAAAGAGATATAAAAATGGCTCAACTAAACTGACTGCACAGTTGAATACGACAAAATTGAACAGAGCGAAAATTTCCAAAAATGTCCTGCTCGTTTTGGTTCGCATTGTCAATCTCATTGTCTCGCATAAAAGTAGGTAAACCAATTCTGCAAGTGGCTTGTTCTTTCCAAAAATCATTCAAGCCAACTAAAGTGCTTATGTTTTCTTCTGAAATGCAGCCTACAGCAAGAGCGACATAGGTTTATCTCAAGAGAACCAACAAAAATACAGCTGAATGACAAAGTGACAAAGCCACCAGCTTACCTTGATAGCTTGGTAGTAGTCTCCGAGGAGGGAGTGTAGTCGCAGAAGTCCGACCAAACTGAAATAGCCGAGCATCTTGTACAGCGAATGCCGACCAAAGTCCCCGGCAACGGAGTCGGGGTCACCGCCGCTAGCGTAAACCTGGTGGGTACAAAACAATCTATGAGCTTTGTTGCACAAAACATTATCATGGTCCTAGTTCTTCTCAGCCAATACGTACGCAGGCTAAACACTTATTCTTTTGTTTGTAGAATCAAAAACCTGAGACACAGCCATTGTCTGCCAATTAGACCAAGGACGACAAAGAAGGATCGTTTGAACAAGGCACCACAAGTGTGATCTTACCACCTCATGAGTCGACTACAAAGATTATTGATTTTGATATCTATTTATAGCTTTCATTAAATTGATATTTTTCTGAACAATCCTATCAAATACCGTCCCTCCACCCAATCCATTTGTCTAGCATTGGGATTTTTTCTCTATTCACACGAAGTTGATTGATTATTCAATTACAGTGAAACTTCTCTCTGCCATCGTTTTTCAAGGGACCAGGAAAACAAAACTATCCATGCAGGAAAATTCAACGTTGATTTTATGAGAGTAGGGTGGGTCAAAATGAATGATGGAAGCAGGAAAACAATGGATCTGGAAACGATGCATAGAGGTTTTGCTGTTTCATCATTCAGATACCACTACTGTTATATTATTCACCGCAAGTTTGTGTGTTCTCACCTCGAGTTGACGCTTGATGTTGCTCTTCTCCACCAGAGAGTGCAGCACGTTGAGCACGCACAACACGTTCCATATCTTGTTATTGCTGCCGCTGGCGAGGCTCTCGAGCTCCTCGGGCGTCTTCTTCGACAGGCGGGCGCGGTACTGCGCAAATGCCTGGAACTGGTACACGAACTCGTCGACCAACTCCCACAGCCACTGGTCGGGCAGTTCCAGCGGCACGGGCTGTTCCGCAGACAGGATGTAGTTGAACAGGTCGCAGTAGTTGTAGAACGAGTTGTACCTGCGATTGTCATTGCATTTGTTATTTTGGATACTCTTAGTTTGGATTACAGTGAAACACCAACGCATCAATCTTGTAACTATTGTTTTCCTAATTCAATTATTAATTTTTTCCTACCTTTCTAAATATAACTAATGATAAATTTTCCTGCATGGATGGTTTTTTCTGGTCTCTTGAAAATGATAGATAAGCTTAGAGGTTTTACCACTAATTTAATTCAATTTATTCATCTATTCATCATTTTCTCTACTTAACAAACTCACCAACAGCTAGGTTATATGGGATTTTGAATAAGCAGGTGATAATGAAACAATTAAGTATATGTGAGAGAATATGTACAAACACTCATGCCTTATGCGGGACTCAAACCCACGCTCGACCTGGGTGATTTACCAGTAGGCCTATGCTACTTGAGGCAAACAATACCACTACCATTAAGAATTCTAGGAGAAGAACAAAAATATTTCCTCAAACCATTAAATAAATAAGGCATAGGATGAATGTTTTCATAATTGTTTCATCAAAGTTTCTTTGTAGGCCTCCTGATGTAGGTTCAATCATGCATTCCCGACTACGTTCTGACAAAGATCAGAACTTCAGACAGAAGCTTGAAAATATACAATCTGACCAGTGAACAGTTACCTCTGTTCCAACGATGGCCCTCCGGAGATGTGGGCGTAAATGTGACGGTAGTACAGCTCCTTGTAGAGGATCAGGAAGACCTGAAACACACAAGACACATCAGCTCGCTCCAGATAATAGCAGGGAACAAGTCTCGGACAATATCGATGCCTGCAGAGAGATAGTGCACTATAAGAATGCAAGTGAGATTGCTTTGGTATATGTTTTACACAACTACTGTACTCTTGAATGGTGAACCTAGTATGCAGACTTGGTAGCGATCAACCTTGGAACAATAAGAACAATTGACACTACATACTGTGATAGGGTGTCCAATTGATAAGAGTATACTGTACTAGTAATAAGTTACCAAGTAATATGTAGACCCCTTGAAAATAACTTGACAAATGTCTAAATAAATTATTGTGATAATAAACATGTGACGATAACTTGATTGACAGACAAGCCTAGTCAATATTTCTTTGAACATTAAGCTTCAAACTATAAAGGACCGTTTTCATAGCTCGCGGCAGGCGGCTAAAAAAACGCCTGCCGTCTGCCCTGTTCACATAGTCGCGTTTCTTCGCACTCACTTCGAGATTTGTCCAATTTATTTAAATATGTAATTCTTGTTCAATTCAGGCGGTCAAGTGATTTTTAGTATCGTATTACGTGGCACACAAGAACCATCATGGTGTATATCTGAAAAGTACTGTTTTGGAAGTAATATTCCGACATAACCCTACCACTTGTATGACCACTTGTATGAGTGAGGGTATTTAACCGCGGCGTTTTTTTCCAAAGTTAAATTTATTCCATGTCTCACGGTAGAGAGCAACAAGTGCAAGCGGTAGGGATTTCATTCATTCTGATTGGCCAGGAGAAAAAACGCCTGCCGCGAGCCATGAAAACGGGCCTTAAGACAAATAAAACATCACTATAATAGATTGTAATACATAGATTTTCTCTGTATTACATAGAATTATCAACTGAAATGTATAATGATTTTCTCTGAAGAAACCATAAATACGGTAATACAATCATATTGTGTGACTACGTTTATATATAAAATCCAATTTTTCTCATGAATGTTACATTACTTGAGAGTGGGTGAAGTATCATAAACCATATTGTATATTACGTGACTAGAACCCATTTTGATTGATTTGTACCCATTTTTAGGTTCATATTTAAAAAGCCTATCAACTTCAAACTGATTTTTAGATGAACCCTACTTTTTTTTTTTATTGGGTTTAACGACGCACTCTACTGATGACTACGATCTATTGGCGTCGATGGATGATATATGAGATGATAGGATGATGAGATGAGAGGTTATTTCATTAGGTATTTTTGGATAGTTGGGAGGAGCCGGTCGTGGCCTGTTGATAAGGAACCATCCCGATATTGACCTGAACGACAGAGGGAAACCACGAAAAACCCGTCAGGATGGTCGACCATGACGGGAATCGAACCCCGGTCTCCTGAATGACAGTTCAGTTTTGTAACCACTCGACCACTTGTCTCAGTATGAACCCTACCACTAAGTCACTTGCATAAATCATGTGGTCACTACATGATACGGCCAACTACGGGTTCAATCAAAAGACGAATGCTCGACATACCGGATCATTGTCTACGAGATGTGCGACATCTGCCTCGTCAATCCAAGGACGTTTCTCGAAATACTGCTCGGTTAATTTGGGAAATCTGAAGCAAACAAGGTAACATTTGACACAATGCTTGAAGCAACTGAATCTGCAGGCAACTGAGTCAGTAGTTTGCTCAACAACCCCACCAATAGCTAGGTTATTTGGGATTACAACTAAGAATAACAATGTAGGCCTACTGTATCAAACGCGATTCAAAAGTTCTCCCGATTTAATTTCAGGATCGGAATATCCCAAGTGGTGAGGGGCGGTATATTTTCAATTTAATAATTAAGAGTTCATGGGAGCCAAATTGGCAAAATGACAGTTTTTTTGATGATAACTTTTGAACGGTATGAGATATCAAAATTCTAATACGTGAGAAACACAGATAATTATAATGGCTTCAAGATGATATTTATAAGTTATAACTAGTATTCAAGTCAAGTCACATTCAACTGTCAAGCATATAAAGCTAAAAAAACACATTTTTTACAAGCTCGACAGTTATGCAACATGACTTGAATAGTTATAATTTATATCACCTTGAAGCTATTATAATTACCATACCTGTGTTTTTCGCGTATTAGAATTTTTCGATATCTCATACTGTTCAAAAGTTATCACTTATCACCAAAAAACTGATATTTTGCTAAATGGACTTCCATGGACTCTTTTAAATTCTACCATAGGGCAAAGTCTGGGTAAATTTTCTGCCATAGTTTGAATTATTTGACTCATGTTAAATATTCATTTTACTGAAAAAATCTAAAGACTGACCAGTTAGGTCTATAACTTATTTAACAATATGTTAGGTTATTAATTTCAAATTATTAAACTGTATATATAGCCAGTTGATTAAATAAATTTTCATCATTGAAAATATGGATATTCTTAGCTGGGAAACAATTACAGTATATCCACTATAAACCCAGTCATGTACTTATACAACAACAAAATCACTGTGCGTATTTTTCATCCAATAACTTACGTGCTCTCGTAAAGGTTCTGAATCTCAAAAATGAGACCTTCGTTGATACAGTTCCTGAAATATGTGAGGAATTTCTTGACAACGTCCGGGATCTTGTAATACCGGTCATATTCAAGGTCAGCGTTTGGGTCACCTGTGTGTGCCTCTACTTCCAAACCACCCGAGTAGGAGTAGTCGTTGTTGTAGCCACCCTAAAGGAAGTGATACAATAAGACGATTAATATCCATAATTTGAATCAACAAAGTCGCAGTTAAACTTTGGTCACACCTCATTTCTTAGCAACTTTGGTTGTTTAGAAATAAATCCTATATGTGCTAGGGCCTAGACCTACTTAAATATTTAAACCTAGCTGAATAACAAGACTATTTTGATTATGTTTATGTGTTTATCCACTAGAAGGTGGTCCCCTAAATTAAAGATTTTTCAATACCGTAACTAAAGCATCTCTTTCAAAACTTCACACTTTGTTCCATTTTCCAGGCGAAAAGTTGACGATACTATAATCATTCCGTAATTTAATTATTATCAATGATCATTAGGTATGTTATCGGTAAGTGGTTAGTAATTAGCTATGCTTTCATCAATATTTGCTGACAAAACTGCACAAAATATGATAGTTCAGTGGGTCATTTTTCAATCTCTGGCCATAGAATAAAGAGTTACGGAAGAATATTATAGCCCACATTACATTCTCTTTGAATATTATGTAGGTTAGTGGTACCATACAGTTCAACATCTAATCTCTGTATCGCTAGTCGCCACATATTCGAATCCTTTCGCCTGCGGCTTCTGCGCGAACAATTCAAAATAGTAAATTGATCATAATGATGTATTTACGACCAACAGACAAAAGTGAGAGAGTGCACAATAATAATCCGATTTGGTAATTATTGAATATATGGCCTAGAGAACTCGCCTATTTCAAGCGACACATTTATGATGTTGTTATTTCCTAGTTATGGCGTCACTAGGCCTATGTTATACAGAAGTGGCGGCACATTCTAATTTTAATGTCGTTCTCATGGTTTTTTTGTAATATAAAAATACGGTTTTATTAAGATTCCTTGGTTTTAGCAGCCATTTCAGGTACAGATACTAGCGCCATCACTAACCGACTACCTCCAAACTGGCTGACCAAGTAACCTAGACCTACATATTTTCCTTTGTCATTGCACTTACAGTGAGTATAGAAATAGTACCATGCGAAAATGTCAGAATATGCCTTCGTTTCAATTTTGTTACATCGAAATAAATCACATTCTGGCATTTTCGTCAAAAAAGTTAAAAATAGGCGTGTTCTCTATAATCAATAATAACCTCGGGTTTTTTACAGAGGAGCTGCATATTGCGTTCCGAGGACAAAATCTTCGTCCAGTCCAAGCGCAACAAGTCATTAGCGCAACAATTGCTTTCATATTTAACTATAGGCCTACAGCAACGTAGATGGTAATTATGCTAGCAGTGACATTTGTTTTGAACGGAATAGATTTTGTGAGTTCATCGATGCCATCGGCACCGTAGCCACTCGTATCTAGGCCTACATCTAGGTCACAAGGCAGTCACTAAATCGCCACCTGCAACCTGTAGGTCTAGGCATTGGTCTAGGCCATCGATTTTGAAAACATTAGAAATTCAATTACTACCTCTGATTTGTTCACTAGTAACCACCAATACTGGCCACGTAACTAAAGGAGTGGGTACACCTTCTTTATGTACTGATGGAGTCTGTTGGTATCACTAAGCCTACATCGTGAACCAGCAGTGCCGAAGTATTGAACCAATTCAATGGCCAATGCCACTAGGCCTAGGGCCCACCATTTTAGGTTAGAATTCTATAGGGCCAGAGTAGGCCTAGGCAGAGGTACGATAGTGGGTTGTAGACGAGAAAAAATTGTTTAAAAATACATACCTGGTCCCCATAATCATCGTTCCCATACATATTTATACTTATATTTTAATTTACTATGTAATTACACAAGAAATAGGTACAAAATACAGAACTCGGCGTGCAAGCTGCTACAAATCAACCACTACGTCATAGGCTCACGCACACATTCTAAAACATGGCACACAGACACAATGTAGTGCTACCAACCTATTTTATCATAAACACGATGTAGGAACACCAACCTATTTTATCATAATGATGAAATAAGTTGGTGTTCCTACATCGTGACAAACTCCGTGTAATAGCGCGCGGAAAAGTGACGTCATCCAGATGATTTCAAAGAGAATCATGCATAGCATACTGCTACTACGTATGGTATATGTTTCTTTATTTTGTGTGTAGAGGAAAATAGCCCGAGGCTGAATATACGAATTGGGTGAAAGGGAAACAAAGAACAGCAGCTTACCGAGATTTATGAGTAGAGAAAGGCCTACTCATAGTGGAGAGCCCATAGATAGAGCACAGAGATGAAATAAAAAAATACTAGATCCTGACTTTTCGGCCATTGCCTTGCTGGTCACAGTAGAGTAGGCCTACTTTTTTTTTCATAGGGCAATAGCCAAAACATCAGAATCTCGTGCGTTTTTAAATTTGATCTCTGTGTTCTATCTATGGCTCTCAACTGTGAGTAGGCCTTTCTCTACCCATAAATCTCGATAAGCTGCTGTTCTTCTTTTTCCCTTTCACTCAATTTATATACAGTAGAACCTCTGTTACAAGTTTCTCGTTTATACATTTATTACATTTATGAGTTTTTTTCATCCAACCCATATGTTCCACATGTTGAAAGAGTCCACTGGTTGATTTAGCGAAATATCAGTTTCTTGGTGATAACTTCTGAACGGTATGAGATATCAAAATTCTAATACGTGAGAAACACAGATAATTACAAATTTATAATAGCTTCAAGATGATATAAGTTATGACTATTCAAGTCACGTTGCATAACTGTGAAGCGTCGACAGCTAAAAAAAAAACACATTTTTTAGCTGTCGATGCTTGACAGATGCAACATGACACGAATAGTTATAACTTATATTATCTTGAAGCTATTATAATTATCTGTGTTTCTTGCGTATTAGAATTTTAATATCTCAAACCGTTCAAAAGTTATCACCAAGAAAATGGTATTTCGATAAATCAAATCCCGTGGACTCTTAAATAGTTTCATTGATAAGTTTTTCATGTTTATACATTTTTTTTAGTCTGGTCCCCTGAAAAAAGTATAAAAGAGGTTCCACTGTATTTCTTCATTGATTATTCTATGCCACAACCAATCATAATTTTTTTATAGCACAATACTGTCAATACAGTATAAAGTAGGTCTGCATATATCAATCATTTTTGGACCTAGGTTTCAAACCAACATTTTTGCCATTTTGAAAATGTTCAAGCACTCATTCCATTCATTTTAAATCTCTTGAACATCAGATTCTGTCTGTACTTGAAATTGAATTTTAGGCACTAAAATTTAGTTTTAATTTGGTGTAGGCTCTATATTTGTAGGCTTATTATTCGCCAGCACAGGGATGAAATTTTTTTTTCAACTTTCCAACACATTTGATTATCCTTACCAGTAGTTACAATTCAATACAGTATTTACTATTCATTTCATATTTACAAATTTTATTTTCAATTTCACACAGCTCTATTACAAAATGATAACAAATGACGGAGCATGTCTTCTAGTCGCTATCGTCGGAGTCTGATTCTTCATCTGCTTCCTGAAGCCACTTAATGAACCCAGACACCTGCACCAAGAAAACAACAACCATCATAAAGGATAATTCCTATTTGAGACACGGTGAGCCAAGTCAATCAACTTACTTAAAATGTGACACGGGAGGAACAGATTCGCTCGGCTTTAATTTTTCAATATTACTGTACACATGAACTCGACCCGACATGGATTTTGAAAAATATTGAAGTGTTCTACAGCCAAACTGTTAGCTGATCAACATGAAACTTATTATAATATTTGATACAATTATGTAATAATTATCTAGCTTGAAAGGGTAGGCCATGAAAGCTTTGACCACAATCTGTTGAATCGTTTGTTAGAAGAAAACATAATTTGATTTTCAAAACCAAGTACACTAAATGCATACTGAGTAAAAAGTGGATTACGTACTTATAATAATTCTGAATCAATTTAATATATACGGTATTTTTTTATATTGGGTTTCAACGACGCACTGTAATGATGGCAGAGATCTATTGGCATCGGATGGATTTTTAATGAGATGATGGGATAACGAGATAAAGGTTTTTATGGGTAATGGGAAGGATAGTGGGAAGGAAGCGGTCGTGGCCTATATTATGGGAACCATCCCGGCGTTAGCCCAGACTACAGAGGGAAACCACGAAAAACCCCTTCAAAGATGGACGGTAGTGGGGATCAAACCGGGTCCGATATGCCCACTGCCTCCCGGGTCACATGAAGCAAGTCCGTTAACCTCTCAGCTACCCGTGCCGGTATCAATTTAAGATTACAATGAAACACAGCCATCTTCTGAACCACTGTACAGTTATATATTTTAAACTTGATACAAAACAATATTTCATCATTTTGTTTGGCTATCAATGCCACAAAGGATATGATAAGAAGCATTGCCTAGTTTACTCAATTTTTACGTTTAAATTTAATATATCCAACTAAAAGCGAGATTAGCTAATAGCATTTAATACATCATGTCCACTGCTGAATTAATTGACTAATTAATTAATTGGAAATAATTATTATTAATGATTAACTAGAAGAAAGTAGGTACTCAATGTACTAGCCTGATTTCTAAGCGCAATCGAGCTAGGTAGATCAACGTTGGGTGTTTTGTGCCATTTCAAGATGGACTGCTCGTCGATAACGTCCTTGTCATAAAGCAGATGTAGCAACTTCTGAACACCGTCACGCACTTCTGCTCGACACTCGGCAACCTCCTGCAACAATACAACAAGTCAGTAAAAGTTTCAACTTTTAATTGGGTCTCATTGATATGTGGTAGGCATTACAAAGATACCCTAGTCCCATAGTCCCACTAGGCCTATCATTTCTAGACATTTGTTGTCCATGTATTGATTGAATATATATCTATATGCCAAGATATTGAGAAGACATTTCATGTGAGATTCAAGCCACAGGGTAATGGCAAGGGCAAGTAGCCAAGTGTGATGTTCTTCTTGTAACATGATGTTGTTGAATAGGTATTGCATCACAAGCTTATTTTGATTACACTAGTTTAGTTCGATAGCCACTAATTCAATAAACACAATTTTACCTCGATAGCCTGTAGGCAGTCCATTTGTGCGTCTTGATTGCGCTTGACGTAGTTCTCGAGTATCGGCAGAAAGTACCCAAGCTGTTGTACGAGGCGTTGAAGGTAAGCGTTAGCACCTTCGGGCAAGTTTAATAGCGCCCGCACTACGTGGTAGTTCACCTCCTTCACGCTTACGTTGTACGCGTACCGAGACGAGTTGATTTCGAGTATAAGATTGTCGCAAGCAAGCTTGTCTTCGTAGCCACGGGCCAGTGAGTCCATCACTTCATTGTAGAACACTACATAACATCATAATATTATTATATAATTTCCTTCACACAACAACCAGTATTGACTACCTTAATAACCCAGAAAAAAGAACTACAATACCTACAATACTAACATTATTGATACAACAACTTCAAAATAATTATTGCTTCATCATTTCTTCATCAGTAACATCGATAAACTCGTACGTTCCTATTATATTTCCTCGTACGTACCATCATTGTACTATTTTATATATATATATATATATATATCATTCTGTCTTTTTCAATCTATTCTTTTATCTACTCATTTTTATATCTAGTTGTTAGTTTTTATACTTCCTATATTTGTGCCATGTACAAATCTTTGGATTCAATAAAATAAAAATAAAAAAATAAAAAAATATACACCCTACCAACATGATTCAAAAACCGTCAAATAAATAACGAGCCAATGATGGATGTGATGGTAATATTGTTTCTTACTGTTAGTATCATCAGGAATCGGCGAGCCTCTATCAGACATGTCTCCGCTACTGCCCGACATAACCTCACTTTCATCCTCGGATTCATCACCTTGGTCTATGCCCAAGTATAGCCCAGGTAGCGTTCCTTTTTTCTCTTCATCGTCCGAGTCGTCTTCTACCTGTAATGCAACCACACAGGAGTTTGATGAGTGTGATGACTGTTGGATAAGTACGTTATTAAATTCTTAGTGTATTTCTACTAAATGTATTCCGAATATCTGAACCTGAATGCGTGAAAACAAGAAGTGTAATATGTGGTATAAATCATTGATTTGATTGATTTAGTATTTATTAGCAACAGAAAAATACATTTCCACTAGTGCTAATTTAATAAATGGACAACACATACATGAACACAAACAATAAACACAAACATAACACAAACATAAACATAAACATAGGTACAATAATTAAATAATTGAACGTGAAGCGTGAAGTAGTACACTAAGTTGGCCTATCTGTTATACATCTTAAAATGGATTTGAATTGTGAGAGATTATTGAAATGCAGGTCTAAGCTAGTGTTAAGGTGAGAAATAGAGTTGAATGAATTCTGTAGCCGGTTTATGCATGAGTGTTTACTGATATCTATTCTGTTATTATTTGGGTGAAATTTCAACTGTTTTCGGGTTACACGAGGTGCTACATGGAAGTTCAATTGACCAACAGTGTAAGATGAATCTACATAACTATTTACAACTTTGTACAGAAATATTAGATCCGTTACCAATCGTCTCCTAGCAAGCGTCATTATCCTATTGGTATTGCAGTGATCCAAATAATCTTTTCTGTGATAAACAATGCCCGATTTGGCGCACTGTTGATGAATGAATCTTTGTTGGACTCTCTCTATTGCATCGATCTTTGTGATTTGAAACGGATTCCACACTACACTAGCGTACTCTATCTGGGGTCTCACTAGCGCAATATACAGTAGCCTGTTAGTGGACTTGGAAAAGTATTTTGCACAATTTCGTCTGATCACTCCAAGAAGTTTAAATGCCCTAGGCTTGATCGTGTCCATATGCTTTTTGAATAAGAGGTCACAGCTAAGCATTATACCCAGGTCTCTCATTACATTAACTCGTTCAAGCTTTGTATTGCTTATGGTATATAGAAAATTAATAACGTTTTTCCTTTTATTTGTGAATGTCATCACTTTGCATTTATCAATGCGGTTATGTTGGAATGCATACTTGCATGGGCTTAAGCTGGTAAGCCTTATCACTGATCTTCTCATACTCTTGCTGTTCATAGTACTCGTCTTCCGCAACCTCGGGGCTTGCCACCAGCTTCACACCAGTCAGCTCAATGGGAGCCAATAGGTGTACGCCAGGTCCAAGGACACAGCCACCTCTCAAGGTTACACCGCTGGCCAGCTGGCAGTCCTCTGATATCACACTGCGTGATATGACGCAGTCATTCTGAAACACGTATGAACAATAACAACCTGATGGTTATACAGTAGAACCTCAGTTATAACTAAGTTTCTCGTTTATACATTTATTACATTTATAAGTTTTATTTTTTGATCCAACTTATATGCTCCACATGTTGAATAGTTTCATAAATAAGTTTTTGACATTAATACACTTTTTCAGTCTGGTCCCTTGAAAATCATAAATGAGGTTCCACCAGTTGTATAACTCATTTTTCAATTTGAAACTGGGTACGAAAAGGGCAGAACCATTTTGAACCATTTTGAGAAAACCAAGTTTGCATTTTTTATGAATAAAATCTATTACCAGTACCGAATAATCGAATTATTAAAGTTTTCAAATTGATTGATCAAGTTCAATCTACGAGACGAACTTACTTGAATGTTGACGTTGGCCCAGATGAACGAATCACTGACTGTGACGTTTCGACCAATGAAACACTTCCTTCCGATGACAGAGCGTTCAATGACCGTGTCTTCCCCGACACTACTGTCTTCCGCGATCACGACGTCTTCCTTCAAGACAGAGCCCTTGGCCTGCTTGACGGACAACTGGCGATAAACATTCCGACGGAGGTAGCTGTACGTACCCAAATTACTGTAAAAATATATATATATATATATTTACATAAATAAAGTGAAAGCTTATTCAAGGGACAGGGAGAAGAATCATTCATACAAGAGAACGATCAACCCAGGAAAATTGGTTATATGGGAGTAGGGTGGGACAAAAAATAATGAAGGAAAATGATGGCTTTGGGAATGATGTATCTAGGAACAGTTCAACAGTTTGATGGGTTTGAGTCCCCTCCAAATTCTATACGTACCAGACATTCTTCGATTATTTATATTGGGCTTATCAATGCACTGTAATCATAATCAAGATCTACTGGCGTCAGACAAATGATCAATGAGATTATGGGAAGGACAGTGGAAAGGAGAAGCTGTCATGGCCTATATTGTACGAACCATCTCAGCATTAGCCTCAGGCTACAAAGAGAAACCAAGAAAAACTTCTGTTTAGATTGACGGTGACACCAGACGTTCTTCTGAAAATTATTTAGTAATCAAAACGTTGATTATAACGGAGTTATGGTTACGTACTGATCGCAAGTTACGTTTGGCACGAAGGGGTATGTCCAGCGATGTATGACATCATGGCTGACTGCTTGATACGCATGCCACGAGTCTACACGCGCAGCGTACTGATCGCCACGCAGTCGATGGCAGTACATAGTACTAGCGAGGATTTCCTCGTTGAGGAGCAAGCCTCGTACAAAGTCGTCGCGGGTCTGGTAGTCGAAGTTGTCGGTGAACAGCTGGGGCACGGCGTTTGTACACACGCAGACACTCGTGTCGGCAACGTTGTATATCAGCTCCACGTTTGGGTTGTCCATGAACATTTCCTGCAGACGGAAATAAAGTCACTAACTTTCGAGCCGATATTAGCAATATATCAGAATTTTGGTGATAGCTTTTGAACAGTGTGAGTTATGAGATATCAGAATTTGGATACAGGAAAAACACAGGGGTCACTCCATATCAAATCAACTTAGCCAAGCATCATAATTTACCTCACCATCTTTGATTTTGAAGAAATTTATACTAATCGTGCCAAACACTGAGTCGACCAATCGTACAAACTTTTGGCTCTGTAGCTCTGATGGTTTTCGAGTTACGCCATGTAGAAAAATGCCAAATTTGTTGTTTTGCGCCTTTTCAAAATTTGCTACTTCTAAACCGTTCAGCGTGGTACCTTTTTTTTATAATAAAGCTCTGATTCAATAGAAATTATTGGCAAAAGATTTGATGCTAATCTGTGTAATGAGCAACAAGATGTTTGTGTATACATTTTTTGGTTTCACCCCACATCTAAAAGGGTATATAAAAAATGAAAAATAAAGAGTAGCATCAAATTGTATGTACATGATTCAACACATGGAGAGCTTTGCTAAAAAGTGATGAGATTATGGCTTTAGGAGATTTAACAAGGTCATGCATGATTGTGTATGAAAAGTCTCAATATGTAGTGTCACTTTTGCCTAAATTCATAATAATGTGCATAAGAAATATATTTTATATTAACAAAAATTAGAAATTGATGGATGTGCTGGTAGGCCCTACCACATTATGCTACAAATTATAATTTTAGAGTCACCGAACTACGATACCGCTTTAGAAAATCAAGTAAAATCGGACGTGAATCAAATCTCGCAGAAGGCTTTCACTTCCTTTCCGCTTTCATCTATTCTCATCATCCGCTCATTCATAGCCCCTCACTACCCAGCTGTTGGTGGAATCGTTAGGCACAATTGAAAATATTTAGAAAGAAAATGCAACAGTTTACACCTACTGTTGTACCTCACAGAATCAAATACAGTAAATTAGTTAATCAAGTTATTATATGCTACCACAATGACATGTTCTTCTTTAATTGGTTCATTTGATTTGAATAGATGAATAGAACACTTTTGAACTCATTTTACTGTCAACGTACAAATGTCACTCACCAGAGGAAATACTATTTTCTTTGTATCTAGCCTCATCTTCTGATGAAACAGAACTCTATTCGAAGTGGAATCAATCGCCAACAATACTTCGTCGCCAGGCGTACGTATTCTATGCCCTGGAGCAGCTTCCTTGTAAATCAGCGTCATGACTGCTCCTTTATCCTGCTTACACTGACGCTTGTGCAAGTCCAGGATAGGCGACAGTTGCAGGTTGGCAACAGTGTCGCCGTTCAACAGTATGAAGTCGCCTCTGATCACGGACTTGGCATCGAGATCGCGCATTGCGTCTCCCATCGACCGACAGCCTTCCGACACGAGGATTGTTACCAGCATCTCCGATAAGGCAGTGCTCCATTTACTACACCTGAAATTAGGTATTCCTTCAGAGAGTTAATATTCTCTCCTGCCATCGGTCTCAATTACTCTACATCACAATTAGGTAAGATGTATTGATATATTATTGTATTTTTGTATACAGTACTGTAGAGGATGAAAGAGAATACTGAAATATCAAATTAATGATATTGAAAAATTGCAATACAGAGGTAACGGATAAATTTCACCTCCCCGTATAACCTAGCTGTTGAGGGGTTGTTAAGCACACAATTATTAAATTTTACTTCAATCATAAACAGGTACCTACAGGTAATGAAAAGTTACAAACACATTTTCACTTTTTTTTTCAACTTGGACTGAAACTTTTTCACACAAGCAAACAAGTAATATGAACTTTTAGAACGATAGTTATGCAACATCCCAAACTGACTACTTCCTTGGAAAATTAGAGATGAAGCTTAAATCTTTGGCATTGTATTGCTGGTATACATTTTTTACACTCTATAAAATGGTTTATTTGATTTTCCATCTTGCTCTAGCAATTTATTGCACCGGCACGTATTTTTGAAAAAGTTTATTCAAACGTAACAAAAAGCATCGAATTATAGTCAAATTGTCCACTAAGCAAAAATCTTACCTACTGGTAATCATACCTTCTAACCATGGTTAGGCTTGGTAGGGTAAGGATTGGCCAACAAAAATATAATTTTACTGTTCAAACAAGACAGGCTGCAAGTTCCACTTCAGTGGGCACCCCCAATCTCGTAAAAAGCAACATGGGAGCCATCACCGATTGACAGTAGGGCCTACTGACGGACAATATTTCCAATTTTCTTCAATTAGCGGTATTCATAAGTCACTAATTGCTTTAAAACAGTGCTTTTTTGCAAGTCTTTCAACATTTTTATTGCTGGAAAACTATTGTTTACACAGATAGTGGTTGTTTTTGTTTGTTTGCGTTCTTTACTGCAGTTGCGCACGTTTGAGCAGTGGCAGTTATTCTTCTCTTTCAATTCTCCTCTCCTCTAAAACTCTTTAATCCTCTCTGCTCCTCTTGCTTCTTTGCACAGCCCATTCCACTCTCGTAATGTTCTTTGGGTGGAACCACTTCTTCCCAATTCTGTTCTAGCCTCTCCACAGCAAGCTGTGGACCATTTCTTGTCCTAAAAAAGTTCAGGAGTCTGTTCTTTTTCCTTCTCTCCTCTAATTTTTCCCACCCTAATTCTTTCACCATCTCACTGGGCCTTTCTCTTAATTTTCAACTTTTTATTTTTCATATTGGGTTTTAACGTCGCACTATACTGATGACTACGATCTATTGGCGTTTTCGACTTTTCCCTGGTCATTTCTTTTTGTTTTTAAATCTTCTCACCCTTCCTAGAACCCTTCTTGTAGCTACTCTCTGCACCCCATCCACTTCTTTAATCAAATTGAATGTTGTAGGGATGCCAGACTGAGCCAGAGTACCCCATCATTGGACATATTAGGCTCATGTAAGCCTTCTCCTTAATGTCAATCCCTGTCCCCCTGAGTTGTTTCATTACAAAATTGAGTGATTCTATTCCCCTTTTTGACAATTTTCTAATATGTTCCCACCACCCCAAATTCTTATGTGCGTGAATTCCAAGATATTTATAGGCGTCCACCCCCTCCAAAATATTACCTTCCAGATTATAACCTGCACTTATGCAAATTCTATCTATTTTTATTCTATTTTCTATTTTCTATAGATAATAGAAATTCTATTTTTTCTCTGGAGGAGTGGACCACCTTACATTTATTTATGTTTGATCCCATTAAAAATTTATTTTCACCCATTTGTTGAATAAATTTAAATCTAGTTGTAATGCAGCTTCATCTTCCTTTCTTTGTATTATTATTCTGTATATGACACAGTCGTCATATTCAAAATTGTTCTACTTGTAATTTGTTTTAATTTTTGAAAAGTTTGTTCAGGCCTTATTGAACATCTCTAGGCCTATCGCTGCTGACTCACATACATACCGTAGTTCAAAAATGAGCCACAGCTTGCTAATAAATTATTACAATGCAGTTTATATAATTATCGACGAACAGCCTATGAAACATGGTAGAGCCACATCAAAGTATATATTCCTACCGCACATGCTCCTTGATGAGATCGGCATGTGTCACGCAGAACAGGATGACTTCTTGAACACCGGAGAGAGCGAGGAAATCTAACGTGTAATCCAGGAGCAGCTTATTCACAAGAGGAAACAATGCCTACAACAACAAAAACTCTATATTTTATATCTCCAAACAAATGTAAACACTGACTTGACACTAGCAGTCATTCGCTAACGATACCTAGGTCAAACAGATCACTTAATTCTGCTGGTACATCTTATACGTTTACAAGTAAACTTTACATGATTATACAAACTTGGAAAACACAGCATAGACCTATGCGTTACATATGCATAACATTGGTTCCAGAACATTTGAAACATCCCTTGAACCCTTGAACCTCATAACACTTGAAACCATATAACAAAGATCAATTTTTTTAAATTCCATGCGGTGCATAGCTGGAGGGCTACGTTAATCTATAAGTCCCCTGCCTTCTTCCTTCAAATCGGCTAAGCACTTGGTTTTAGGGATGCACGATTGACTCTTTGCCCGGGCCTTAAAAGACATTAATGGCACTGCCCATTAGCACTGGCGTAAGGATATTTATGTAGCCTACTCCTTGGCGCTGAAATCCACAACAAAGCGAATCTTAAGGTACGTTCATAGAGCCACAGCAGCACGAATTTGTCGTGCCGTCAAAATGAATGAGCCAATCACAGACTTAGCGGGCTTGTCGTTCTCTGTGACCTTGAAAGTTGGTTGAAGTTGAACATTTTACCGGCTGACGGACTTGCCATGATGACGTAGACGATATCACGGCCACGTGTATACCCAAACTGTTTGTTTTGTTTACGGACCATCAACTGTCAAGCTCGATCGCTGTCGACGTTGCCATGGTTATCACATCGATTCGATATATAATTGCCTTGAGTCCGCGATATAACCCATCGTTTGCTGTGGTAGTATGAACGGTACAAATCATTTGCCGTCCTAGGGCACCCGACAAGATTGCCGGCCGGTATAAATGCAGTGGCTCTATGAACGCACCTTTAATTGCTGCCAGAGACCATCAGTCCCAACATGGCCAAACTTGAATCATGGATTTTTCTCTGTGGTGGGGGAAATTGATATTTAGGTGGGTTGGTGGTGTTTTGTTGGTGCTTTGGAAAAATGACGGTAGGCCTAGGCCCTATTCAACTCATAATTTTCCACCCCCAACCAAGGCATTAACAGGCATTGAGTAGGTCTAGGCCCCCTATATAGGGTTAGGACATCAACCTTGATGACCACTAACCCCGCTAACTATTTATTTATTTATTTATTATTATTAACTCTTGCAGTTGCACATAAATGCGCGGTGGCAAGTTCCCTATCAATCCTATCCTATCGCCGCCCTAACCTTCTGACGGAATAGCTTCAACCCTATTTCATCCTCCTCAAGTATACTTCTATGCAGTTTCAAGTAGCCTACGTCGACCATTTTCAATATTTGTGTAGAAAGTGTTTTTGGTTGGGAATGAATGAATATTAGGGTTTTAAGGCGCATCGACAGCAGGTCATTTAGGGGTTAGGGTAATTTTGTGTTACTCGGTACCAAATTCAGATTCTATGATTTGTGGGTAATGTTGGTGTTTTCTTGTAGTTTGAGGTTTGAAGTGTGTTTTGGAGTAACTTTAAGTTTATAATTGTTATGTTTTGTGTGTTTGCGACTTGGTTTAATGTGGCGATTTTCTGATATCACGTATACTCCGCCATGGTTTTTGCTATGCTGTCACAGCTGGGATGATGTATCAAGTGGTTTAGGTCAGGTTGGTGTACTTACCCCGCGTATACCGCCGGCAGGCGAAACGGAGCTTAAATACTCGGTTTTTAATGTTTTGGTGGTAATTTGTGTTGCCAGGTGTGGTTTTTGACAAAGTTTGGTGTTTATTTATTCAAAAACACAATCTTCAGGAAAATTTTTACAAAATTAGGGATGGTACCAAGTAACACAAATTTACCCCAAACCGAGTAGTAAATATAATATCTACTATAGTTGAAATAAATATTGCCTTTTATTCAACTTACAGTGGGTTTTGAGATAGAAATTGGAGAAAATATGGTGCTGAAACTGTCACACATGACAACTGCTTGAATAACATCTTCTTTTTGAAGTGTCTCTGTAGTACTTTTAACCGTTTTTTTGGACATGTCGAAGGACAGTACTGATGTGAGGCTCTATTTTGTGTCAAGTATGTTGTAAATTAACATTTAAATCACTCAAAAATAAATTTCAAGTAACCTAACCTCTTTACACAGATTGTCAACACAAGTTGAAATCAGGCTGTCATAAACAGTAGAGGCAACTTACCAAAACAAAATATCTGAGTTTACCACGAAATTTAAAACGTCGCCATAAGTATTACCAAAGATACAAACAACATGCATATTTTAATTATTTTATCTGATATTTATAAGAACTTGGATGTGGTAAAACCAAGTCAGCATGTTTAACTATAGCCCAATCAACTTGCCTAACTTTGTTAAAATGTATTTTGAGTAAAAAATTTTATTTAGACCTAGTATTACTTTTTCTTTGGATACATGTGCTACTTGCAATCTTATTAATAACTAGAGGGTCCCATCATGTCAAACATGACCAAATATAAATAAGCAGCTAATGCAAGTTATCATTGCAGAGTGTGCATCATTAAGATCAAAATCAGCTTAAGGTTAGATTATTTATGGTCAGCCCTCCGAGCTTGTGTGAGTGCCCATGCGGGCATTCCGGACACACGCACAGAACTGGGTATTTTGTATTACAAAAATAATAAAGGGATTACTTTATAAGTATAAAGGGACCAGACTATTATAGGATGATGGAAAAAAATGAATTAGCATGGGTTTTATTTGTATTTCATTTACTCATTACAGATTGTTATTTTAAAACAGGTGGTAATGATTATTCTCTTGAAATTAAAGGAAAACAAACAAACATAGTCTACTTAATAAAATTAAACATTGTTTTTTTTCTTAGCTCTCTTCCTACTTCACTGATTCTTTATATATTCTTCCAATTCATTCCATTCGTGCATCGTTCTTTTTACCCCTCCCCTTGTACTTCTTTGTAATCCCTTTCCAAATCTATTACTCAATTCCTCCCATCCAGTATATTTATTCTTGACTAACAAAATTGTACATTCTTTCTATTTGTCTTCATTTTGCCAAATTTTCCCATCCCATTTCCTTAATTATTTTACTAGGTCTTTCTATAACCTTTTCCACCACATCCTTATCGTTCCTGATAATCTTCCAGCGCTTCTCTCTCCACAATACCCTTGCAATACAATTGCTCGACACATTCTTTCTTATGAACTCTGATTCAATTCATTTTTCATCTTACAAGTTTTATTATTATGATTATTTCTAATATAAAAGTAATTATGTTAACATAAACAAAGAATAAGCCAACACAGTGCTATGAATAGAAGAAAAGAACATACTCCCATCGCTTTTATCCAATATAAATTCAAACATTTTATGACAAACAATGTACAGTGAAACCTAGATGCATCGTTTTCGGATCTATCGTTTTCCTGCTTGTTTCATTCATTTTTTCTCACCCCACTCCCATGCAATCAATGTTAAATTTTCCTGGATGGATGGTTTTATTTTCCTGGTCCCTTGAAAAATGATGGATAGAGGTTTCACTGTATTGATTCTCTTGTTCCCGCATAAAAAATATTGTTCTCATTCATCAACTAACTCAAGTAATGGGATTTCAACTCCTTGAATCAGCATCGACCTGACATGCTCGATGCGTCATCTTCATCCTCTTCCCATGTTCTGCATACAAGTTCTCTCCACTGTCTAAATCCTCTTCTTTTACCATCCATAGATTTGTCACCCATGTCAACATTGCATAACAGACTACTGCTTATTGAATAACATTAACCAACCAACACTGGCTAACTTCCCCAAACTATCAGGCTATTACTATACGAAACTATAAATATCACTACACACTTTCTATTCAGGATATTGTGACCTGGAAAGGTCTCGAGATCATTTGCAATAGCAACTAATATCCTTTCTTTTTTTTCTTATGCTGTTCCTTCTATTATAATCTCATTATCTGCGATTTTACTATATGTCAATGATAATTACTTTTATCCCTTCAAAGCATGATACAGTACTAACGATATTAAATTTAAATTAATTTTTCTTTCATATATACGTATTTTTATAACATTCGTGAATTCAAATAAATATAACAGTGCTACTTTCTACTGTTTATTTCTGGAAGGGTTGTACCACAAGGTCTCGTTGACCAATCACCACCCTTCAGCAAGTGCATATTGTTGGGTTACTTAAAGACTACGTGTACTCTTACGCCTCACTTTGTTTTCGACTGTCGAGCACAGCAAATCTGACAAGTCTTTTTATACCGGCCAGTCGAAAACTGACGCAGTAGAATAACTATAATTTTTGTCAGTCTTCTGATTAGAACTAATATTTATACACTATTTTTTAATGTGTGATATGTCACTTTAACCAAAATATATTCAGTGAATGTATAATAATTATATTTTGTTCAGAAAACTCCACCCAAGTCTTCTTCATCAAACTCAATAGTTTCGGATGAACACAAATCAACAGCTGTACGCAATAATCGCATCAAGACCAATCTTATTGTATTAATTATTTTAGCCTACTTAAATTAATTTGTTACTAATTTGTAAATTCTTTTGCTCTTTTTAAATAACTGTGTCAAATCACCATCTCAGCATTATCTAGTTGAAACGGCTCGCTACTGGAGAAATTGGATAATCACGCTTTCTTCAAATAAATTTGCTTTTAATTCGATTTCTCGCTAATTACATTGAACATTTATTCCTGATTGGTAACTCGACAGGTACCTTATATTTTACCATCCTAAATTCACAATTATTCTACCTTATACAATTGTTCATCCATTTCACATAATTCAGTTTATATTTCATTTTATTTGGCAGTTGAACATCACAATATAAAAGGCAATCATGTATACCATGACACAGTCTAATAAAGATTTATATATACTACATGGTATTTATTATTACAAGACAATCATGAAAATTACCTAAATAAAATGTTTAGCATAAAATATCTACAAAACAATATACGAAATCAGGCACTTTTGTATTTGATTTGATTTTGTGTTTGAACATAACGATACAATATAAATAGGTCTATACAAGATAAATATGAAAAATTAATCTCTGGTAATTCAAATTTTTAGTGCACTACCGTAGTATAATATCTACAGATCAATTTAATAACTCGGACACTTTTCTGCAATTGTCTATATGTCATAAACTCATAATGGTATAAAATTAAAAGATAATGAAATTGGTCCCACTTTACTAGTGAGTTGATTGACTATTTTCAACAGATGTTTCAGGTACACCCCTATTCTTATATAATTTTTGCTGAGATTTCACTTTCAAATTTTTTCTAGCTTGGTGGGATTTCTGCAAATCTTTACCAACAAGACTTGTACGTGAGGGACTATCTTTCGAATAAACGGAATAATGCCTTGAACTATGATCAGCGTCCAATCGTTTTAATAAAACGATAGGACATGTCAACAATTGATTTGTTTGTGACTGTGAACCAGTAGTATTTGACAACAGGGTTGTAGCATTGCTACTAGAAATACCAGCACTTGAACCAATATTTTTATACACTCGGTTTTTGCTGTGACTCCTACTCGCACAAGGTCGGCTGTTTGCCAAGCTCGAATCACTTCCACTCGTGTCTAAAAGAATTGGTTGTGGTTCTTTTCTCCCAAGGCGAGATAAGGATTCCCGATGGCACTCGACACACGGCTTGTTTCGGCGGTTGGCAGCAGTGATCCCTCCAGTCAAACACTTGTGACAGGCTTCTACGACACTCAATGCAGCCATATGCTTCATATCCCACTCACGTAGTATTGGGTTCAACTCACTCGACATAGTGTTGGGGCTTGATCTGATACCCGTACCTTGTGATTCACTGGAATCAGGCACTAATGATGTATTGCTGACTTGTGATTGGCTACTCAATAGGTCTTGCGTTGATGTCATTTCCAAATCAATATCGAGAACTCTTCCTTTCCTTCGACAATGTTCCTGCAAACGTATACTTCCGGTCGACGAATCGCCTCGAATTCTACTCGAGGTATTTGAATTCATCCTTCTTCTAGGTCTCTTTCGAGTGTCTGCTTGTTTTGCCGCCAGAAGTGAACTCACTTCACTGTCAGTACTTCCACTCTCACTGTGGTCCTCATCGACTTTCACACACCGTCTCTTTCTTCTTACGCTCTTCTCCACTGATCTACGTAGTTCTTTCTTTCGTTTCTTTCGCCTCTCCATATCATAATCAAGAATAACCTTCCTTTTCTCCTTCTTTGCTACTTTGGGAGTTTCCTCTTGACTTTCACCAAGCCCCGGAATTTCCCCATCAGAATCGGATGTGACCATTTTCTTTTCATTTTTGAGACTTTCTTCTCGACGTTCAGTGTGCCACGGAACTTCATAATCAGAATCACATGCACTCTCTTGGGTTTTGTCAGCTTTCGGCTTTTTCATTAAGCTAACTTTGGGTCCGATTATAGCAAGCGGAGGCAGATTCATAGCCGCTTGTTCATCAGACAAATGGCATATTCTTTTTGGTGTGCTTGTTATTACGGCATCATTTGAGTCACTCGATTCCAGTGCCAGGTCTATATCACTACTTAATGCAGGTGATTCACACATTGTGATCGACTGTTTTAGTTTAACTATCGCACTAATGGTGATCTCTTGAGAATCACTTTCAGTGTTGTTAGCAGTATACTTTTCCTTGTTCATTTTCTGTGAGTTGTTTCCCTCATCTGAATCCTGGACAGCATCAAGTGACATTGTTTTTTCAACCAGACGAGTTTCCTCCACGTCTGATTCAGTCTGCTTTGGTTCATCAGATTCTTCTTTTTCTGCGTCGCTGAGATCTGATATCAACATCACATCTTCATCACTCGCATCAATTAAGACTATCTTTCTAAGCTTACGGATATCTTTCAGAATGTGTGTTTTTAGCTTGGTAGGTATCCCAGGATTGGAGATGATTCTTTTGCGATACTGCTCGATAGTCACACTTTGAAACGCTTCTAATTGATCCTCGATAGTCATGCTGATCATGTCTAGCACCATCGGACTCAGTACTTCGCACGTGGAGTCCAGAATGAAGCCGTTGCAGCCCGAGCCCTCGCCGAGACATTTAGACTCGAGCGAGGAAGCATCACTTTCATCCGAGGACATAGGTTCCTTTCTTACCTGTCGTGTCATCATTGCCGACATGGCTGCAACAAGAACAACGTTGCAGATTACAGTCTAATTCACCGTACCTGAATAATACGTCATTGATCGAGACTTGCCATTCAGAGGCGAGGCTGCTAAGCTGCTAGGAGCTAGGATGACGAATTATTAAGGTTGGGTATAAGAGACTTGCACAATAAATGAAACAATGCTAGCAGCTGTTAGTGACAGGCACTCAAGTATTCTTGGTAAGCTGACTTCAGCAATCAGAACTAAATATCTACAAGTTATTCCAAGTGAATTTCCATAATTTTTCTAGAATTGTATTTAAAAAGCTTCAACCAAGGTCTACTGCAATTTTCTTCTAATAATAATAATGATAATACTGTAAAATACTTCGAAGAGTTATTCGGGAATATCTTATTACAATGCACAATAATCAGTAACAAAATGTTACTGTAATTAGAAGCTCTCACGTGTAATATTAATATGAATGCATCTTTTATGTTACACAAGTCATTGAATAATTATTGAAAATAAACGTGTTCCATGTTTGACAGCATAGCCCGAGCCAAGACCTGTCCCGGGGCGCTAGGAACATGGCCGTAGTTTCATATAATGAGTCGCATGTTTGTTGCCTCGTCGCTTGTTATCCAGACGCGATTTTCAAGGTGACGGTCCAGTGGTTTGATGACGTCCACGCCAGGTATTTCTCTCTCTCTCTCACTTTGTCTTTGCAAAGGCTGCGCATGATAGCCACCACTTCCACAGTCACGCTGTACTGATTTTGAAGGCATTTCATTTCAAAAGATATTTCTACGTTTCATTTTAATAATAATGAAAGACTAAATCGATTGACGACTAGCGCCGGCCACAATCGTTACAAAACATAACATCCAATCAATTGGGCTGTTTTGAAATATGGGAAATTTTACAATACAAGTCAGGGTATTTCTAAATGTTCACGTGATGAATGGATCTAGGTGGCCTATTCCTCATTACTAGTGGTCAATTGATGACTTGGAATAGGCGTGGCTTAACCAGTACGCCAGTTGGATCATATCATTTGTAGTCATTTCAAGATGCCCTGATTGGATATTTGAATTTGACTATAGTTCTAACAGCCCTGTTGATTGGACGGTATGATTTCCGACGTCATGGGGGCGGAGATTGCGAGTCGTCAATTGGAAGGAAAGGATGCACTTCACATTACACCTTCCTAATACTCTTCATCAATAGCCTAGTTACCATTCAATTCACGATTAAAATGGCCTTTACCATCCTTCTTGATGAGCTGCGTCTCTCTTTTCCTTTCAAAGCGTTATATGTATAAACGTAATATTCAATTTACTTGCTCAAGGTGCTTGGACTGAGACCTACAAGGTACAGCTTGAATTCAATCTACCACACATTTGTACCACTAATGTTGCTTCATTATATATTTAATTTTGTTCCATCGTAGAAATAAAATCTTGAATTCTGGTTATCATGTAACCACAGCAGGACAGAATTAGGGAAAGGTGACACAAAACTCAGTAATTATAAATTCATAATTTTGATTTAATTTGTGTAGGTGTATCTAATGTGTTGTAGCTCAGTAATTAATTGAATACATCAAAATCATAGTACAGAAAAGTAGAGAAAAACACTCAATTTGATAGGAAACTATGAATGTGCTAAATTGGTCCATCAGCTCTTCCAAACAGTGAGTGAGCTCGTTTCATTGCAGGTGCCGCCTGTGTTTCAATGTTACAGTACTTCAAATGAGGAAACAGCTAGTTGAAGATCTGTAACCTTCATGTTGACTGCCATGCCAAATTATTGTAATTTAGTCATTTATCAATATGTAGTCAAAGATTATTTTTCCAAGTTATTCATACGTCATACCTTTTTATTCTGAATGGTACAAAGTAGACTACCGGTACTAGATATCACCTTTTTTTTCAAAACAATTGTATCAACTTGACGTTTACAAACCAGGGTTGCCATTTGATGTCTCATTTGTTATCACAAAACAGTTACCAGTGTAAGACAATCAAAAACACATTTCACATTTTGGAATGCATAAATAAACAAACTTAAATACTAGTATCCGAATATTTTTTTCTGTTTCTAGCTCAACAAGGCCTAGATGTGTGTTGTGTGGTAAGTAAGCTATTAGCTGTAGGCCTACAAAAAGACAGTTAACGAAATTATTGCCCACATGTACCCTGATTGGATACCTATCAAAGTATCACTCCAAACATAATGAGTCTCACCAAATTGTATAGACATATATACCGGTGTGCTATAAGTGATTAGTTATACGTCAAATTAGATTGAAATTGATATGCACATGAACTGAAATATTCCTGTTACCAAAAACAACTCTAGTCTTATATTGATGTTATGTTAGTCATTTATGTAATAATGTTATGCTAATGCTATTATTAAAGTCTTGAGATTTGAATCTCAAAAGAATGGATTATGCCAAACGAATGAAAAAATTATTTCACGAGTGCCAAATTGGTACCAGTTCACAAATGTCAGAGCTGTAGCACGGTAATTTAACAGCATCGAAAGTTTATTGCAATTTGCAACACAATCACATAATCTATTCTGCTTTAGTAGTCGGTGAATCGGACTCGCCCGATGAAGAGCCACTGTTATCCGAACTGGACGATCCCTCATCTGAAGACTCATCCGAAGAATCTGTCCCCAGCGAGCTAATCACGACTCCCTTCTTCTTGATAATCTGCTTGTATTCGCGGAAAGTGATCTTACGGGGCAAGATCTCACGCATGAAAGTTAGTGGAGTGCTCGTTTGAACATACTCTGCAATATCCTTGTAATCCAAACGTTTTGTTTCGCCTGCAGTTTTATATGCACCTTGAGCAAGGTGTTGTATGAAAAGTTCCGCCACTTTGGTCATTACGTGAATTGAGTCTTGACTGATGTTTTGGGTGTCTTCCGCATGTTTCATGATACTGCGTATACGAGATACTGGTAGGTTAAGATCTTTGGATTTTTCCTTGTCGAGAATCTCTTTCATGGCTTCCTTGGAAAGTGGCGTACGGGTGTTTGTTGACGAACGAGTGGATGGTGAAGAGGACGTCATGGCAATATATATAGAATGGGCCTCTGATAAGCTTGGCCTACTCACCAGTAAATAAAAGACGATGTACTTGTTGATACGCAATACGGCTGGCGGTAACTTCTCGGCTGATTCTGTCACGGAAAAGGACACAATTAGTTTGGTACATAATCTGAACAGAACACGTATCAGGACCAGAATGTTTTCATTGTTAGGCTATTGAAGGTTGTGACATATCAGGACTAGGGTTCAATCCATTTTTTCATCAGAATCTATTAAGGTACCGGTAGTTGATAAATAGTGGCGTAGAAGGAGAAGGCTGACAGTGTCAAAGATACTCAGTGTCGGAACATATTATGATTCATGAAATTCATGAGAAAGTTTAATTATGATTTTCTGAAATTGCAGTTCCTGGTTCCTAGCAGTAGTACTAGGCCTACCATACAATATTTCTGGGAGATTTCTGCTGGTTTTAAACAATGAAGAACTTTTAGCCGCCATGGTGATGGTGCTTCTCGAATGTCGTCACCGCCGTCTTAGTTCTCACCAAAACCGGGGATGGTGCTCTGCACTTGCGGCCAAAGTACTATCACCCAACGATTTGTCATCTTTTCTCACTGCTCTGCCACGGACGATTTTCGCCCCCGGTAGGGTGGTGAGAAAACATAACAAGTTGATGGATGATGCTATGGCCGCTGGCTAGAAGCCAGTCCCATGGGGCTTGGCCCAGTTCAGAGCTAATTAGCCGACGTCTTGCCGCCAACAATGACGTAATTTGGTGCGCGCATGTGTAAAGCATGGCCTGCTGGCCTCTTTTTACCTAGCGTTCCACACGAATTTTCAAACGATTAATAATAGTATTTCAAATCATTACTAGTTCAAAATGAACAAAGATACTTCCAATTTAGTTGTAACACGCCATTTTCGTTCTACACTTTTTAAACGATTTCAAAAATTACGCTAATTTCATAATATTCCATCTAATTTGCAAAGAATTTTAAAAGAAATAAGACCAATGATGGGTAAAGTTTTTCTCAAAAACAATTTCAATGTAATAATGCTGAATTCAATTTGATTTACCCATTAGGCCTACACAATATTACAAAATAGCTTGAAGATATATCTTTGTTCAAAAGAAACCGTGATTTTTCATTGCAAAAGATAATTTAATGAATAAATGTTTGGTTTTTGAAGAAATTCAGTACTGGTATATTTGTGATATCACCGACAGCACCCTGTATTGTCTGCATCTAGATCACACAAGAAAAGCTCAACATTTTTAATTTTACGAACTATTTCCTGAAGTTTCAGCTCAAAAGAGTGGGTAGTTTAGGCCCTTTAAAGCTGTCAGTTCAAATTGGCCTACGTAATCCGTGGGAGGTGTCTATATACTTTTGATTGTCTCCACGTTAATCTTGAAAGATTTTTCTGAACACACGTATAATCGTTTTTTGTGATATCACCGACGGTCCTCTATTATTCACATCAACTTCGTATTAAATGAATAGATAACAATCATATTTTTATGAAAAAACACTGAAAATTGCAGCCCAAACGAAGTAGTTGTTTAGGTACGATGTCAAGCGGCGGAGACCACTGCTCCTGACGAAGAGTCGATTCCAAGGAGAATTGGAAGACAAAACAGAAAAATAGTCCATCTCAATATCGTACCTTATATCTTTTGAACGGCTAAACTGATCGATTTCAAATTTTAAATATGTTGTAGCTTGAAAAATGATAATATATGTTGAAAAGACATTCGGAAAGCGGATCCGACTTTTAGTTCCCGAGATCTAATAGTGCGAAAAGCCCGCTTTAATGCTCCGAGTAAGAGACACATACGGACGGCACTTGGCTTGTAGAGCGATTGCTCTACTAGATTTATTATATTATATTCAATCTTATATGTTATAACTCTTCATATCTATTCAATTAATAGTGTAGACATTTGTATCATTTTATGTAAAGTAGGCCTAGGCCTACTAGGCCCTATACAATAGGACACTGGTGCTAAATAAACAATTATTATTATTGTGAAAAAACAAACAGTGGGGCCTATATCATACCTATGTCATAGGCCTATATACCGGTACCAAATATAGGATAATACCAACAAATATCAATGAGTCTATTATGACTTACGAGGCGGGCACACACTCCAACGCTATTAGTATACAGTCAATATTCAAGGATTCCTTGGATCTACTCAAAGGCAGGACTCAAGTCGTAGGTTGCATTTTAGTTACTATAAAGTATGAACTTGATGCAGGCCTGCGACAAGTGTGGGTGTGTGTGCCTGGTAGGCTAGGCCTGTTTATATTGGCCTTACGACAATTACGTCTAACAGTTTAAAGGCTTGGACAGAAGAACAACTCATCAACTTGGAGTTAACATCTCAAACTCAATGTCGGAGCCAATGTCCTAGCCTAGACCATTCCCAGACCAAGTCAATGTGCAAACATTTTCTCACATTTTGATATCATTATGTTGGTAGGCCTAAGCTTATCACTGCTTTGTTATAAAACAAAAAACTAGGAAAAATCCAGCAAACTAGGCCTAGGCCTATGAAAATTAATGAGTAGGCCTAGGCCATTGAAAAGCCTATACCTAAGAGGAATGATGAGGATTATTATAATAGAAACAAAGATGAAATTATTCCCGCCTAATATGCAACCTGATCCAGATGTCCAGGCCTAACTCTGGCCTAAAACTAGGCACCGCATTACCTCTACATTTAAATATGGCGAAAATTGTAAAAAAAATTAAAATTAAATAAAGAAAAGAGAGCGTTCAGGTATAAATCTAGCAACACTTACCACACAATGAAACTCTTGATTACACAATGTACATTACGATAACACCATCACGAACCCAAGTGGTTTATTTACCCCTTGATTACTGAAAACTGAAAAGTGCCTCTAACCTCGAAGAAGTCGTTCAAATGTGAATTTAAGTGGAGTAGTGCGCATGCGCTATTAGTCCCTGCCCCTACGATCATGCTACGAGCTACAAGCAGCTGTAGATTTGTACTTTGTAGTTGTTATAACTTTTAACATTAGAATCTAGACTAGAGCGATTCTTCATCAATCATCATAAGATAAAATTCAATATTCATTACAAAATAATAGGCACAAATAAGTAATAGTTATAATTGATTACACTGTCATTTTGAAAATAGAAAATACCATAGTAGTAATTAATTAGTTGTTTATAATAAATAATTATAATTTATAAATGCATAGTTTAATCGTTAACTAACCACCTTCCTTTATCTGTGCTACAAATACTGTTACACAATTATGAATCCATGATTAACACGTTCGACTCCATAATGTGAGTGCAATACTACGACAATGGTTTAACAAAGGAATCAAAATTGGCAAAAAATGAATCCCCATTTTAAATTCATTAATTCCCGACTGATCCCAAAAACATATAACAACTTGACAAGGATGTCTTGGATTGAATAAATGGATCGATATATGTATAATAACAATAATATCCAATCTGGTTATGTGCTAATTAGTCATAATAATAATAATAATAAGTCTTTATTTCTTTCAAAACACAACACAGTTCATCATTAAATTTATAATCAATCTTGTAAATACCAAGCTCAGACTGGATGATAAAATTACCGACTACTGTATTTACAAAACATATGAAAATAGCATCTTTTTACGGTTTTTTTCGTTTCAGAAAATTAATAAGCCCATGTGCTTTGCTGTAAATAGCATTTATACGTCTTGCATGCACTTTTCATATCATGATGCTGACCAAGATGCATTGAAGCAATGATTGAGGGTTGCGTTTGTTTACGGCCTTAGAACGGGCAAACGCAACCCTCAATGCATCTTATGCTGACGGCCTTTTGTGCTGACGCTAATGCCAAACCAAAGAGGTAGTGAACGGGTGAGCCTGTTGTCACAGGGTTAGCGGTAGGGGAGGAGTTACACGAGCCGAAGTGCGGTCCTGTGACCATCCGAATGTTTTGCCGGGATGTACGCAAACTTGTTTAAAGAGATATTATCGTAGGCCTTGTGTTTATAATATTCATGTAATAATTAAGTAGAACGAATAGGTCTAGGCCTAGTACTAGTAAGACTTATAATGTTGAGTTTTTCGTTTTTTTGGCTTTTCCTACCTGAAATTGCGCTTGAAGGCCTTTGATGTAGTAGCTGAGGGAATGGGTCATGCGGTTGGGGTGACAGCTATTTCTATTCCTAGCTAATCTCTCTTGCTGCATACTTCGAACGGCCAAAGGCATGAATTCGTAAAAACTATCTAGTGTTCCATTGATAATATTGATGTGACACACACTATTATTTAACAAGCAGACAGGGATAATTATTCAAAAATTTGAATGTTAGTGATATGATTTCGATTCCAATTATTTCCTATTTATTATTAAAAGAAAACCAAGTTTTTTTACATTAATTATCGAATGAATGAATAAGCCTACCAACTTTTTTTACAGATTAGGTATTACATTTTGATTTTTTTCATTCAAAACTTATTTCATTATTATCTTCTAGACACCTTACAATTGAATACTTGTGGCAAAAAATGAAGAAATACTAAAAAAATCAGGCTATTGTTTGCTTGTCCTTTTTGGTGTTTTTTAATTGTTTTTCTACAGGTCAACTACAAAGTGGCCCTTAATCCTAGTTGGAACTGTATAGTTTCACATTTTGACCCATAGGTTGGTTACTTTTCTTCAACAGATTATTAAAACGAGGTGTGAAAAATTTCTATCAATTTCTATTTCTGAAGGACTTATACTTTTTCAACATACAATAAATAGTACATCACTCAGTCGACACTCGGAGAGTTCGTGTGGTCACGTGACCGAACTTCGGATCTGATGAAACTCCTCCCCTACCGCTAACCCTGTAACAACAGGCTCACCCGTAGTGAACAGGTGCCAAACTGCTATGGATTTGCTGATGCTTCGACCTGCTTTGACCCAAGGCCTTCTATATTTAAGGCCTTGTTTGACCATAGTTTGACAGCGGAAGATTTTACGAATCAAAGTGGCTGTGAAAGCACAGTGTTTGAAAATGGCGACTGATATTTTAGAGTGTTGTAGAGAAGAAGATTTTGTTGAATATTTCATATTTATTAAAGGAATTGACGATGATGTAAATGCAAATGATGAAGCTAAACTTGTTTGGGAAAGTAAATTGCTGTGCATTCGCTCTTTGATCAGTAAATATACCAATGGTTATATTTGGCACAAAGATGGGTTCAATGTCAACCTGCGTGATAAATCTCAAATTAACCTTTTGAGTGACTCAGAATCGATGGACAAAGGTAAGGCCAGCGTCAGCACAGTCGATAGAATTTTGGTGAAGATTATCATCCCATATTGGGCCGAATAACTCGATTTGTCTGTTTGGTTGATCTCAAGTGTGGCCTTAAAAAAATAGTTTTCCTATGCCTAGGCCTATAATATGGAGTATGGTGGGTAGGCCCTATGGCCTATTATCCAACAGCTACAGCATTGGGGAAACTACTTTTTTAAAGTAAAGTTACAAAAGTTGATTGAAAAAGTATAGGGCCTATAAGTTATTTTGAAAAGTTACTTGACAAAGAGCTGGGAAATCAGGGACTATTTATGTAAAACTCATTAATGCAATATCAAATCACACATTAATGCTATGCCAAAATAATTTATAGGCCTATCTTGCATGTTTAATTTAGCCTGCATAATATTATTCGAAACGACGCCCTCCGTAGCTCAGTCAACTCGGGCAAGCTTCATGAACTGGTCACCGTTAGGCGTGGGGTTTGACCGTTTGAGTCCTGCATAAGGCATGGTTATTTGAAAAGGTCCTTTCACTTGGCATCACTACACTTTTATCACCTGCTTATTCATACATGTACTCCCAGATAACCTAGCTGTTGGTGTGGTCGTTGAACAAACAATGATCATATTGCTCAAAAAACATCGGATCAACCAATCTCGTTTAAAACAAAATGAAAAAACACCCCCATGGCCTACGCTCATCTAAATATCAATGTACTGTAGCGTTTATAGAAACAAAGCGCAAAATGAGATGCAAAATGACCTTGCCGTCGATGCACCTTCTAATCCTTGACATACATGCTCACAGTGCGCTACCAGTACGCACTATATAGGTAATACTTACTCGTGAAAATACTTGGAATGTTTGTTCAGTTTGAGAGACGTTGTCGAAGCCAATTGATAACTTTTTTGACGGGCACATATACTACATTGAAAGAGTCATCATGAATGTCCTCCGCACTTGACTTGAAACATGTCTTGTAATTCACCCACAGCAGTTCGTTCAAATCGTTTTCTTCATCTTCCGACATCACTTTACTTTCTTTACTTCTACACTGTTCTTCATATGCCCAAATTCTAACAACGATCTCTCCAAGTCGACAACTCGATGCACAATTAAATAACCACTGTAGGCCTACTTGTTTGTTCAAAAACTTCAGCTAATAAACTTACCTCAATGATATTAGCCCGATGTATTATCGCTATATCTACAGTTCTGCGAATGTGAGTAGATGGGTTTGGGAGGGGCAATTGATTATTTATGGAACGTCACTAATCGTAAATAGGCCTACCAGTAGGCCTAGGCTAAGATGGATCGAGCGCTTATATGATGTTTTCACTCTGCTCTCAATCTGGTTCTTTTCCATGAGTACTGTCATTAGAAAAATCGATCGCTGCGATTTCTAGTGAGCAGTTTGGTACTCAAATCAAGCCGTCATGCCTTTGGCAACCCTCAAATATTGGCATTTAGGTGACTGTTGCCACAACTGAGTTGACGTACATACCGGTACGGTACGTAATTTATCTGAACAAAGTTAGTTTCTTGTATCATTACTAGACTACTGGTACTCACGATCGGTATTTCCATAGATTTGGACTGGAAAAATTGGTACAATAGCAAAGGGATAGGGAGTTGAGACGTCCTGAAAAGATCAGCAAACCAACGCAACCCTCAATGAATCTTGGCCTAGGCCTATAAACATTCTAGGTAATTGGAGGAACCGAGAACAAAATGAATACAAATTCTGTACAAGAAAAATAGCTTGTTGATATACCGTAGTTAATTCATATGGATAATATTCATACCGGTAGTTTTTTTTTATGAGCAGTTAATTGTGCTTTTTGACCAGTCAGTAATGATCCTGTATTGAGTACTTGTGATTTTTTTACTCAATTGTTAGTGGGTTTTGTGAACAGCATGATTCTAGTTTCTATGCAACTCTGTTGTAGACTTACTAGAATGTCCTCACAGGCTGTTTAACAACTGTTGATCTGTTTGACCTTTTCTATGATTGGCTGTTTCAGATGCTCCACCCCATTTGTACGGCATTACGCACTACGGAGATAATATTGAAGATGAGTGGTTCATTGTCTTCATGCTGCTGGAGCTGACTAAAGAGGTTGAGGGTTTGGTTGTCAGGTAAATAATGAAATACAACATTTAATTCATTAATTGACAGACGTTATTATTGCCAATTACTCTAAAAGATGGAGAAGGTAGTCTTGATAGGAAGTAAGACATTCAGGACTAGGCCATAATTTAGGTTTTAGACCGTGTGAAGAGTTAGCATCGAGAATGCAAGGCTTCGGTGCAAACAAATGAAGGCAGGACGGAGTGGTTTGATGTAGAGAGTGGAGTTATGCTGGGCAATGTGTTCTCACCCATGTTGTTTGTAATGGTGATGGATGAGATGATCAGAAAACTGAAATCAGAGAAGGAAGGTCCAGGGTCAAAGACAATGATATATGCTGATGATATCTTGGTATGGGGAGACAGTAGAGAAGAGGTGCAAGATGAAGTAGCAAGATGGGAAAAAAATGACCGAGTAGTTTGGGTTGAGAATTGGCATGGAAAAGAGCAAAACAATGGTAATGAGCAAAGAGAAGAGAAAGAGGGAAGAAAAAATGACAGCTGCAAGGTCAAGAATTGGAAGAAGCAGAAGAGTTCTCATACTTGGGAAGTGTAATAGGGTCTATTGCAAAAGTAGAGCTGGACGTAATAAGGCGGACGGACTATTAAAAAAGTAAGGAAGCTGATTTGGAACCAAGATTTTCTGAGGGGGAAGATACTCATTTATAATGTTCACTACTTGCCTATTTTAACATATGGTGCAATTGCATGGTCAATGAACTAGAGAGAAAAAAATAAAATAGAGTCAGCAGAAATGAAGTTCATGAAGAGCATAACAGAAGTGTCAACGATGGAGAAGAAGAGAAGCAGAAATATAAGGAACAAAGTGGTAGTGGAAAGGTTATCATTTAAAATGGAAAGGGAGAGACTTGAGTGGTACGGGCATATGCGACAAATGGAAAAGGAGAGAATATCGAGAGCAATGTATGATGTAGCAGAAAACAATGGAGCTAAGAGAAAAGTTGGAAGACTAAGAGAGAAGTGGTAGGAGGGAGTCAAGTTCGGGGTAGTCAACTGAAAAAGTTGGAGGAAGTGGTAGACGAGAGATGGTGGGAGGATAGAGAACGTAGGAGGGAACTCGTAGGAAGAGAAGAAGTCAGAGGATAGTAGTAGTGAAGAAGAGAAGGAAGAAGTCGGAACTTTGTATTTGTATTTATTTTCATCCCGTTGACTGGTACATAATACAAGTATGGGTATCGTCAGATTTACATACCGGTAGTAGGCCTATATATAGGCCTACATTCTTAATATTGATATAAAAATATGATGCAGAAGAATAAGAATAGATGAATACAAAGCCGTTAGCAGGTGACAATGTTATGATCATTATGGTAAGATGAGCAATTATAGCTCATAAGGTGTGAGAAGGTAAGGTTCAAGTTATACCCAGAAACTCTTCTAGTTTATAGTAAGGTTCATGAGAAGGAATGCTTTAAGGTTGTGTCTGAAGAACGTGGGACTGAGAGCTGAGAATATGAGAAGTCTGCCTTAGAAGAAATTGTGCAAACATCCCCTGGCTATATAATTGGTTATCGGGGTTTGAGAGATATATAGGTATACCTCTTGAAACAAATGTCCTCAAAAACTACACTTGATGGAAACGAATGTGCAAATACGTTTCTAGCGATTGATCAATTTTTTCAAATTGTGGCACACAAATAATACGTGCAGCTGTAGGGTTACCTACAGACAAAATTGCATCAGCTAATTTCTTTGAAAGTGTAAGGTAGAGTCTGCACACATGTAAATTAACCCAATAACTCTGCTCTGTAACTAAACAAGAGAAGGAAAATAGAAATAATAATATCAATAATAATATACTCTATTGTCTGAGACTACATATTACCGTAAGAGGTAAAATTTAAATTTTAAGATTTTTAGGTAAATTTTAAGTGGTAAAATATCTTGGTTTAACCATTGACAGAGATCAATAATAATATACTCTATTGTCTGAGACTACATATTACCGTAAGAGGTGAAATTTAAATTTTAAGATCTTTAGGTAAATTTTAAGTGGCAAAATATCTTGGTTTAACCATTGACAGAGATCAATAATAATATACTCTATTGTCTGAGACTACATATTACCGTAAGAGGTAAAATTAAAATTTTAAGATTTTTAGGTAAATTTTAAGTGGTAAAATATCTTGTTTTAACCATTGACAGAGATCAAACGTGGATTCCGCATATTGACAACATAATAAAGAAGATAATGCCAATATCATCAGTGCTTAAACAAATATCTTTCTTAGCTAAATCATCTGCTTTACTCTTCATCTACTATGCTCGAATTCATAGCCATCTTCTTTATTTAAATCCCATCTGGAGTAATGCTACCAGCAAGAAAATTAATGAGATAGAGCTCATTCAAAATAGAGCTATTCAACACATATTTAGCTATCCATATCATACTCATCGATACGACATGTATCGTGAGAATAACATCATACCAATTAAACTCATCCAAAAACAATTAACTACCACCTTCATTCATGAAGTCATATTTAAAAAAACGGTTTCAAATCTTCCAATCATTTTCAACTACAACATTCATTCTTATTATACTTGAGGATCAAATAACATTCACATCAATACAACAAATTCAACTGAATATGGATTAAATAACCTCAACCACTTTAGATTCATTCTTTACAACGAGCTACCAGAAACCATGAAATCACTGAAACCTCCTGCTTTCAAAAAAGAAATGAAGAAAAAACTACTCAACAAAGATCTAAGAAAATGTTTTAATTCTGAGAAGACTGAACGTGCAGATGCACCGTTCGACCATTTTCAAAACAGTGTTCCCTATACAACCCGATATGCCTACGCAAGCGTCGTCCATACTCTAGACAGAGTTCCTACTATACACAAGATGAACGTTAATCTTCCTATTATATTTCTTAATACCATATCATATCTGTACTTTTTGCCTAGCTCTTATATATTTGTTATATTCATGTTTTTTTTTACCCATTTAATGTGTTTTTTTCTGTACTGTGTCCTTCTTGTTCTTTCAATGTTATTATATTTAGGTTTATATTTAAAGCATGTCCTATAAAGAGTTGATAACTCATGGAATTTTCATGCTCAACCCAATAAACAAACAAACAATATATGCAACATGGTGAATGTCAAAATAATTACAGTGTCATAGTCGTAGTATAAGTAGGCCTATTCAGATACTCTTTAGTAGAGTGTAAAGCTTCTCCACCAGAAATGGACCTATGACCTTTGAAATTGACTTTATGTCCCTTTGTGAGTCATTGTATAAAATAGACATGTCTATTTATAAAATTATTAGTAATTTATATGATAACTTGATATAGACCCAACATATATAATTATGTCATAATATTATATTACAAATTGTTTTGTTTTTTCAGGGTTGTAGACTCGGATGGCCAGTTCCTCCTGATCGAGTCAGCAGACGTACTTCCCAAATGGGCCACCCCAGAGTCGTGCGATAATCGAGTGTTTCTGTATAACGGAACCTTGCATCTTATCCCCCCAACCGTTCAGGTAAACTAACGTCTACGTCTTCCACTCGTCATTTCAACATAAATTAACTATGAAGCGTATTTCAGACCTCTCCTCAAAAATCTCGTAGGCTAGATCAGGAGTTGTGCGTTGCAGATCCGAAACTGCAGTTGGGTCACATGCAATTATGGCTACGTACATAGAAGAGGGGTTCAGACCCGTTCTGTACCTGAACACAAGAGATGGTCCTGGTCATCGTTATTGTTTTTAAATTCGCACATTTAGGCCCATACTATATGCATAGTCTGGCTTATAGTTGAAACACGACATGATAGTGATCTTTCGATTGTGGTTATTGGGTATTAGTAGGGATGTGAGTGGAAATATTTCCACGGAAATATTTCCGGTAAATGGAAATATTTCCGAACATTATTTCCAGAAATTTCCGGAAATATGGAAATTTTAGAATATAATGAGTTTTTAGTGACCAAACTGAGAAAAAAAAGGATTGGTTGATTATAGAATTGAATAGGAGGTATTTGATAATGATACCACATAAGCTATGTAATAATCTCTTAATGACTTCTATTCCCTTAAAATACCATTTTGAATTTTCCTCCAAAATGTTGAGAGGCTCTGGGTCTCCCTGCTTACCTAACCTCACTTCTGAGATTTACTAGCCATTTGCAATTTTTATTTTGAATAGGTTATCACTTGGTTTGACAATTATGTTTTCCGTCGTAACTGTATGGGTAAGCAGAAAAACACATTGATGTTCGAAAGTATTTCATGAGAAAAAAACACCTGCGGGGGCCCAAAAATGTTCCTTTTGGCTGCCAATTTTGGATAAAAATCATGTAATGAATGTAAAAAGTATATAATGAATGTAACGAGACCCCGGTTGCATTTGGGAGGTTGTATAAAATGTCCCACCACTATAAAAAGCCAATTTAAGACAAAAGGTCCACGCCATCGCACCAGTACACCGTTTGAGTGTAGGTCTCGTAGGCCACAGGCTTCGTCAACATCGTCGCAGTCGCATTTTTTCGCTAGTATGGATCTCGAGAACTGTTCTATTATATAAATTCACAGTGAAAACAATAACGTTACAAAAACTAAGCCGAGATGACCAAAGCCGTGATGACAAAATAAATTGAACTTTTGAAAAATGTTATTTTCATTATATTTGGTTCCGAGACCACAATAGCCCGTTGCTAAGAAAAAAAAAAATCATTTGGTAAGAAAATTAATCATTAGTGGGCCTGGTAATGTTCTGAAAATCATCAAAAGCTATGAAGAAATGTAATATAGCCCTACTGCAAACTTTGTGAATATTTCCGAATATTTCCGAATATTTCCGGAAATTTCCGAAATGTATCTTTCCGGAAATTTTACATCCCTAGGTATTAGTGTTGAGAGAAAATTTTTGTCATCATCTTTTCAATATTAACATCAATAACTTGATATAGAATCTTCGTTTCTCAATTAAGGCTATGATGATTAAATAAGATCGTTTAGAAACGTGCAGCACCCATTAGTTATTTTAAGACTTCGAGGCAGTCTTGTCACCAACAAGCAAAAATTATGAAGAAGATTTCAACACGAACATGTCGTCATCGTGATTGCATTTGCACATATCAAAATAATGAAAATATGTACCTAAACTAATGTATGTTGCCTAATCTAACCACTGCAGCATGAGTGTTATATCGTGTTGGATATAATGTGATATAAGTTATAGTAAGTTGGATATAAGTTTTGTGCATTAAATTATCTTTCTGAGCAGGGAGTTATATTTATAAATGATGTGTGTACAAGTAATAATAATAATAGCGGTTGTACTGTGTGTTTCAGGTTGCCAGTATTAGGGAAGCCGTGATAAGCATAAGGCAGGATCCAAGCTTGACTCAAGCAGAGGAGGGAATACAGAGGGCTGTGCTCAACAGGATAGAAGGGTAATCAACCGTGGGCTTGGTTTGCTGGGTTTACCGAAACCCAAACACATTAACAACGAATATATTTTGTAAAATGTTGGATTTTTGCTAAATATCTTATAAACAATTGGAGAAATCATAATGTATAAATAGCACAGATCTTTTACATATATTAAATGGTAAAATATGTATATTTTTAGATTACGCCTATTCAAAACATGGTTGCAATCACATCTTGTGATTATAAATTCTCAAATCGTTCGAAAGATATTACCGGTACAGAAACACATATTCCACTAAATCTATTCTTGCGGGGTCTATTTTGTTTTCATATTATTTTTTTCAGTCAATTGGGTAGTTTTCATAAAAAACATACTTTGAGTAAGGCACAATCTCTCTTGAAGAAAAAATCTCAAAGTTAAAGAGAAGTCAGTGAAGATAATGGGTCAATCAATCTAGCATATGCCAGTTTGATAAAATATTGTTAGAAAGTTGAACATGTTCAACAGTTGTCTTAAAAATACATACAAGAACTTGTGTCAAGTAGGCCCCTAAATAGCCATACAAACTGAATTAGACATTCATTTCGTGCAAAAAGATTTTTTTGTTTTATTCGTTTCAGTTAATTTAATCGTTTTTAATGACTAATGAGTGTAGATAGATATAGGCCTAACCAAGATACCCCCATGCATCACTCACACCTGCAAAACTTTTAAAGTAAAGATAAACACTTTCCAAACTGATTCTATTGTTTCTAAAAGCTTATTGTTGTTCTGACAGCTATCCCGACAAGGCCCGTCAACTTCTGCATCGAACTACAGCAAGCGTACCTATTGCGGTGGCAGCACTGCTTCGAGCCAGACCACAGTTGGTAGCGCCGGCTGTGCTAGCGTTCTGCAACCGCGACCCCATTGACATGAAGGTAGATACAACGAGAAATGTTTCTGTGGAATGTTTAAAAGTAATAAAAAGTAATAATTTACCTCCAGGGCCTAATAGTCCTATTGAGGTTGGAACTGTGATTAGTTTTATGCTGGGCTTCCATACCTGCGTTATTTGGATTGCAAATTTGCAAAGCGGTTTTTTAAGCCACCATGTTGATATAAAACGACCAATCAGTGACGAAAGTTACGCGATGTCTGATTGTTGAGCTTGCCTCAATTCCACCGCCTTGCGAAAGCGAAATGCAAATCGCATTCATGAAAGGCCAGTATTAAGGGTTATTTGAAATTATGTAAGACTAGATAATATCAAGATGGAGATGGTAAATAAGATGGTAATATCAACCCTTGATAGTTAAGAAAACTTTTATCTAGGCCAATTTGTGCAATCTTCCAAGATATTCTAAGCATAAAATCATATACTGCGTCTTGATACGTCATAAGCCAGGGGAGTCTACATCATGAATCATGATATTTTATATACCGTAAGTCAGAAGATCTCCCCACTCGGATCATATGGGCCATTCAGTCAGTATCATCAAAGATAGAACCTCTCAAAAGCCTGTTAGGATCAACAAGTTTCGAACAATTTACTCAGTTTCGATGCCATTTTAAGCCTGCTGTCAATTTTTTCCACTTCTTCAGTTACCATAAATTATCAAATCAATTGAAAAAATAATTTATATATTGTAGATTGAAACTAAATCCAAAGCCACCCCCGTGGCTCAGTCAACTATCGCACAGCGGTAGAAACTTAAGATAAGTTGGGTGTGGGTTCGAGTCCCGCATAAGGCATGGATTTTTGTAAACGTCCTTTCACCTATCATCATTTCAACGTTTCATTATCACCCACTCATTTGTACCGATTTATAACCTAGCTGTTGATTGGATCATTGAACAGCATTAAATACAAAGAAAAAGTAGAGGAAAAACCAAATCCAAATTGCATCCACATCGCACATTCCCAGGCTCGACTTGTGTGACGACTCCAAACCAATCCAACGTGTTGTAGGCTTGCCGAGCGATGCGCTGGTTCCCACCAGAAGTCTGCGTCAATACTTCCGTCGTCATGACGCGGTGTCTGTATGCCATGCTGCTACACCACAAGTACACCCCCGACCGGCGCACAGGGTGGACTCTCCCGCCGTCAGCCAGTCAGAAGCAGCACTCGCTCGGCGTCAAACTGGCAAGTACCGACACCTTGGATATTGCAGCTCTGTCGTGAGCGGTAAAGCTTACGTGAACATATCCATTCTAAAAAGAAATAACCCTTGAAGTAGATGTTGACAAATAATTTGACGGTATTTATTTCCTTAATTTTAGAGTAATCCAGAAATCATCGTCTCTGTTCCAGAACGTATACATTACTCGATTCTGTTTATGAATCGATACAGAATCGGTAATGCCTACGTCATGACTCATGGTTTCTTGAAGACAAAAAAATTGATTATAATTTCTGAAATAATTGAGATTAGTCAATTCTAAAATTGGGTAAATGAATATTGTCATTATTTGTTGAAATCTAGTTTCAGGGTTGGGATGTCCTTTAACACTTGGTCATTTGCTATAACCCAGGGAACATGATGGAGTGACGGCTCCGATATTTTGCATTTAATAATTTATTGAATCAGTTGAAAGACCTGATCAAGAATTCCCAATTGTATGGATTCTATTTGTATCTACATCTCAAAACAGTAACTCTTTTTTATATTTGATATTTGATAAGCGGTACACTAGTGGTGATAATTAGACTACGGTAATTAGTAATTGAATTCAACTGAGGAGGCAAAATCTATAATGATCAGGATTAATTGCTTACACTCTTGGATAGATTGTCATTTTTCTATACATTGAATAAATGAGTAAAATGGTTAATTGTCTGATTGAGTGAAAACGTAAACCTGACCTAAAATGGAAAGAATGCTGACCGAGGTTGCCAATTAACGAGACTTTGCGCAGGTAATCTTAGTCTAGGCTTAGGACAAGATGATATACTTATTATTTCAATATACCTATATACCTAATGGTACTATGTAGTAAGTACCTTCACAATAGGGGGTATAGATTTAAAAAAAAAAAAATACAGAAAAATATAATTTGAATTATTGGCCTATGCGTGATTATTGATTATTGTAGACCGTACTAAAATGTATGTAGCCTACATGTCATATCTCTGCTGACAACTTATCAGGTACGACCCTGCGACGCTTTTTGTCATTTAGGCCCAAGTATCCTGCTAGGTTTAGTATCAATATTAAGTATTAGGAAATTGAATCATCGTGCATACTGAATTCGACCCCCGTTTCCTATTGGTCAAATCAATACCATATTGATATTTAGATCCCATCGTTCAATAGCAGATGATTTTTAAATAGCAGAGATGTAAATTGGCTATTGGACTTTCCCCTGGTAGGCTTACTTATCAAGAATTGAGATATAAACAATATTTCGGAAATGTTTGTCTCGCCTTTGTTGGATAACAACTGACAACCAGACTCGGTGAGAGGACATCTTATAATTCTCCTGCTGAAAATTGGCATCAAGGTATAAAGAAGAAGAACCAAATGAAAACTTGCATATATTCCATACAGCCCTCCAGTGATGCACATAATTATTAACAGCACTCAATAAGTTCTTATTGACCGAAGATTCAGACGTAATTAGGTTGATTGTTGAATCATTGGAATGAAAATGACACCTTCTTTGACTTGTGACATTATTCCAATTGTACACTTCTGTTAGACTATTCGTGGTACAATATTCTTCTCCTTTAATTGACGACTCGAAATAGGCGTGGCTCAACTAGTGCGTCAGTTGGATCATATCATTTCTAGTCATTTCAAGATACCCGGATTGGATATTTGAATTTGACCACAATTCTAACAGCCCTGTTGATTGGACGGTATGATTTCTGACGCCAAGGGGGCGTAGACTGCGAGTCATCAATTGGATTTCAATATCTTGGTACCAAACAGCCAATCTTGGCAACATACATCCAGCATAAGTGACGCGTTATTCCATCCAAAACATCTTTATTTTTCTCATACTAGCCTACTCCTATCTGCTGTGTGTTGAGATGTTTCCTCGTGTATTTGTTCTAACTGTAGTTTTGTTTGCAGGCTTGTGGTTTTGAGATCCTAGTTACGGATGCCAAACAATCAAACGAAGAGAAAGGCTGGCTGCGTTACGTTGAGTCACTCAAGAAGAGAGGGTACTTTATGGTAATTTTATGCTTTATTCCTATATTTGGTTTCATACAGTTTTTGCACTTGATTAAGTGAACACGAGGCCCATTTCTTCACCTCGAGTCTAGCTGTACGTGCGGGTTTTTGTGAGCATCCATTCATCTATCATCACGTCGCAATTTCTTGATTCTTTGATCTTATTATCTCCATATAGCCTAGCTGTTAGTTGGTGGGGTTGTTGACCACCGTTAAGAAAAGTAGGCTTACATGTGAAACGTACCCCTATGTTCTTGAAAAATTTGTTTAAGAAAAAATTACTCACCGGTACTTGAAATCATCAGTTGAAATGTTCAAAATGTTGATTGTTATTCATTACATTCTGTAGTTGCAATAAATTGAAGAACTGCTATGTCCTCCAACATATATTATTGATGACCCTTAAACCTACTTTTAATTCAGGTTGGCTATTATCGGAATAGAAGTAGTGTATGTTTCACGGTTTTAGGTTAGGCCTAGTTTAAGGTGCCGTAAGTATCTATTGTATGATAGATATGCTATGTAAGTAGTATGTATGCTGCCAAGTATGTAAGTATGTAAGTATGCGTAAGTATGCTATCTATTGATAGCATAGATCACATCACAGATGTGATTGTAACCATTTGAGTAAAATGTGTATCTGTTGTATAACTTCATCTCTTGAGCTGCTAGCTCTTGAAAAATATCCCCCTTGTAGTCCGAACCTTTGAGTTATAATAATATTCTAATTATTTTGACACAAGGAAACTGTCAAAATCATGATATTTCATGACATGATTCATATACCTGGATCAAAATTTGGACATCCCTCTTCTTATATTTGCAGGATCTGCTTGAGGGCTCTAAGGAGTACACTACTCTTCTAGACAAGGCACAGGATTATTACCAGACCAATAAGGCAACCATACTGGAGAAACCTGCTGTTGGCCAAGCCATTATAGATCTTATGACTACGCTGGACTACGATGTACAGCAAATGAAGAAAGATGAAGCTAGCCTACCAAATGCTGATGGTGAGACGATAATCGATTTTTTATCAATCTAACTGCAAAAATATTAATTAGGTCTCGGTGATTTTTCCTCGATTAGGCCTATGACTTGTATTTTTTTCTCTACATATCAGTAATCAATTAATACAGGGTAATGTGTATTTAATATTCGAATGGTACGGCTAACTCAATAGGAATAAGATGACACTACGTTTATTATGCCTATATATTATCACAAGAGCTGATGTAAGAGGGCATTTTGTTAAAAGACTTTCATGATAAAAATCAAATTGCCGGAAACACTAAATATATTCAATTTAATTTCAATGTTTAAGCTATTTAACTCAGTTGTATTGATGTTTCTTTTTCTTTCTTTATTGTCACAAATTAGATTATACAATAATGTAATACAGTTTAAACTCTCGTCCACTAAGCCATAAGTGGCTTATCTGTGGTTTAAACGATGAAAAACAAAAACACGTGAATACACTGTGATTTACAATGCTAATATTTAATAAACTCATATTATAAAATAATTCAATTCGATAGGTTAAATGATAATGAACATGAAAAAGAAAAAAGAGGCAACCAATTTGGAACTAATTTTAGTATTTCCAGTTTACGTGCTAATGCTTGAAACTCGGCCACTAAATCTCCGGGCTGATTGTGTTGTTCCAGATGAGTCTTGGCTGGAGCTGGATCCTAAGGACATGGACGCAATGCTGGAGCAACGCTACGGCCGCAACGTGAACCAGGATACGGACATCGCGTCCCGGCTCACACACTTCCTGGAGCACGTGTCCGGGGTGGACGGGGCAGAGTTCCCGCCCGAGGAGCCTCCGACCCGGCCCAAGCGGGGAGTCAAGAAGGAAGCGAAGAAGAAGCAGGAGACGGATCCTACCACCGATATGACCAAGTCGATTGCTTTTGACAGCGAAGCCTTCTCATGCGCCGTGCAAAACATACTCGGTAAGAACGAGGCATCATTTCACTGATATCGAAAACTACGTCTCTATCAGGGGTCTACGTATTTCATTTTGTCGAAAGTAAAACCTCGGGAGTATTGTTCCTGGATCCAACGTTTTCCTACTTCCATCATTATTTTTTCTTAAGAGGCCGTAGGCGCTCATATTTCACGCCGCAAACTCTCACAGCCGTAATTTACGAGATATCAATATGTTTGTTTTTGCAATCTGTTAATAATTGAAAAATGAAGGTTACCGCATTTACAGAATTTTGAACAAAGAATTTGTAATTTTTCAAATTCTTCAAATTGAAAATGAAAAAATTTCTTGTTTGCAAAAACCTAGATACATATTTTTGAATACCGAAAAATAAAATAAAATGTGAAATGTATCAAAAGTATGAGCTAGGGAATTAACGGCATTCATGTGAATATGAGTTCGGCAGGCTAGTCTACGGGTTGCGCCTAGCACACGATGCATGTTAAACTCGAGTCTGAAGCGAGCGAATAACGAGCCCGCGTAGAGCGCCTGCAGCCTCTTAACCTACTCTTCCAATGTTGAATTTTCCTGCATAAATAGTTCTGTTTTCCTGGTCCCCATGAGAAACGATGGATAAGAGGTTTCACTGTATATATTATATTTTTTTTTAGCACCATTACTTCATATCTCGTGTTGACATGTTTGCAGACCTGGTCGTACCAGAGGACCATTGGAGCTCTGATGACTCTGACATGTCGAGCTACGAAGACGAGGCTGACCTTGACCTTGATAACCTCAAGGTCAAACCCGAGTCAGACAACGAACTGAAACAGTACATGGACCAGATGGACCGAGAACTGTCCAAAACGACACTCTCCCAGTCCTTCCAGCATCGGACCGACAACTTTGATGACGTCGAAGACTTCCAGCCCGTTGACATCGACTTGAACGCGGTTAATAACGTCCTCGAGAGTTACAAGGCGCAGGTGGGCGGAGCTGGACCAGCTAGCAATCTGCTGGGACCAATGGGAGTAAGGTTGGAACCACAGCCTGCCAAATATGATGGAGATAGTTCATAAGGTTACGAGCCAAGGAAAATCTCATTATCTGCTATCTACTTACTCTAAAGGTTGTTGAGTCTAGCCAATCACGTTGCTTTCCTAGAATCTCGCACTGCGTACCCTTTATGAGGTTGTTCTCATCCCCAGCTTACCAGTCCTTATCTCGTGACTGACATCTTACTACATGTAGAAGTACATTGACTTCGGTTGGAATAAGCTTCGTGTCAGTGATATCCACAGTCTTTTATATCTAGTGCGCAGCTGCCTTAGTCGACGCTGTTAAATTGTAGTTTTGGTGTCCTGATTTTGTATTGGCTCACGTTAGTAATATTTGCTCGTTGTTTGATTTTGCCAGTATTCTTTTCTGTTTTCAAGAGAAACTCTTCTGACCTTACGGCACATTTTTCACATCATGAGTGAGTAGTCTGTTACAGAAATTGAAACCTAACCTACAAATACATGAAATTATCTAGATGCATAAAAAAGAAAGCTCAGAGCAATTTTGCCTCTATGAGGACGAAATTATTGTTTGTCCCGCTTATATAGGAGGGGATATAATTGTATTAACCGATGATTTAGGTTGGTGTGTTTTGGGGTAAATTTAATTATAGGCATTCATCTTAGTACCTGGACAACTTTTGATCAGTAAGCCCTAAAATATCAGGTCGTGTATTTTCCTCTTGGTATCATTGATTGTGGTCAGATTTCATTCATTCAACATTTTCTTTCAAAAATTATTTCTTGATAGGGCCTACCTAGGTATCTCTTCATTATAGCTATTGTATAATATACATATGCCCAATTTTTAATTTTTAAATTTAAATTAAAAACTAGGCTTATATTTTCTAGAAGAATGGTGTAGCTGACCACTGTTTTTGTCTTTCGTTTGTTTCTAAAAGATTTCAAGTTTCAAGTTGGTAGCATAATGCCAGAATGATTCGTCAGTCTTTAGTCTTAATGAAGTTTTTCTTGGAATTGTGCTGCATGTGGGCATTATTAGACTCTCCGGTGCTGTTTATTTGATATTTTATTTCTAGATTGTGGCTCTGGCAATATTGTTTATTTCAGTGTGTGTCATTTCTTCTTCAAGTCTTGTTTATCTCTTTTGTATTTACTTGTAAGCTCTAGTTATTATTATAGGCTATGCGGTATGAAATTTGGATCCGAAGGGACATCAAGTGCGGACATGTATTTTATGTCGTGTGTTTTGCTGTGTGCTATATGATCATCTTTTCAATACTTGTACCATTTTAGATAATTCTGTGTAGGCCCACTATTTTTTTGGTGCATCATTGTGGATATGTTTCGTAATGTAAAGAAAGAACTTTAAATTGTATTGAGTACAATCACTCAAATGATATTGCCCGTTGGTTGTTTTGTAAAACCAGTACGTAGTAACGTTAGGTGCTTATGAAGTTCATTGACTATTATTCGTCAGCTTTTCACTGCCATATTGTCATTGTTGTGCGCAAGCTTAGATTGGTACTTGGGTTGTTTGCCAAATCCAACAATGTACAATCAGAATACGATATGCATCCTGACGCTATTGTTGAGCGTCTTGTCCATATAGCTTGCTTTAAGGCCACTCCCACTTCACTTGTATCACCTCCTATTGGTGTATCCTGCTTTCAAGCCACTCCTACATATCTTGTATCACGTCATATTGGTGTAGCTTGTTTTTAAGCCACTCCCTCGTTTACTGGCCGTCACACTACTGAACTTTACTTGTACATTCCTTTAGATATCTAAAATTTCCAGCAAGATAAATTCCGGAAATCTTTCCGAATTTTACAGTACCACTAGATTTTGTTATTTCTTCTCCACACTAATTATTAGGCCTACTAATAATGATTTTTTTGGTAGTATTACCGGTATGTTGTATTATGGAAATTGCCTGTAGTATTAGTTACGACACCAAGGAACTTTTTCACAACAATTTCGCTCATCACTTGGGTCATCTCTTCCGCTATGCATTCTCTTATGTGGCGAAATTGTTTGATCTGAATTTACCATGTGCAAGATATAAAATTACAGTCTAAAATTGAAACTAAAAACTAAAGGTTTGTACTTACATCACACAACTCAGCAAAGGAGATTCCAAGGAGTGTGATTTATTAAAATTTTAAAAAATGTGATGATTCATTTATATTTTATACTCTATTAGATTGTTTTGCCTCCCAGAGAGGAAAAAAATATTTGTTGGTAATGCTGATCAAGGTTTCACTGAAATTTGCTGTAGACATTTTCACAAAGAACATAGATTTTCCAATCAAACATTGTTTGAGGAATTAGAAAGACATAAGAACTTGAAAGCAATTTCCATTGTCCAGGTTATACATACTCTTAGTTGGTTTCTACTTCCAATTTTTCATTTTGAGTTTTCAAACCATGTTGCTATGCATAACAAAATGTATTTTGCAACAAATGCAATATCCCATCAGCTGGTTGATACCATGTTGCAGTCCCTGTATACTCAAACGAATTGGTAGATGTTTGTGTCACAACTCAGCACGAGATCAAACTGCTTGTAAAAGAAGATATTAATAGACCATGTAAAAGTGATCAAAATCAGATCGAAATCTATTTAGTCACGGTGTAAATTCTCAGTATAACTATTACTCGAGTAACGAAGACTATGGGCATTGATGTATAATGCATTTTACAGAAATGACAACCAAATGTTTTATATGCGTGGAACCAAGTTTTTGCGTGGGGCACAAAGCATGGCAAAAACAATTTTATAGATAGTTCTCGTAAATGTGACTTCGAGGTTCCTGTACAATACTTATCATATCATCATTATTTCAATAAACATGACATTTCCAACATCTGCTGTATTTATATTCATGTGATCTTTCCAATGGGCAAGGCTGTGGTATCCTCTAAGACAGGCTGTCGGTATTTGCTAGACGTAATTTGAGAACAAAGAGCTAATAAAAACTTAGGAATATATATAATTATATATATATATAGGCCTAATTATATATATAAATTTAGATTACATAAAAACGTAGAAGTACTGTACATAAATGTGAGTTGATTACGGTATCTCAAGAGAATACAGTAATTAGTTTAAAGTTCTTGATACCTAACAAACTAATCAAGATTCAACTTGATTGATCAATCCCGCTACGTGTATTTTCGTGATTCAGAATTTTCCTGCTCCAAAGTTGTTTTTGAACAATTTCATACCTAATTTTGATGAAAGTTTCATGTTTTAGAGAATTCATTATTCAGTTCTCCAATTGCACTTGATCACTCTTGAGTGTGATCAATTATCCTAAAACTTTTGGCTCGTCTTCTACCGATTACTACAAAAAAATGTAAATTTAATTACCGTAAATAGGCCTACTCCCAAAAAAGTATGTCACAACTAAGGTGCATACAAAGTAGGCCTATGTCCGTCATGTTGGTATGAGAGAATCTAGACCAGGGAAGACAGACATGGAACAGGAATTTTGTGTGAGAAATCAGTCATCACTATTATGAAATATATTATATATATACGTATAACATTTATTGAATTATAATAGCATACAAAATGAGTGATAACTGATGACCTATACATGAACCTATTATTTGGAAGGTTTAAACCATTTGGGGACTTTGGTGAGTGGCTCGATATCTTGTCGGGGTGGAGCCCTGCGGCTGGAGCTAGCTGCTCTGTCGGTGCCTGATGTTGAGGGCACAGGGCTGGAGCCCGATGACGGGGCACTGCACGGGCGAGAACTTGGCACGAGACCACTGTAATCAAGAACAAGAAATAATTATGCTGAATCCTTGAAGGCATCGAAAGATATTACTTGACTGCTCAGATGATTTTATTCAAAAATGTAGACATGAAGTATTTTATTTTGTTTGTTTAAATAGGGGAATATTTCAAATAAAAAATGGAAAATTGCAGAAGTAAACAAATAATATTTGTGTATCATGGTATGTTATGTAAACAACATAATGCAACCAATTCTGGTGGCAAATAGTTACAGTAACTTGTTACTAAAGCAATAATTTTAATGTAGTCGCATTAAATCGTGTATTGTTTGCTTACCGTGACTGACAGGCTGCCAAGGCCGCAGCCGACGGAGAAGTCAGTCGAGACAACAACTCCTCCCGCAGATACTTGGCTCCTGATTGGTCCGTGTCCAGTCCAAAGTGAAGTAGAGCACTCGGTACGCAATTGGCTTCAACCAAACGCGTTTCTGTTGACAATACCACCTTTGGTGGAGTTGTGACTGCAACACGACACATCCAAACAACAATTATTATTACCGTACTTGACAGAAACCAATTTTAAATAGTTACAATTTCGGCTCACTTCACCCGTACCGGCTTGCAGGTCAGAATTCAATCTTGATTCAATCAATTAATGAAATGCTATCCAATTTCACAATGATGGATAATTGTGATGATGAGTAATAATGGTATATATGTACGGTATGCGTATACAGAATACTGTGAATCATTAGTCATTTTTATCACTTCTTATCAAAAAAATGGGTTACACAATTTTCATAAATGTATTTAAAAAAACATGTACTATCCAATGTTTCAATGATTATTACGGTACGGAACAACTAGAAAAATATCTAAAATTATTAAATATATATAGTTTTCAGGAAATGCCTCAAATTATATACACAAATAGACAATAGTATATGCTGGATGAAGGGGAAATGTGGTCAGTCCGTGTGGGAGCTCGCCATGCCAGTGTGTACTTATACCGGTTGTGTTGAATAGATGAATAGGCTCAAAGTATCAACAATTTAATTTTGTACATGTCAGTAATCAGATCTTATCACTGTCTCTTACTTACTCATCCTGACAATAACTAGGGAAAAAAGTAATAATTACCGGTAATAGTATGCATCTTTCATTTTAGTCGTAGTAGTAGTATGCTAATTATTTGTGGTACGGTGATTTATTTCTACAATACATAGTACAAAGTTCAAATCCACTGGAATATGATTGCCAATACAGTGAAACCTCTATGCATCGTTCCGGAAATATCGCTTTTTTGTTTGTATGATTCATTTTTGCTCACCCCACTCTTATGTAATCAATGTTTAATTTTCCTGGATGGATGGTTCTATTTTCTTTATTCTTTAAAAAACGATGGATCAAGGTATCACCGTATTGCACTACTCACAGAGATGGAAGTGAGCATCTGGATTGTGAAGATATTTCTTGACAAACTCTTTCACTTCGGCTACAGTCTCGAACGGCAAGAACGTGCCTTGAAGCACCGTTTGGTCGGGGAACTGGATGCGCAGTACGGCGCGCTTGTAGCTGCCCAGCTGGTTCAAGATCCGCTTCGAATCTTCCAGTCGGCGCAAGGCTGACGTCGCCAGCGGCGCATCCTCGAGGCTGGATCTGTAACACATGCAAGACATTCTCGTCAGCAAACAAAGATCAATTATTCGGTTAAAAATGTTTTAAACAAAAATGTATTCTGACATGTTTCTCACATTTTTCAATTTTTGAAATAAAATAAGTTCAAGCTAACATCAGTTCACCATTCACAGCATCACCCAAGAATTTGTAAATTGATAATAATTACAAAAATTGTAAATAATAATCAAGCATGTGGCATGGTGTCTAAATTATGCATTAAAAACCACTACATAGAATATATCCTACATATATACAATGTTCAATCTACATTTGTACAACAAGCCCTCCTTAATTCAAACTATGGTAATTTCAATTTTGTGTTCAAACAATAGTTGTGGTCCCTATAAAGTTTTGACCCATGACTCCATAAGTTCAATGTTGAATACTGTGAAACCTCTACTCATCGTTCCCAGATTCATCGTTTTCCTGCTTGTATCATTCCTTTTTTTCTCACCCCACTCCCATATAATGAATGTTAAATTTTCCGGGATGGATTGTTTTCCTGCATTGATCGTTTTATTTTCCTGTTCCCTTGAAAAACATTGCATAGAGGTTTTACTGTACTTCAATAATTCAAACTTTAATAATTCAAAATGGGTATTTTTTGGATCCTTTGAATTCCAAACTACAGAGGGTTTACTGCAGTGATTTAATTAAGCCCTACATATCGTTGACAGAGCGATTATCCACAAACTTTCTTACCTAGCTGCCTTGATGTCCCTGTAGATTGCTCTAGCATCTTCTACTGTGAGATCGTAGAAGTCTTCGGGCAGATCTTCGTAAGGCACTGACTGAGCCATGGCTTGACTGAACACGATAGCATTGCGTTCCCCCAACTGAAAACAAGTCAGAAGTGGAAATATCTTGACGCTCGGAAAAGCAACTACAGGTTGATTAAAATATACTTCAACAAACAAAAACCCCAAACTGACACGTGTAAGCAATTAGGTATGATCCAAACAGTCGCAACAAATACCTAGAGCTTCAAATATATCCTACATAGGCTACCTAATCAAGACTGAAGAAATCTTCGTTTGAATTTGATGAACTTCACAATACTGATTAACAGTGTCATGTACAAAATATCTATCTCATGATTCAACTAGTAATCATTTTAGAGGCCTAGGCCTACTTATGCTATTCAATAAATACTAGGAAATGGTAAAAATGTAATCATTTTCAGCCTGCTTTCACCAGAAGCGTGAAACTTGGAACTTCACTAATAATTCTATTATTGCTATATTCTATCTGTACTGTTATATCCTCAAGTTTAAAGGCAGAAATAAAATCTTGTTTATTCCTTCAACCAACTTACCAGTACGATTTCCTCTTCCTTTGGAATTGTTGCGGGCACCGGAGCTGGCGCTGTGGCATAACACTCGCTCGACGTTGACGCTATACTACTGCTGTCGACGCTCATACTGCTCTCGGACTCAACTTTACTGGCGGCCACGGGCACACTGACTTCTACCTTGTGGCTCACCACGTTGGTAGCTGTCATTGGCTTCCGTATTACGGGCGGTTCTGTCGCTGGCTTTCGTATCGCGGGTGGTTCATCAACCTGCAAGCAACAAGTTGGAACTAGTTGGTTAATAGGCTCAAGGTCGATTACCATGGATGCAACTCTCGCAATTTTCCCATCGCTTTGCCGTAATCAGTATTGCATAGCCATTTTTAAAATCACCTCGCATTCCTTTGTGTTTGTATATTTTCAGGTTCGACCGATACGTAATTTTAATCTATTTCTTCACTCAGAAACCAACCCAACATACGGCAAAATCACTGAGCGACAACGAAATGTTGAGATTTGGTAAAGTTTTGACGCTTGCGTCATAGCCTTCACTGAACAGTCGGATTCTCAAGTTGACAGCTGGAAGTGATATAGCTTTCGCAAAGTGACAAGGTAATTGCGTGTTACGTGTCCACGAAAATCCTACTTTACTAATCACCTGAAGAAATAAACCGAACATTTATTTTTGTAATAATCATATTGGGAGACTGTGGCCTACAATTGTTAAGTTTTTGAATCCAATAATACATTCAACCAGAAGAGGCCTCCAGCCATGTTGGAACCTGAGAAATAAGCTATATACCTTTTTGAGCAGTAGTACACATGACCAACAGAGGGAAGAAGTTGTCCCGATGCAATGAATCACCTCTAATAATCCTGACTCAACAATTATAAGCCATATTTTACACCTTTTAATTTAATAATCTAGTAGCTTTCATTACTGAATATATTATCATCTTCAAATCTTGTTATACCATCATACAAGTACGTTAAAGTACACCATACCTCTGACAATTGCTTCTACAGAGAAATCGAGATAAATATTCAACGATTTTTAGTGAAAACTACGATTCATTACGTCTCTCCCTGATTTAATTACGAATTTTCAAAGTTTGACATTCCACGAAATTGCCCCGGGCATTCGAGATCTATGACGTAGATCCCACGCATCGTCTGTCAGTTTCAACTTCCTTGCCGTCATTTTTTCATGAACGGCCAAAAGCACTGAACTAGATCTGCTCTACACGGCTCACCTTTGAAGTAATTAAAAAACTACCTAATTCCATCACAATATGTGAAATCAGAGAGAGACGTAATAAATAGTAGTTTTCACTAAAAATCGTTGAATATTATTATCTCTATTTCTCTGTAGAAGCAATTGCCAGAGGTATGGTGCACTTCAATTATTGACAGTAACAACAGCCTGACACCATCTCTGATCTAGCCTATACTGTCACCATCCCTACAGTGCTGAAAGCTTTAGTCTACGACTCTACGTGAATGGACCTACGTTGTTTTCATTTGTTTCAGCATTTAAATAAAATTCCTGCACAGCTACCAGTAACTTGAGCAGTGATCTTCGTTACTCAACATCTCCGTTCTACCATACATTTAGTCTTGGGTTATAGCGATCGATGTGATACCCATAATCCGTGCGTGGACTGCTTTTCAGAAATGGTACGTGATCTTACCTCCATGGCTTCACAGGGGGAGCTGTTTAGTCGGCTGCAACTAGATACTTTGCTCTCTGCCTTACTGGACGAGCCAGAGGGGTGTTCAGGGGGGGCGTCTATTGTTACAGCTCGTTGTAACAATGGGGCGCTGACGTTGGCCTGGCGGTGAAGTTGCTCGGCTGTACAGTGCATGTATCTGGGGGAGACAACATTAGGTTGTAAACGTACCACTACGAGCTAATTCTGGCTGAGTCATGACGTGTGATAAGATGCAGTATTGTTTGACGTAAGTCATGTAGAACAGAATGCGAAACAGTGAGCACACGATAAAAGAAACATCAAAATGAAAAAACACATGGCATTATCGTTTGGTGCCCAAATTACCAACGTGGGAGTACTTTTAGCTCAGATCTAAAACCGTTTATCACCATGGTTACCAATGCTATTTGTTTTCACTAACTCTCAAAATAAGGCCATACAAACTTGGTAATACTGGGTTGTAGTGAATTTCCAAAATATCAATGATAGGAGGTATCTGCTTTTAGAAAATGACTAATATATTTCATGAGCAATTTTAAAATGTAACCTATTGCCTGTACTACTCTTTTGTCATAAAGTCTGACATCAACTTTTCCGTGAAGAAAAATGTTCAAGACCGACCGTGACGCTACTAATTTTGAGATTACAGTGAATCCTTTTTGAAATCCAATATTAGACTACCGTACACAATGGGAACACTAGGCCTATAATATCTTGAGTTCTTACGGGCCAACGACCAAGATACCAGTAAACAACATACGGAATTTGAGAAACAAGCTTTCATAGAGCTCCAGATACTATCTCTATTCCCATTCTTGTCTACATAGAGGACACGTACATTTTATCAAGAATAATCTTGAACTTTTCAAGGTCAACAACCTCCCACGTGAGAACCAATCGTAGAACTTTGTTCGTACCTCAACATAGCCCGGCCACTGGTTAGTCCTAGACACCGTAGAGTTGTCTCTTGCAGAGGTTTCACTCCTGACACTTCCCGGCGCATGTAAATTATAACTGGATTCGAATCGGGGTCCGCTTCCTCTGGACACAGGTTCCGGATCACGTCCCACAGGCTCACTAGAATCCATGTCAATGAGATAATACTACAATACACTTTACCAATTACACCATTATTACCCTGCTGGATTTAAGTAAATGATGTTTAATAATACTTTGAATATAGTCTGCTAATATCAATTATTTCATTTACCATCACCGGTATTGAGAAAGAATTTGAATAATGCTCAATGATTTCAATACGTAATGGAAATGTTTGTTCATCAATTTAATGGATGTGAGCAAAGATATGATATGATAGTAAAGATATGATAGCAAAGATACATCCAGTGTCAATTTTATTTTGTTATTGTTGTTATTGTTGTTATTTTTTGTTATCTAGCCTTTGGAAAAAAAAAGTTGTATAATTATGTATAAACTTGTACAGATTAATCTCTACATTCATGTGGGACTGAACAGTTGTAGCGTCTTTGTCAGTCATTTTATCAGTGATAATTCTCATAATATATTCTGCTAGGGCACCACTTCAGACACCAAAGTGCTGAATGTTATAGAACGGTTGTTATGGTTGTTATGAATTTTTGTGTCTTTAGGCCCTACCAGTTGGCAGGAAGTTGCCCATAAGTCGATCTCCAGACTCCAACTGCAGACCCAGTGTGACACTGGTTTCCTCTCGGACCTTGATCGCGGTGGCCATCTCAAGTTGAGCATTATTCGGAAGACCGGAGAATCGCATTATGGCTGTGGTGTCCAAGACGTGGTTATGATGCCTTGAAAAAAATGTTAGGTCTATCTGTGCCTGCTACAGAAACAATGCAGTATTTGTTCCTCATTTTCAACAACCGTAAGTACCGGTAATGATGGATTCAAGGAACATAACTAGTAGGGATGACATCGATTCTCAAAATCGGGAATCGATTATCTATGCTCCAGAATCGATTAAAAATCAATTTTGAAAAAAAAGAAAAACTTGAAAAAGAAAAAAAATTTAAAAAAAAAGTTTATTCTCAAAAAAGTAGTGTAATTTGAATTTTTTTTTCAACCTTCCCGAGGCGTTCACGTGAAAAATAGCTGCTAGAGACTTCTTTGAACTGTACTGTACCATTTGGTTATTTCCGTCAACGTTCGGCTGTCAGACGTAACCGAAGGGGTAGCTTTTGTCCAGATAGTAATATCTTAACAATACAGAATAATATAGACAACGAAATGAGCACTTATTACGACGTAAAGAAGTACAGCACTAAACCAAAAAAAAAAAAATTGTTTTTCTGATTAAAATTAGATCGGATATGTAATGTTTTAAGGGCAATGGAAGGAGAAGGGGATTGGGGGGAGTTGAATAGGTTGATTAAAGGGAATGAGTCAGGGTATGGCGGTAGGAGAAGTCATGATAGAGCGGTAGTTATAAAGGGTACTAGATTAGATGTGGGCAAATTTTCTCTCTTAAATGGAACAGGTAGGGACTGGAATGGGCTCAGTAGAAGTGTGTTTGAGGAGGATGAAAAAGGTGTAAAACAATTCCATAAGAGGGTTAGGGAGGTAGTCAAACAGGCATGACCAAGGATAGGTAACTTGCCACCATGCATTTATGCGCAACCTGTGAGTGTTATGATAATAATAATAATAAACAGAGGAAATGTTTTCTCTAGTTCATCAGTTATCACGTATTGAAATACTTTCGTATTTCGTACATTTTTGTTAACAAAGGAGCATCTCAAAATGATTGCTTCTCAAAATGTCTGGTTCAGGAATACAGGCTTTAATTCAGGTAAGTACAAGAATTATGACATAGGAACTAGCATTGGCTCAGAGCTATCAAGTGTAGGCCTCAAATCTTTCACAATCTAGATTTAGTAAGAGATGCCTAGGATTCAAGGCTATGCCCCAATTGTGCAGAGTTGAAACTAGCCCAAATCATTGATATTGTAATTATTATAAAATCAATGTCAAAGCCACGGTAAGGCCTTGAAGAAATTAGTATGATAAAACTCCACTGTTGTCGTAACATTGATTTTGTTGATTATATTAAAAATTGAAAAGAGCATGAATGGAACATTTTTCATGTTGTCTAATGCAAAGAGCGTGCAGAAATTGTGACTCAAAAAATAAAACTGTCCCATAACCCGTGAAAAAAACGACCCCCCCACGAAGATAACTTGCCACCGGGAACTTGCCACCGCGCATTTATGTGCAACTGCAAGAGTTAATAATAAATAAATAAATAAAAAAGTATTGCATGTACCGGTACAAATTTCAGAAATCTGTAATTTGAAATGAGAAGTAGTCCAAATAAAGTTTCAACTAATAAGCCTAGGCTTACATATTACCTGATGCCAACAAGTTCTGAAAAGTGCCACCAAAACAAAAAAGATGAAAAATCAATACTTTAAAACTAAGTAGTGTTTTGGTAGTCAAGAATTACCCCAGGGCCTATATTAATACCTCCAAGGGTAAAATGGATGACTGGGCCAATGGTAATGAATAGAACAATGCCTACGTTCATCACACAGTCGAGAAACGGTTTGGACGAATCAATCCAGTCACTCTGAAACGGTTCAAGCATGCTGATAAACATGTTGATTGTTGGCAAAAACGATACAGTGGCAAATAGGCACTGTCAAACTGCGTCTGAAATGTGTAATAAACGGACCAGAATGGTTTGGAGGGGCATGCCTGCAACTTGAAAATAATATCAAGGCAGTGTGAAACACCAAATATAGGCCAGCCGGTGTTTATTCGATATTCAAACTGTTTTGAGTAATATGATTCAGAGTATCGTGATTAACGTGAAATATTTTAGCCACTTCAAGCTAAATCAATTCAGCTACACCGATTCCCGACTGTGTCATAAACGTTGTCACTGCTTGATTTAACCATTGATAACTAACCACGTGGTAGGCCATGCACCTTGCCAACATACACTTTCATGGTATTGCCTTGAACATTTGAAATATTACGTTGCATTACCTAGATAAAATTTTCTTACCGAAGGTCATATTCTTCTGGTTTAAAACCCTGCTTTTTGCATACTTCCTCCAAAATCTAGTGACAAACAAAAGTAAGGTTAGATGCCCGACTTCTTTTCAGTAATCAAGGTTTAGGTCCAGCCTTGGACAACTGATTGGTCAATAACAGTGTCGATTGAACTTGCCTGGAGAATTGTGGAATTTGGAGATACTTTAACATTTTGTCGTCTACCATTAGGAGCTAAAACAGTTACAGATTTATTTGCTGACATAATGATGACACTAGAATTAAATCTGCCGGCAGGGACCAACTTCAGAATCAGCTGTTCAACCGTCTTGCGCAATGGTCTTGCGCATACCCTCCAACTACACCCCGCACGACGTGCCCACACTAGTTACACCGCCTTGCAAGTCGTGTTTTGAATATCAAAATCTAATTCACTTTCGAATTATTATTATTATTACCGTGTTGATAACAAATAAGTTGAACTTTTACTTGAAGGCCTAGTAGTAGTAGGGGATACCTGACCTATTTAGTAAGCAGTTTTCGTATTTACGCCATTCATGAAGGACTATTAATAACTTACAATCGACCAAAAGTCCTATAGGCCTAGGCCTATCTTATATAAAATTATATTTATAAACCAACTGTTGATCTTCTCCTAACCCCGTATAAACTAGCTGTTGGTGGGGTCGCACCAAAGACCTTATTATAGGCCTATAACCTAGGACTATAACCTAGACCTAGGCCATTGAGTTTATAGGCCTAGGCCTAGGCCTACAAGTCGCACCATCCCACGGTGGATAATAGGTTAGGTGATGTATCAGGCTATCTCCGTGCGTTGGAAGGCTGGTACCAACAGTGCTGCCAGTTCCACCAAAATCCATGCGGAACGCCACGGTGACAGGAGGCTAGTCACGTGGTCCAGTTGACGTTGACGGTCGACGTCTTACCGCCAACAATGACGTACATTTGTTGCGCCATTGACTTTATAATAACTACGTTAATAAAAAAAAATAATAATATAATAACTACTTATAATAGTTATACGTATAATAACTATACAAACTTAATGCTTGCGCGCATGCGTAGAGTATGGCCCACTGGCCTTCTGTCACCGTGGCGTTCCGCACAGATTTTGGTGGAACTAGCAGTAGTGTTGGTACCAACCGAAATAGCCCGATACAACACCTAACCTATCATACACCGTGGACTAGGTCTTGGAAGTTGATTCTCATACCGTAATCAGTTACTATTACCATAAGATTAGCAGTAGGATACCATAAATTGCTACCTCAATGTTATTGTAGGCCTACATATAATTTATTATTATACTCTAGCCCATCTGCTGACACATCTGCTCCGATGGAATCTGATGAGGATGATTTGTACGACCTCAGCTTGTTATCTAAGCGGACTAAACCAATTGATTCGAGCTGTATGTCAACGACTTCGAGCATGGCACGAATTGGCAGTCGCCTCAGCTTAGGTAAAACTTTTTGTCCCAAGTTAGCTACTTGAATAGTTGAATACAGTAAACCCTCATTAGGCCTAATCCGAAATGGAAAGGAAAAAAAAATGATTCCCATTTAATCAATGTTAAATTTTCCTGGATGGATGGTTTTATTTTGCTAGTCCCTTGAAAAACGATGGATAGACGTTTCACTGTATAGACTAGGCAATAAAATTTGAGAAATAAAATCTCTCCAAAAATATTAAAATTTGATTTCCCCTGAATGTGAACAGAAAAATGATAACACACTTACACACTATTACAAATTTGTTAGCAATTCGGACCTGCCGTTTTGAAGAAAATGATGTAATAAATGTTTTTTATTCATCTAGATACAGTAGAAATAATAGCAGAATCATGTTGGTGAGATTCACGGTTTTTTCGATTCGATATATTTCACTGAATGAATTATATTACATATGAGTCAAGGTGTAAAGTTTTTGATAATATTCTCGAATATCAGTGTTGAAGTTAATTGTTTTTAAATAATTAAAATGGGGTGTTAAGATTGCCCTTGTGGTGCCCCGTCTAGACGATCCTACCTTTCATCCACATAGCCTTAATTAAGGAACAATGATTTTGTATCAAGTTTCGATTTTATTGAAAAAAAAAATCCATTCAGATATGTCGCTCATCTTACAACAAGTAGAACTACTTTATCAACTCTATCTATTCAGATATCTCGCTCACTTTATAACGCATATTCTGTGTTTTACAAGTCAACTATTAGTACTTATTAGAAGATGATAGATAAGTTATTATCAGTATTTTTAAGTCTTGTAGGTGCTAATCATTCATTTTGTTTATTCATCACTTTCTACATCCAGGTCAACAAGCTATAAAGCACCCCCCACAATTTAATGCTTACCTACAAAAGCAACGGAATCTGGCCATCGACCAATCACAGGTTGCCAGTGGAACTAAGCCGACTCCAACACCATTTCAAGGTCACTCAGGAGATGTGGGCAGAACTAAATTGACGACCACATGTAATCCAAATATACTGCAAGAAAAACCGCCATCTCAAGTTGTGAATAGGCCTACAAGAACGATACTAAGCGTAAGCCAAACAGAGACAAATGCTGCATTCAAGCCTTCTTCTTTCAACCAATCAAAGCGGGCTGGTTCATCTTTTGATGGGATGAGTAATAGCTTTTCGAAGAAAGCCAAGACGAAGAACAAATTTTGTCCAATTTGTGATATTCCGGCAAAGTTGCTGATGGGCAGCCTGTCTTCTCATACGGCTGCATGCAGGTCATACGGCACACAGGCTACAAGTGAGTGAAACACTGTCACGGTATCATCTCAACAAGTGCGATTGAGCGTGAGGAAATCTTTTGCCCTGTAATATTTTGAAACCTATGAAATTCAAACAAAAAACTCTGCTTCGGTAACTTTCAACTTAGAAACTTGAAAGGAACTTAATTTTTGGGGGAACTTTTGAGTTCCTTTATTCACTGAGGAACAGTTACGGTAACTAGTTCCTTTTTGGATCGAGCAACGTGAATTAGAACTAGTTCCTTCATTTGACGAACCTACCCAACACAGTCAATTAGAAATTTCCTCAACCAAGATTAGAGATGCAAAATTACCGGTCACATTGAAATCGGTAATATTACCGAGGGCGGTAATTCACTTTTTTTTTTTACTATAACTTGACAGAAAGCAGAGAAAATAGATATTAATCATGCACTCATGCTACAAGAAGGTATATAATTATTAACAATAATATGTTAATGACTTAGGAAGGTGAAGGTAGAATAACTTTTGAGATATTGTTGTTCGAATTTGATATAATTAATAGATATATATATCTATTGATCATCCTTGTTGAGTCGTTGACATATATATATGTCAACGACTCAACAAGGATGATTTTCCTTCATGATTTTCCTTCCTTAGAGAATATTCCTTCAGTTATGCTTTGAAAATGGCCTTGGACTTAAACATACATGCATATTTTCAGCCAGTCAAGACGGAGATTTTTTTTCAAAATTACCGAATTTTTTAATGTTACCAAAATGAGGGTAATATTACCGTTACCGATAATATTACCGCGGTAATATTACCAACTCACATCTCTAACCAAGATTTAAAGTATGTAGGCCTAGCCTACTTTTTTATGCCACAAATTTAATTTTTAAAAATCTGATCTCATTGCTTCTTAATAAGTATAAAGTATATAAGTATGTCACACTCTTCCCACTACTGATTGTAAAAATTATGTAAGCCTACATTATCAAAAAAATGAAAACCTCAGACTACGTCAAATGAGACGCCTAATTGTGTTATTTATTCTGTTTTATTATTAATCAAGTTGTTTCCACGTTCAGGCTGCGTACACGGCGTGTGGTGCCCCTCAAACAATCTACAACACTTCATAGAGTATTTCCATTCAACGAGTTCGAGTGTGACACAAGAGAAATCAACGCCAGACAAGCCTTTGTCCCAGCCAGTCACCAAGATAGACAAACCACTCGTCAGCAATGTGGTCAAGTCTGTCACTCACTTTGACAAGCCCCACACCAAATCAGTCGCTAATATAGACATTGATTTTGCTAAACCTGTCGCTAACATAGTCAAGCCACTCGCCAAGACAGTCACTAGCATAGTGAAGCCAGTTGTCAAGTCTGATAGCATTGCAGGTAAACCGTTTATCAATTTGATCAGTATCTCTGCCAGCACTGATGTTATGAACCATGCTAAAACTGTAAAGCAACATACTATTGCTCAGAACATTAACGACAGCTCTGAAACGAAAAGGCGAGCGACAGAATTGTATGCCGAAAGAACATCGTCAATTGGAATAGAAAGGATTAAAGAAAATGGTAGTATACAATCATTGTCATTACAAGACAAACTTATTTCTATTTACTGTAACTCAAATGACAAAACTAATTCTACTAACTCTGCAAAGGAAGAAGACTCGAGTTTCTACAATGTTCACCAAAGACTTTCGTCTGCTGCTTGCAAGGCTAAGACTCAAACCATTTTAGTTCCTTCTAATACTTGTCCGAGTTCTCAAGTTACACGCAATGATCTATCAGATAAATATCCAAAACACAATGGTAATGGATATTTGTTAGGAAATAATGGAAAATTGTTACCTTCGTATCACTGTAATAACGATGTAATTAGCGTTAATCCAGGATCGAAATTAGGCTTACAGACAAGAACCAAACAACCAAAGAAGGCACTACAGTCAAGAAACGACATCTCTGATCCCAATGATAACTCAAATATTCTACGGTCCAAAGATTCAGTCTACTTGGAACTGGAAGACAATAATACCAAAGATGTTGGAAATGGTGTAAATGACAAAGAGGGCAGTGACTCTCTCTTAGCTGCGATATCAGATGACACCAGTAAAACGGCGAGCTTACCTTTCAGTTTGAGCTCTGTGACACTAAAAAAGGTTGACTCCGTAATTGCTTCAGCTTCGAATCGGCTCGACATCGCTGGTTCTTCGACTTCGAACCATATTACTTTGTTACCAACCGTGACAGAAGAAGCTTTAAGTGACAGCGACGTTTCGACACAATCGAACTCAACGAAAGAGAAGTCAAGGGCAAAAATGTCTGACAACAGTGAAGATATACATTCCGTATCGACAGTGTTGAACCACTTCACAGGAACACTATTCAAAGAAGAGATTCAGGAAAGTGTCGTAGTGTTGAAAAAAGGTTCAGGCAATGAACAGAAAAGTTTATTTTTGCAGAAAAAAGTTTTTAGGCGCAATGTTGATGAACACAAAAACACAAGTCGTGACAAATCACAGGAAATATTGAAGGAGAAACAAGTTCAGGATGTAGTCTGCGAGATGAGTGATTTCAGTGAAATATCAGAGAACGATGACGGTGAGCATGTATTGGAAAATGACGATGATTCTCAAGAAACATTATGTTACTCAACGAGTTCACCAATTGACATCAATACCAAGTCAACAAAAAGTATCGAAATGATAGAAAACTTGGATTCTCAGGAAACTATCGAATGTGAAGAAACCGTCGCGACAAACACCGCTGTAAATTGCACCGCAAATGTGGAGTACACACTCAACGCTTGTACAAAACCCGTGCAGTCGGCGGCAGTGAAATGCCACTGTGTGCGACAAGATGTTCATAACGAGGTAAGCGAGAGTTCTCCAAACCAACATCAGTTTTCTCTTATAGAGCGTGAGGAATGTTGTAGTTGACAAACAGGGGCCCGTATTTCTGTACCGGTACTGTCGTATGTGATCACGTACTGGTAGTCTGACTCTCATATCTTTTGTCCTATTGGAGAGTAGAATTTATATTGTAGTATTCAGTACCGGTACTGGTAAGTTATTTGATCCAATATAAAACCCAATCATGGAAATTTTACTTTCCTATACTGTAGGCCTATATAGAGTTTTGTCTGTCCGTCACGCTGTTTCTACAACATTCTTTCGTAACAGGGAGGTGCGGGGGGAAAGGGGGGTGGTGGCGGGGGTCGGCTGGTAGGCTGAGAGGAGAGTGGAAGGGGGAGAGGAAGGAGGAAGGAAAGAGGGGGTGAGAGGAGTGGAATCATGCAATGGTGAATTGACCCACGCTGATTCTAGAAAATCCTCGAGCGTCCTGTAGAACTTTCGATTTGACGCAGCAGTAATACGTGATTGAGAGAGAGAGTGAGAGAGAGAGAGAGAGAGAGAGAGAGAGAGAGAGAGAGAGAGAGAGAGAGAGAGAGAGAGAGAGAGAGAGAGAGAAAGGGGGGGGGGGAGGGGGGAAGGGGTGGTGGTAGAGGAGAGCATTGTAGTACATTCAGGAGGAGGGCGGAATGACGAGGGGGCCGCTTATGATTGAAACATGAGGGGTCTGGCTAGTTATACTGTGTATAACTGGGAGATTGAAGATATGACAGTTAGGTCCCTAGATTAAATGATCATCTACGACAATCACATCGTACAGGAATGAGGCCCCAGGACAGTATATCAGGTCCTGAGCCGTTATTATTACTGAGCCGTAATAATAACCTTACTGGGTCCTCGCGTATGTTCTAGCACATGTTGGTTCTATAATTTATTGTACCCATGTTTGCTGCAGTACAATATAATGAGTATTAAAGTAGGCCTACCTAGTGAGAGTTCTGAATATGTTGTCAATGGCTAGAAGTAATTCTATCATTGTCAGTTATTGAGTATTGTACCTTGATTCAGAATTTAAATGTAGTTCTTGACTTTCTTATAAGTAAGTGATTCACAATTTCAAGCGGGTTTGTAATAAATGATAATACTTTTCAGATTTAGAATACAACTCAAAATATGAGGAGGATACAGTTCTAAGTAGGAAAAGTCTTCATCTACAGCAAAAGTTGCATGTTGATCAGTCAAACCCTGCAACATGTGCAGTGCTTACAAACGAACAAACAACAACAAAAAACACACGAACACAAAGCTCGTAAAGAGTGGAATGGAGGTCTCTGCCATTGCTCATCTACATTGAAACTTCTATGCATCGTTCCCGGATCCATTGTTTTCCAGCTTGTACCACTCATTTCATCTCACCCCACTCCCATATAATCAATGTTAAATTTTCCTGGATGGATCATTTTCCTGCATGAAAAACGATGGATAGAGGTTTCACTGTAATACCATGATAGATTTCCAAGAAAAGTTCAACTTGAACCTATTTTTTTTCACTAACTACCACTAAGCCTTTAGTTACAGGCTTACAGCACTTGCCAAGGTATACAATTTTTTTTTTTTGCACTCGTAATGCCAGATAAATTGTGATTGTTAAGAAATATCATAAATTATATGGCCTGTCAATAATAAACATAATAATAAATAATAATAATAATATGAAAATAATAATGATGATATAAAAATAATAATAATAGCAATAATAATAATAATAAACATCTACAAATGTAAATTAGACAAATTCAGTGCCTAAAAGGATTATGGTTGCTGGTGTAGTATGTATTGTATATATCTAAAGGTATAGTGGCACTGTGCAGTTGGTAAGTTGGTTGTCTACAGTAGAGATTCGTTACTGGACTGCGATTGGTTCACAGATACGTGCAAACGTTTCTGTCCGCGTGGCTTCGACTCAACTTGCCGAACAGTCGCCCATTAAGATCAACGCTAGCGTCAACGAGTCGGGTTGGCAGGCCGTGGGCATTGAGGCAGATGTCAATTGTCGTGTTGGCGATGTGAAAGTGGAGCTTTGCGAGTGTTCTAACAAATTGACCTTCAACTGTAAGGTAATGAAATCTGCACCTTGGTGCTACTCTAAGGCTATTCATCCATCTAAAAATGAGAATTTTTTAATTCTGACAAGTTACTAGATTTTGTTTTAACTAATGCATGACCATTGAAGGGAATTGATATTGAAATGATAAAAAAATCGAAAAATGTTTTCCTGTTTTTCCCCGCGTGCCGGCAAAATAACAAAAACGCTTGCAAAATACGGGAATGCCACCAAAATTATTGTAGAGTTTTGAAACTTGCCAAAGTTATTGTTCACACTATTGGGCATGTCATCAGATAATTATAATTTTCATAAGTCTTACCGTTTGATTATCATCAACGATTTAGTTGCCTGAAAGTTTTTACAAAATTTTATGCGATTCTAATTAAATCTGTATTGATAGAACGGCAAGACTCATGGAAATTATAATCATCTGATGACATGCCCAATAGTGTGAAGAATAACTTTGGCAAGTTTCAAAACTCTACAAGCATTTTTGTGGCATTCGCATATTTCGCGAGCGTTTTTTGTCATTTTGCCGACACGCGGGAAAAAACAGGAAAAATATTTAAATTTTTTATCATTTTAATATCAATTCTCTTCAATGGTCATGCATTAGTTGACTCAAAATCTAGTTATTTGTCAGAAGTAGAAATTCTCATTTTCAGATGGACGAATAGCCTTAACGGCAGTTTACTAGCGTAGGAATGCACTCACTATGTTGTTATGTCTCTGTATCTTGGCATCTTTAGTGATGTGTTGAAAATCCGTATTATTTGTCTCTGAACTATAGTTTATTTTACAGCTCGATTGTATTAGTTTTTCATTCCGTTAGCATAGTACATTCAAAGTAGGGATAACCTTGATTAATCGATTCCATATCAAAATGATTCTGTGAACTCAGAATTCATTTTTTATTTTTGGGTAATTGTGAAGACATGTGTGACTGTACAGTAGGTGTAGGCTAAAATAAATGTTCAATTCTATCTAAAATTGAATATATAGGCCTATATCAACAAATATTTAGAATATTCACTCATTTATAATCATTCTTTTACTGCATTTTAAAAATTATTAATAATAGTATAATAATGTAAAATATGTACCGGTAAAGTGGGGTGACTTTAACCCACTGGTGTGACATTGCCCTTTTGTTGGAAGAAGTTTCAAACTGCTACAAATGAGAAAGTTTTAATTTGATTGCATCCATTTTTTTGGTATCTCAATAGATACGTATCAAAATCAAAATACGTATCAAAATAGAAACGATAAAATTAAAACTTTCTCATTTGTAGTGTTTGAAACTTTTTCCAACAAAAGGGCAATGTCACACCTGGAGGTACATTCCTGTACAAGACAAACCCAGTTTTAACTTAAACCTGTGCTAAACGTGTATTGAAAAACTGGAAATAACTCGCTAAAACCGGATTATATTGTACAGGAATGCACCCCCAGTGGGTTAAAGTCAAGCGCACTTTACGGTATCTAATAAGGTAATGAAAAATAACTACTGTAATTGTTTCCACAACAGGTGCAGAAAACCAATGCCACAGACAATAACCGCAGCCAGGGCATAGAGTCAAAGTTCCACTCCACGATGGAGGCGCTCGGTATCCAGCGCAGCACGAACAAGGGGAAGAAGCAGCCCGTGCAACTGTCGATACTCTCGTTTCTCAGCCCAACCAAGGGGGGCGCTGTCCGCGATCTGCCGGTGGTGATGAAGAAGACTCGGGTGGCGCAGGCAGGACCGGCGGTGCAAGTGGGACTGTCTACGCAGGAACAGGAAAGGGAGCAGAGGCTGGAAAGTGAGTCTGAGAGATTGGGAGATGTGACAACTGCATGTAGTTCACAACAGTGAAACCTCCATATACATCTTTTCCAGATCCATCGTTTTCCTGCATGTATTATTCATTTTTTCTCACCTCACACTCGTATAAAAAATGCTAAATATTCGTAGATGGATCGTTTTCTTGCATGGATGTTTTTTTTCTGGCTCCTTGAAAAACAATAAATAGAGTTTTCACTGTAGTAATGTAGTTCACTAGGCTAGTTTATCCCTTTATGAGACAGAATGTTGGGGTTTGTGCAAGACACATCAAAATTCAGTTTTTTAATATCTTGGGTGAAGCTGTAATTACTAATTAGTGCAGTACAAATTATTTTGAGTTTTTTTTTCTTTTTTACAAAAAATATAGAAAATTTGAGGTGGTGAAATAATGTATCATTTATAGTGAAAGCTTGATACATCCTTCCCGGATTCATCATTTACCTGCTTCTAGTTCCATCATTCCTTTTTCCTACCCTACTCCTGGCACTTTTTAACCAATTGATACTAGATTTTCACACATAGATGTTTTTTCCTGATCCATTGAAAAACAATAGATCTAAGTTTCACTGTATATGTACTATGTAGTATTCCTATAGAGTCTACTAAAATATTAATTTTATGTAAAAAAATGTATGGAGACAGAGGTAATAATATTAACCACTTTGCTGTGTTTATTAATTTCACAGATCACTGATTTGTGGTCATTATTTCAGGATCTCTTCGTTAATTTAAATTCCCAAAAGCTGAAAATTTGCTCTTGCGACGACCTGATCGGTCTGCTAGACAATGATTGAAGAGACCTAGGACATGACGGTTTTATTCTTGTCGTTGCTACCAGGAGCGAGAAAGAGCAAGGAGGAGTGGATGTCACTCATGGCGAAGATAATTACCACCGACGCACCCGTGCGAGGTATCTCTTATATCAGCGGAGCGTCTAGTTGCTCCACCTCCAGTTCTGGCTCCGACATTGCCCCTCCCAGCAGACAGTGTCCGTTCTACAAGAAGATACCAGGTACGCACTTGTGAATACACTTAATAATATCTTCTTTTTTATCCCATTATCGGAAAGTGGGACTTGATTTAAAGAATGTTATTTTGTGATGGACGATATGAGATGAGTGATGGATGATGATGCGGGTTAAGAGAAACTAGTGATGTGAGAATGATGAGGTGGGTACAGGTTGGAGGAAATACATATCTAGTAATACATCATCTCGTGAGTAATAGGCCTACAGTTAAAACTTGATAAATCAAACACGCATTACCGTAATTATGTGAATTTTGCTCTGAATGAACGTACGGTAATTTCCAAGTGCTGACCCCAGGTGAAGGAATTATGATGTTGAGGTAAAACTCAAAATTTGATTTACTTAAAAATCGTAATCTGAAATGAATTGTCTCCCCATTCCATTAAAATGTTTGATATTAGTTTCATAATTCAAGTTGATATGTTGTTTGATTCCCACCAAGAATTATTGGATCGTTGTTCACATGTCTAGTCGGCATAAAAAACAGAATTCCAAGTGTGAGAAACTTGAAACTCCCGAATACCATAGTCGGAATTCCTGAGTCCTGACCTCTGATGCTAGGAGATAGTGTGGGTAGATGGTGGAGAGTAGAAAGAGGCTCCGACCACTTGAATGTTCAAAAAACGCTCCTCATTTATATCAATTAACTGTGAATAAATATGGAAGTTTGTCTCGCAATCCTTCAGCTCCCACTATTATGGCGCTATTGAATAAAATAATTACTAGGCTTACTATTATTTTATATTTTGAATCTTGTAAATCTGAATCACATTTAGGTCTTTCCTTGATTATCGATTGATCAAGGTTTTACTCCAGAACACCTTTTTTCAAAAACAAGGAAAATCCAAGTGAATTTGGTTGAATAATGAGTGACCATACTTTACGATGTTATTTCCTGCAGGAACAAGTTTCGCTGTAGATGCTTTCAACTTCCGGATAATTCCCGGCATTTCGGCTTACTTCCTTTCGCACTTCCACTACGACCACTATATAGGACTCAAGAAGACGTTCGACATGCCAATATACTGCTCTCCTGTCACCGGTAACTACTATTTCATACACTTTTAGGATATCGGTAGATTGTTGTAACCTATAAGTTGATGAGGTAAAATAAATTAGTTCCCAACTCGAGAGAGAAAATTTCCTTATGGGATGATATAAATTGGTCTCATCTCAGATGGTTAACTACAGTGTCATATCAGCTGTGTGTTATAGAGCTAGAATGCTTATTTACACCACTCTTTGTTTGTCCTTGCATTTGTACCACCAAATAAAGTAGTTTTAGATTCTGGTATCGATATTCGTTTAGAAAACTACTCATCTACCGCCGTTCTGTCATCTCTGAATGTTTTATTTGTTCATCATTCCAGCTTCACTGGTCCAGCTGAAGATCGGAGTCAACAAAAAGTACCTCAACGTAATACCACTATCAACGGCAACGGACATCAACGGAGTGAAGGTGACAGCGCTTGATGCCAACCAGTAAGCATCTATTCGAGAGGCGTTATTTCATGTTTCTTTTAAATAACTTGTAAAGTTGAGCAATAGGTTGGGAGAGCGTATGTTATCTAGTAAGGTAAACAAACGTTGAATTGAGAAGAAACATGTAGTACGTCACAAATGGAAATTATAAGCGTTCCAGATCGTTGGAATCGGTCGACTGATGAATGCAAATTCAACTCATGGGACCTACGTTGCCTTTTTCTGCCAATAAGTTTATACAACGGTTAATACCATTAATTAATGTACATGTATTGCAGAGAGCAGATCACTTTATCACATTTGTACAATCTTATAAAGATGGACTTTTGTAAATCATAGTTTCAAGATGAAAAATGATGAACTAATATCATAATATAGCTACCCACATTGGAATAGAAATAATCTCTAAAATATGCAATCCAAAATGTGTATTACAATTTACAACGGCATAGCGCATTCCCGCAATATCTGTTTTTCTGGATACAATGTTTCAACACTATGAAATATCTCTTTGATTAAAGTTGTCCGGGATCCGTGATGTTCCTCTTCCAACTGGCCAACAACGTGAACATTCTTCACGTCGGAGATTTCCGTGCGTCTCCGGAAATGGAGTCCAATCCCGAGTTCTGGTGTCTGGAGGTGGACAGGCTGTTCCTTGACACGACCTACTGTGATCCCAAATACAGTTTCCCGTCGCAGGTAATATTCCAACAGAGAATGTACATCGATGAGGTTATCTAGGCCTACATATCTAGTAGAGATCGAATTTAGTAAATAAATAGTAGACCTAGGCCTATTGTGGATATACTCAAAATGGTTTAATCGAATGATTCAAATGATTAGGCATTAATGGCATTTTAATTTGGCTATGAAAACCCAAATATTCATACATTGAACTTTTATTCCAATGAACACTTGAACATTTCATCCAATCAAGTGGCTGTTTGAAATATTTTGAATTCACTTATCAGGGTATCTTTAATTGTATGGATCTAGATAACCTATTAATAAGCCACGCCTATCACTAGTTGATCATGAGATCTATTACCATATTTACACTATTGAAATGCACTCTCTCACATAGTTTGTAAACTTTGTGTGGATATGTGTTTGTGTCGAGAGAATAATTTTAAATTGGGTTTAAAAAATACTCATTGGTCAGTGCATAAATGTTTTTATTCCATTCAAGAGTATTTTGACGACAAGGATCAACTTCTATAAATCTATGAATAGGAGTAGTCTGAATTGTTTTCCTATTATTATTATGTAGGCTATAATTATGTGTGTGTTATCAATATTGCAATGTTATGTTTTATAATAATGTTCTATAATAACAATAACGTTTCACCTGACTTCTGGTATTACTTGATAATCAACCAAGAATACATTTTTTAAACTATTTCATTATTATTATTATTATTATCCGCGATCTTATTGCAACATCTTGACTTGACTTCTTACAGGACGAAACGCTGGACAGTATAGTGAAACACACTCACCATCATCTTGCAAGAAGCCCAAAGACGTTGATTGTGTGCGGCTCTTACACGATAGGTAAGAGAAACTGATAAGTCGCTTACTGTCGTTGAATTTACTTACAGTAGCGATTTGATATCAACAGGCAACTTTTATGTATATTAGATTTAGTTTTATTCTGTATACCTGAAACAAATTATATTTTCAACATTCAATAATATGGCAGTCGAAAGGGTTGAAATAAAATAGCAATGGGCTTAAAATGACATTGAAATCGACTGTCATGAGCCATAAGATCGAGCAGAGGGATTGAGGAATTAAGATAAACCTTAAGACGTAGAATGCGATTTTATGCAGGTCGAGCCATGTCCATGTTGAAATGGAATATACGTATCTTCAATCATTCCAAGTAATTAGTTCTCATTGAAAATAAAAAATAAAAATGCATCCACTGATTCTGATTATCATATTCTATTACTATTATTAAAAGTTGAAACATATTCTATTCTATATTCGATTCTATACATATATGCTAAGATAATAAGTAGGCCTACAAATATTTCATGCACATAGCCTATTATTTCGTTGTTATCCTGGGCTTTATGGGCTTCTCAGGCTTGAACCGATGAAATTATTTATTGATTGACGTAGGCCTATTAAAATTTTCAATTGATTATCGATATGAAGTGACACATAATCATAAGCATTCCAGTACTTTGCATTACAATGAGCGAGATACTTTGTACTTGACTTGACTGTACTGTACTTGTAAGATACTCGACTTTTGTCGAATACTATTGCATCGTTGCATTAATCTCAATCAGACAGTACTGTTTGGTATATAATTGTTTTAAAAGGGAAAGAAAGATCAGCAGCATGTACACAGGATATAAATGAAATAGACATGTGTTCTACTGCCTTATTTACCGTAGAAAATCACGTACGGGTACTAGCATTGTTGATACGTGAATGAATGAATATTAGGGTTTTAAGGCGCATCGACAGCGAGGTCATTTAGCGCCATTGTTGATACAGTAGTGAGTAGTCCTTCAGTGAATATTGTCGATTAACCATTCAGTGCTCACAAATGTGTGCATCAATGGTGCACACATTATACAGAAAATTATGATTGAGTGGTACGGAAGATTCTTTCTTCGCTATACTGGTGATGGTGCAATGACATTCTCAGATTGATAGAAACTGATTGGTAGAATAGACTAATTTAGACCATGTGATTGGTGAGTAATTGATTACTCTGAACCGTTTGTTGTGTAAAGCGTACACAACATGAATATAAATTTAAGATCAGGTTGATTGGAAGATTCTTCCTACTCTGTAGGGCCGACCATTGGCTAGCTTGCTGAACCATCATTCACGACAACGGGATTCGATTCCCGTCGTAGTCGACAATCTTGACGGAGATTTTTCGTGATTTTGCTGTGTCATTTTAAGTTCACACTGGGATGGTTCCTTAACAATAGACCATGATTGACTCCTTCCAACTATCCAAAAACACCCAATAAAATTACCTTTCATCTCATTTTCCATTACTGTATCTCATTTACTATTCACCGACGCAAATAGATTTTTGTCATCAGTACAGTGTGTCGTTAAGCCCAATGTACATTCTAATTCAGATCTCTCGTTGCTATCATCTTAGTAAGGCCACTTAGCTCAGTCAACTATCGCACTGTGTTAGAAACTGAAGTCATATTGTCATATTGTGGGTTCAAGTCTCGCATAAGGCATGATTTTTTGTAAAGGCTCTTTCACCTATCTTCACCTCATTGTTTCATTATCATTTGCTCATTTGTACCCCGTATAACCTAGATTTTGGAGGGGTCATTAAGCATCATTGAAATGAATAATCCGAAAAATGTATTAAAAATCTCAGACTGGTAGTAGAATCTGATTGGCTGATTCAGCCCAATTCCAGACCTTGTGATTGGCCGATTCGTGAGTAGTTGTGCTCTGATTGGTGCAGGCAAAGAGAAGGTGTTCAAGATCATCTGCAAGAATTTCAGTTGCAAAGTGTGGGCGGCGCCGGCAAAGCGCAAGATCCTTCGCCTTTTGGAAGACGTGGATATCAGCTCGATCCTTGTTGATGATCCCAGAAGAGCCCAGGTTCATGTAACCGAGATGAAGAACATCAAGTATGAGGTAACGCACTTGTCTGGTTTTCGACATTATCATTTTATCCAATTGTTGGGGAAGGATGCACAAGTTCATTTGTTAATTTATCATGTACACGCGGAAGGTATCGGAATTGACACACTCTACTCTGTACAAACTAAACTCCTTTTCACTAAATATTCTTCTCAAACAAGACAAGCCGCCTGACGTGATCAGACAACTAAGGCACTGCTTTAGAACCTGATTTGAAGCAGGTTATGGGTTCGAGTCCTGCGTTGATCTATAACTTGCTCGTTTTTACCACTAAAAATTTATCATTTATTTCTCTTGCAGTTTTGGGAAGCGTAACGAACATCTAGATCTCAGTGAATCATAAAGTTTGAGTGATCATAAGCTCATTGACCATGGTGTTCATTAGAAAAAAACCAATATAGCCAACTGTCAGTATCACCTAAACTACCATAATCTTTTCAATTAGCTACCAGAATGGGCACTTCAGCTCCCAATTTAAACATGCTCGTAACACGTGTTTTTTTTCAGTCTCTGAGAGAATTCTACCACCAAGTTTTCATACTGTATGCATATCAGACTATCACTCGTGTATCTTGTCCTGTCCATTTTGATTTACTCTGTATCTGTTCTATCTCTGTATGAACCATTGAGTCATTACCACCTAATTTTAATGCCATGGCTGTCACTCATTTGTCTCGTCCAATTAACCTTTTGTTTCACGCTGTGTTTGTTCAGTCTTTTAGTGTACCGTTTGCAAGTTACCGCCTATATATTAGTATATTAGTATGCCAAATATATCGTGTATTAATCTTGTCCTTCACACAAGCTGTAACGTACTGTTTGTTTTAGCCTCTGAGTGAAATGTTGAGAAACTACCACCAAGTATACAGCAACATCCTGGCCTTCAAGCCCTCAGGGTGGGAGTTTTCGTCAAGTCAGACGTTTAAAACCGTGACCAAGTATAATGTCACGATAGTTGGTAAGTAGAAACAGTGCGTGCGTTTAATATGAGAATACAAAGAATTTAGTCTGAGATTTAGTAATGGTTAGACTTTTTTTCGTTAGCATAGATGAAAGATATACTGCCGAACAGTTTACTCTTATGGCTAAACAAAAGTAAATTCCCCGTACACATCTTCAATCTCCTTGCCAATGTATGCTATCAGTACCTACGCGGAACACTGAAGAACTGTCGTTGCATGAGGCTTGCTTTCAGCTCAATCAAACAAACACAACGCAAACGCAAACAGCACGCTTATAGTGCTTTCTAGCAAACCTTTCAGGTATCACAGGTGCTACATAGTGAGGGGTTAGAAGGGAGTGATAACATAGAGGGGATAAAAATAGTCAGTTTTATTTCAAAATTGTAAGACATGTCTGGAAGTATATCTGTCATCTCTGGTATTAGTTAAGGCCTAGTAATAGGTCTCTTAAGTCATTGTTAAAATGATCAAGTTGGTACTTGTATTTTCATTTTGAAACTTGTTCATCACAGGCATGTAGATTATTTCTGATTTTTAAAGAAAAAGGCTGTTTGCTTTTTGTTTTCATTATGTAGAAAAAGTAAAGCGTGAACAATAGGTTCTATACACAAATTCTAACCAATATCGATGATTCCTCTTTCTCCCACCAGGAGTGCCGTATTCGGAACACTCGAGTTTCACCGAGCTAAAACGTTTTGTGCAGTTCTTGAAACCGACGCACATCATTCCCACTGTAAACAATCAACACCGTGCGAACCGTGATAAGATGCAATATCATTTCAAACAGTGGCTGGCGGAGGCTCGGACGAGACATAGCACGCCGTGAGCGCGAAACGGAGCACTAGTGTCTAGTGTGTCACAGTTCGGGGGAGTCGGAACGTTCGAATGAGAACAATTCCGAGAGAAGACAAAGATACTGATATTAACAAAAAAAATGCTTCCAAGACGCTCTCTTTTGTCAGTTGAACTACTGGTACCTTCGTGCAATAAGACTGTGTGGTAAACAAATACGATACGTGTTCTACTTGACTGAAATTACATCGGCTAATAATACATGAACCATGTGCATGATGGATGCTCAAGATTTCACAGATCTGCAAGTACCATGAAAACAACGTAGCCTTTTCTGTTGACTACGTTTATAAAGTTATCATTCTCTTCAGAGATAGAGAATATGGAGGAAATTTTCTCAAGTGGTGCTATCAAAAGTATTAGAAGATGAACATTGTTGAAAATAGTATTATTAATATATTAATAGATAGATTATAAGAAAGATAGGATATTTTGAGAGAAATTGTTGATGCATTCCATGTTTTATCATTAATACTGCATGTAAACATAACCTGAAAATAGGCATGCAGTCGACTACATTTTTCTGATTTTGTCATAAAATACCAAGTATGAGAGTTAACAGTCTCAGGAAATAACCGTCGGAATTCAACTGCACGTTATCTGATTTACTGCTGTGACTGTATGGTGTCCTCTCCAGGACTAGGAGTTGTACTATTTATATATCGAAAAAATAATTAAAAGGTATAGTTGAAATCTGGTGCAGTTTATTTCTGACATAGTTCTTCCAAGTTGATGGAAATGGTTTAATGAAAAGAACTAACCTCTTTCAAACTGTGTTAGGATAAACTTCTTCAGAGAAACTGTCAGTAACTGTGTTGGCCTTAGTGCAATATTTTCGCTATGAATAGTACGTCTATCGCTGGAGGGAAAGTCCCCCCCCCCCTCCATTGATGCGTTCCAAGCAGCAAATCTGAAAAGCTACAGTTAAAATCTGACACAGTTTTTTTACCAACACAGTTTATTTTCTACGTAGTCTTTTTCTAACACTGTTTGATTCAGGTGAAGTTTGAAATAAGTACAGTTGCAGTACAGTCTGTACAGTCTCTGCAGTACACTACAAATACAATTCCGCAATCGGGGATGGTCGTAAATGTTCATTTAACATCCGCTCATAAGTGCTCCAATTATGCTACGTATTTTTTTTTTCTAGCCAGATGTGCCAAGTAATTAAATAATGAATAAATTATTTTTTAAACACCGTTTTGTGTAAAATAACTGTAATTGGACAATCGTTTTCCGGGCACCACTTTTTTAAAAAGCAACCGGATAAAATGATCAAAACCCCATGATTTACCCACTTTTCCGGATAGAAGTCGGGCCAGTTTCATTTTGCACGCAAGATTAAGTCGTGCCACGTGTCTAAACTGGACATGAGAAACCATTAGTAGGGAACTTGATGATCATGCATGATCGTGTATTCTCGGCTTATTGAAGCTCTGCCGATCTGAGACCGACAAACAAGTGGCACGAGTTAAATAGCTTGCTCGTTCTCGTCAAGGTCGAACTGGTCACAGACACATGAAAGGCACAGTGCATTATGCTGGTCCCTCTCTGATGATATATTACAATTTTAATATTTTCTGATAAATAACCCGGTTTGAAACCAGTTTATATACAATCGGGTGCCCAGTTGCCAAATTTACTACCTGTGTCATCCCTAGTTCGTAATTCGTACTTAAGAACATATTTTTATCAATTGGAACCGAAATTGAAGTATTCATCATTCATTATTCGTTTGTTGAAGGTGTGAGAAGATGTTATATGACAATATGAGTGTGTTATATATAATAATTACAAATAACTAAAGATTGAAACAAATACTATGGTTGGTTATAATTTGGTGACTCACACTATTTACCGTTGCCATGGTGGCAACTGAAACACAGAGTAAACCTGGCGGCATGGCGGCTGGAGCAACGTGGCAATTTACGTGGCAATTCGTGTCCTACTGGAAGAAAACAGGAACGATAACAACTACTCTTACCGACTTTAACAGACCTGTTGCCCAAAATGCGCCACTGAAATGTTCGGCTATAACATTCTGGACCTTTACCGCGACTGCCACTTGAAATAACGTTCGAGGCCTAGCTAGCTCTACTTTACTTAAAGAGCTACATACTATGGCAATATGTCCAGTCTTTGAGTATTTCCATTGTTGTTATCACAAAATCCTAGCATTGAGGTGGGCTACAAAATCTGTCAATTTTTTGCAGTCCAAGAGGTGATTACGTTTCATTATCTTGTGTTGACATAGTACTTAGCTCTTCTAGTAAATATTTACTAATCAAAGTCGTAGTCCTTTGAAGCTTGCTAGACCTAGAAGGTTCTCTCAACTGTCAGTTATGGTAAGGGCCCTGGAGTTTCCAGTTTTATTAACCGCCGTAGTCTAGGATTTTACTGAGCATTTATTTACAATTAGCATCCAATATTTTTGTTACATCCATTCTATACAAATAAAACTGTTTTTGTAAAATATTACTGATGCATTATTAACGAAACACCTACACCCAAGTGGTTGGTATAGGTCTAGAAGTTCAATGACAACTAAGTCAAGCTGCCCCTCACCCTCATCACTACATTTACTCACATCTCCTCATCACCACAGAATTGCATTCTAATTGATTTTATCACTATTAATTTGTCCAATCATTATTATATCAACATTCTATTGACTCTTGAATCATTAATTAATCAATTATTCATATATTAAGATGAGTTCATCAGTAGGCCTAATAATATTCTCTTTTTTCAAGAAAATATTTTAGTCTATCCTCAGGTTAAATAATTATTTAAATTCATCTCCAATTCTGTTTTATTTTATGTTTGTATTATAATACGTAGGTATAAGGACAAGGTTAGATGAAAGAGCGGTCATGAGACAAACCTCGCTCTTATTGTATACCATACAATGACAAATAAAGACATATCTACTATCTATCTACCAATGGCAGCTCCAGTTAAACTGAAGTAACGACATTGATTGGCTGCTGAAAACTTTTGAACATAGAAACCGTAAGCTTACCTTGACGGATAAAGGGCATAATCTGTGCTAGTGAACCTTTTAATATGTTGATATATTCCACTAAAATCCTTTTAAAAATTGATTTTAATGAACCTCTGGTGTAGCATAACCACTATTCTATTTTTAGACACATTCGGACAAGAAATGTCCGAAATCGGTCCTCTTGATCAAAATATGTCATTAAAACTTACATCGAAGGATCTCAAAATTCGATGTGGCTCTGATATTTGACGCCATCAAGTGAGTAATTGTGGTTAATGCTATTATCCTGTGCCTATGTTCACCAAATAATTATATTAAGACACCTCCAGTAAGACTTGGTTTACCTTTCATCAGTTTATATTCAGTTTGGTTTATCAGTGTTTCACTGATAATATGGTGTACTTCATCTTGGTACAAAAGATCTAGATGGTCCTAGCGTAGTGAATTTTTACCATTGCAAACTGTAACCTACCGTTGGTACTATGAGAAGAAAGACGCATCACAGGGTAGTTGCAACTGGCAACATGCATGCATTTTAGATTAAGTTTTAATTGACATGAAATGAATGATATTTCAACAGATTTATTAACATGTCAGTCAAAAAAGTTTTAATAATTCAACAATTGGCTTAAAATGACTTTGAAATTACACAAATCATTCAAAACCTGTTGATTTTATTAATAGTTGAAACTCCTGCTTTTGTAAGGCTATATCATTATATGTGTGTGTGTGTGTGTATATATATATGTATATATATATATATATATATATATATATATATATATATATATATATATATATATATATATATATATATATATGTATATATATATATATATGTATATATATATATATATATATATATATATATATATATATATATATATATATATATATATATATATATATATATATATATATATATATATAAGTATTTCATGCTATACGCTTGTTTCCAATAATTTTTGTAGCAGTAAATTTGTAGCAGTAAATTTGTAGCAGTGAAAAATTAGCAGAATGACTATTAATTACAATTAGGCCCCAGCAAAAAAAATGTGAGCTTTTTCAATTATGTCAAAAGTCAAAACTTAATACAATAATTATTTTCAAAATGGCAATAGAGGAGGATTTTTTTCACCATGAGGGCAACAATTATAAAATTATAATTAGTACTATAAAATGTGTAATTATAATTTTTCTTGAAATCCACTTCACCTGTATATTACTAGACATAATGTTATTTTTTTGATACCAGGTTTTATTTATGAATGTCAAAAAAAAGCTTTTTTTATATTATTCTGTAAAAATGAAATGAACACGATAGGCATGAGACATGATATTATTTTTTTTATACCAGGTTTTACTAATAAATGTGAGAAGAAAGCTTTTTTTATATTAGTCTGTAAAAATGAAATGAACACAATAGGCATGAGACATGATGTTATTTTTTTGATAAATTTTTTAATTTTTTCAATTTTTTTAATTTTTAATAAATTTTAATTTTTCTTACTTTTAAATGTGAAAAAAACTCATTTTTCATTATTCTGTAAAAATAAAATGACCACACGTTAGGAAGTGGTCATGTGTTTTAGTTGAACGAAAATGTTCAGGTTAATGTCTGTGAAAGACTTTGATGAGAACAAAATGCCAATTAGCACCAAACATGTAATGCTAGTGATAAGAATGAATGCATGACTACTGTCTATGAAACAGCTATTCAATTCAGTCTTCTGCAGGTTTTTACTTTTTATCTTTGCATTTCTTGATATCTGGAAGTTCCTTTGCCTCCATATCAAGATGTCACCCTTGCGGCACGCCACAGTTAACCCTTTGCTCTTGAGATGTGCTCTGATCAAGGTCACCTGCATCCCTAGCATGACGTAGCTGTGTGATTGTTTCTGGGTTGGTTTGATTCTTCTGGGGGTGGGGGGTGGAGGGTAGGGGGGGGGTGATGACCGCAGGGTACATAAAAGAAGGAAATCCCCAAACACCTGACTTCATTCAGTAGACTGCCCACAGACAATTGAAGTATGAAGTTCGTCATGAACTAGACATAAAAGTCTGTCATAAAATCTTCTCCCAAAATTTATTCGATTTGACTTCTCACATCATGGGCGATCTATAAGATGGAAATTTGGTCAATTATTTTCCTTTAATTGTCTTGCCTATATTCGAAACGACTAGGCTTCGTATTGTTTTCATTCCAATTTTTATATTATTTCAGTATTATTCCGTCATTTTTATTTCTTGTTCTATTCATTTTATTCTTTATATTCATATTTTCTCTGTATTTTCATTTTTTTTTATTTATTATTTCATTCAATTCATTTCGTGCTGTTTCAGTTTTTTGTAGACATCTGATCCGTCAATTTTATTACTTGCTCTATATTCATTTTATTCATCACATTTCCATATTTGTTTTTTTATATTTTCAATGTCATTCTATCTATTCCGTGATGTTTTAGTTTGTAGTGGATCTCTAATTTATCCATCTTTTTTCAGTAATCTGTCCCTGAAATTGAATATTTCATCAAACTGGTCGACTGATTGGCCAATAAAATAACAAGGGTAACCAAGGGAGATAAGAAGGTCAAAGGTGGCGATCGTGTTACGAACTATTGGAAGCTTTGCCTTACCGACTTGTTTCATCTTTGTTGTCATTTTTTACGTGAGTTCGTCTTCTTATAGACTAAAGAATACTCCTATAGTATTCTTTAGTCTATGGTCTTCTTTTCAAGGTGATTCTTCGCTCCATTGCACTTGTTAGATGTTTCTTTTATATAGATTCAATTATATTCTTTGCCTCTGTTTTTTTTTTTTAAATAAACAGTCTACGTTTCTTCATTTTTGCTTTTTGCCGTCTTTGATTTCTAATTTAATTGATTTGTATGCTTGATTTTTCGACTTATCTTGGACTTGACCAAGTTGATTTTTTTTTTTTGTATCTATTTTTACCTCGATTTCAGTACCTCATTCTAGTTCGCTTATTTTTCTTAATTTTGATTTTCATTCATTTGTGATTTGTGAGTATTTTTAATCTCAATTTATTAATCATGTACTCATTCTCGGGGATCTTTATAGCTAACAATAGGCTCTAATGGTATTGCAATAAGGATTCAATAAAGTTGAAACCGAGAAATTGTATCAAAAAAAGTAACAAATAAGCAAGAATGCAGGAAGTCGAATAATCGAAACAGTTTTTCAATGTTGACTTCTGAAAGGCATATAGCGTACGATAGCAAAATTCTAATACCACAAAAATACAGATCGTTGCAGTTACCTTCTTGGTGGTATATATACATAAAAACCATTCAATTTACATCGTCCCATTTCAGATATTTTTTGTTATCTGTGAAAATAACAATGCATATTATTCTGAGGGTATAAACGGATCTGAGTTTCTATAGTATTAGAATTTGTGTTCATTTCACCACGTTCTTGAGCAATTGAAAAAAAATGATTCTTCTAAGAACTAAATCAATCCCCATCGCTATTTCAGCACAGCGTATTCCAAACATATATCCGAGGGGTTCACAACTCCTGAAATCTGGTGTACACTTTTCATGAAATCTTCCTGAAGTCCCTTCAAATCCCGTAAAGTCTCCCTGAAATCTGAAATCTGGTGTACACTTTTCATGAAATCCTCCTGAAGTCCCTTGAAATCTACTTGAAATCCCGTGAAATCTCCCTGAAATCCCTAAAAATCTAAAATTCGGTGTACACTTTTCATGAAATCTTCTTGAAATCCCTTGAAATCTTCTCGAAATCCCGTGAAATCTCCCTGAATAGCCTCAAAATCTGAAATCAGGTGTACACCAAATCCACTAATAATTGTTTACCCCTCGCACATAATATCTCTGTATGCATAAGTGCATCGTCCACGCAACTATCATGCGTGACTTGCTACTTATGTTTTGTTACCATAGTGTTATGATTGAGTTACCTCACACACTGAGGCGGTAATAGTCGAATAGCTAAGCAGATCCGGCTCGAACGCGCCGCGCCGGGCCGGGCGAAAGTGTTTTCGTCGTTTCGGCTCGGAATAGCGTGGTAAGGAATTACCGCTACATCACTTTCTCCGATCACTATTACCTTATTGCCTTGCCTTGCTTGCCATAACACCCACCGCTGTAATATCGATTATTACTGAGAAAACGCGGAATGATATGCGCATTTGTTGTCGATGCTCTAATTGATGTCATATTTCATTTTGTTATGTCCGGTTTGATTTGATATCGTATTGAGATTTGTTTCTGATTGGTATTTGAGATTGTTCAGTGTTTTTTTTTTGGTATCTCTTCTCATTTATTTTAATCTGCAGTGTATGTACTGGATTTCATTTTTTGACCAATGTATTTATTCTGACCTATCTCATAACATTACATGTTCAATCGAGATTGATAAAAATGAATTGAATTGATTTTTTAATACTACTGAACTTTTACCAAACATTTTCGAAAACTTGATTTTTAAGAAAAACTTTGTTCATAACGGTGTTTTGATTTTCTATACATACCTCATTTAGATTATTGAAAGGTTTTCAATTTTTTTTTTTTTAATAACATTGAAACTTGATACAAAATCATTGTTCCCCAATTAAGGCTATGGATGAAAGATAGGATCGTTTGGACCGGGCACCACAAGGGCGATCTTGCCACCCCATTTTGATTATTTAAAACTAATGAACTTCAACACCAGGACTGCGCTGTCTGTGACTGTAAATAAATGTAATTACGAAAATGTGCCGCGGTTCAACAATAATTGTTCTAGAAACTGGTGACCGAATTTCGGTTGAAATTTTGTCTCACGACACGAAAAAAAAATCGGAGTGGGAACCAAGCTTATTAATTAACACTCTTCAAACGTTCAACCTGTGTTTTGTTCTTATTGATATTTCGAAATGAGCTGAGACTGCTGAGTAAACATGCCTCTGAACATCAAGTACAACCAACCGCATGTGCAGTAGACGTATCTTTCTATCCGCGCATTGAACTCTCCTGCAGTTTCATCTCCTCTTACGTACACTTGCGGTCACAAGAAGTGGCCTCATTAAAATACATCCTGAAGAAAATGTCAATGAGATAATGTCAATGAGCAGACAATGAATGAGTAAATGAAATGAATGAATGAATGAATTCATTCATGAGTAGGCCCTATAAATTAGCGATAAAATATGTGTAGATTTTACTTCAATTTATTTTTCATTCGGAAAAACATTGTATGATGATCGCAATTACGTGTGAGTTGAGTCCAACCCATACAACGGTATTTTCAATGGTCGAATTGGGTAATTTCTTTGAAGTTAGGGTGATGGTGGGGAGGAGGAGGAGGAGGGTCACATAGCTCTGAATTTAACATTTGAAATCATTTTTTTTTTTCAAATCGCACGTCTGAATGTTGGGAGTTGATGTAGTTATCTGTCTAATTCTTTATTTCAGTAATGAAAATTACTCTGATTTGAACTTTCATTGTGTATAATTATACAGGAATAGCAATTCAAGTGCCGCATTTTTTTTAAATTTGAGACAAATCACACAAATTCCTTCCAAGTTATTCTTATAATGGCTTTTCAAAATTTTGTTAAATGCCTTTTCCCTCAAAAGAAGTCTAACCGATTTTGTCCTTAAACACTAAAGGACCTTAGTACTAATTTGGTTCCCCTTGTATAAAGTTTAGTTGTTTCCTAATGATCAATCAAATCGTTCAACCTGTGCAGCGAATAAAAAAACGTATCAAAAAGTGCCATAAGAGTCGCATGAAGGCCTTCTCTGAAGCTCATTCAATAACTTATACTTTGGGAATGCCCACATTATTCAATCAATTATATAGGTATGAGATAATCTCTGAATTTGCTGCATACATGATTTACTATGCCAGCGGTTCCTATTCGAGCCTGTGATATTACAGCATGCTCGGTATTCCCAGGTATTCTTATAACGACCGGCACCTTTCTCCTTCGCCGACCTTCACCGACTCTACCGGCTGCAAAGACTCAATCGGTCAGTGACATACACCCGAGACACCCGTTCGGAGCATATGCACTGTTGTCGACGAGTGGGGGTTCCTTGTGGTCAATTGGTCATCCATGTAAACATTAGAAGAAGATGCATGATTTAATCTTTCACTGGTGTTATGTATTTTATTTTGTCATTTTATATCATAACTTCCATTATTTATTAATTATTATCAAAGAATATAATGAACATTATTATTAGTGTTACTCTTAACACTGGATTTCAATTCTTTCATTTTATTGTATTTTCTGTATAGATGACTTTATCATCACAATATTTCGATATGCATTAAAATTACGTTTTCAAATAATTATTATTCAAATTGTTTTAAAAAACATGTTTCAAACTTAAAAAATACTTTGATCACTTTAGAATAAAATGTTTTTGGCAAATTTCTTCTTCAGTCAATATTCTAACTATCGATAAACATACACAATTTATTTTAAATACCTCCAAAATTTTAAAAATTGAAATTTTGAATGATTTTAACTTTCGGCTTGTGTAACTATTATGACGTTATTTGAGGGTAGTTCCATGTATTCACGCCACTGAGGGCGGGGGCCTCAGCCTTCACGTATTTAAATGAAACCCTGAAGCTATAAAGTGTTTTATATTACCATTTGTTCACCTTCTAAGAGCCGAATGCAACCAAATCCTTGGAAATCCCAGCTATTATCTTCATTAACGCACTGCCTTGATATGACTACAACCTCCACGCACAATAAAGAAGGGTGGTCGAGGAATGCAAGATGCAAGATCCTGTTTTATTACAATCTGTTCCTGCCTTGCGATCATAACTGATTCATACACTGGATGAATAAATAAATATATAGGTCTACATTAATTAATAAATTAAAAGATCTTTATTTTTGTGCGGGGACGTTAAGCCAAACTGCCAATAACTTTTTTTTACCAAACCGATGAAATTCTGGATTTATACATTAACAATCTTTTTTTCAAAACTCAGTACAGTACAAGATTACATAAATATGCCTGAAGCGTAACGATTTGAACCTATATAATTAGACCTATTATAACAAATAGGTTTCTGAATCTTGTTTATGGAATAATAACCGGTTGTAAAAAGCCCGACTAAGGCCCGGTATTACCAAGTCCAGTTAGTCTTTATCTGACAGTTCAAACTAGTTATCACCATGGTTACCCATGCTATCTGTTTTCACCAACTGTCAGATAAATACTAACTGGCCGTGGTAATACCAGGCCTAAACATATTATACTTATTCGTCAAATAACTTATTTTAACAAGATCTAATTGGCAGTGACAATTGAGATTTTTTTTCGTTAACTACCACATAACTTTCTCATCTAGACTTGGACCCGGTATTACCACGGCCAATTAGTATTTATCTGAGAGTTGGTGAAAACAAATAGCATGGGTAACCATAGTGATAACAAGTTTAAACTGTCAGATAAAGGCTAACTGGACTTGGTAATACCGGGCCTTGGTCTAATACCGGCTCTGAATACAGCTGATTGCAAGAAGATGCTGTTATTTTTATTATTATGTATTTACTGAACTATTTGCAATTATTTTATTGGTAGACTATACATCTTCTTCTTTGGTGAATACAACTTATCAAGTAATACAAAATATGGTTAAAAGTCTTGTGGTCAAATTGTACTCTTTGTTTGTATCCCTAATTGAATAGAGGATATTATAGAGTCTCATTTCAATAACTAAAACAAAATTGTGTCATTTTTAACATTTTCTTTCATAGACATTCAGAACCAATTTCGTTCCATATCGTAGATTATAACTGCAACTCTTTGTAAAAGACTCTATAGGCCTATATCTCATTTTACTAATTTTAAGATTTATTTTTTATATATGCGATCACTCATCCAACACAGCAATCAGTGCATTTTCCTTTCATTTTTAGCCTCGCCTTTCCTTGTCAACGATATTCTTTCTCTTTTCCGTTCTACGATTTGACACTTCTTCCGTTAGCAACTATCACCATGCACTTTCTTCTCGCCCAGAAGCTAAGCCACTGCTCCCCGCTGTCTCGCCATGTGCATCCTCATACTGCCTATTCCCTTACTGCCTACACTGCCTACACTACCTGCAACCCCTATCCCAAGATGCATTGAGGGTTGCGTTGGTTTGCCACCGGGTGATTGTGACTTCACTAATTTGAAAACACGTTCCATTTCCCGAGTACTTTTCAGAGAAATATTGATCGCTGCTCTATCTGGTGTTGTTTAGAAGAAACGGCTGATGGGCTGGCAAACTTCATGCCAGCTGTTATTAGCTGAGCCGACATGCACGTAAAGTTAGTTCCTTTCATGACCGTTATCTATACGCACGGTCAATTGTTCTTCAAACGTGGACCGTGAATTGGAACATATTTTTAACCTGGGAGGGATAGGAAGTGAGGACACCCTCTCCAACCCTCAATGCATCTTGCCCTATCCCATATTCGGACGGCGCTTCGGCATACTATACTTGCCGGCACGACGTTCACTCTATTTCTAACACACTAGGCAATGTTCAACGACAACATTTTACCAGATTCCATCTCTAACCTAACCTATGACCGACATGAAAGGACATAGCATGGTGTGACGTTTCCTTCCTCTACATAAGCCAGCGGGCGAAAAAAAGGTATATTATCTGAGACGAGTGGCCGAGTGGTTAATACACTGAACCGTCATGCAGGAGACCGGGGTTCGATTCCCACCACGGTCGACCATCCTGACAGGGATTTTTCATGGTTTCCCTCTGTCGTTCAGGTAAAAACTGGGATGTTTCTGGGCCACGACCGACTCCTTCCCACTATCCAAAAACTTATAATAAAATGACCTTTCATCTCATCATCCCATCATCTCATATCGTTCACCGACACCGATAGACTTGGGGGAAGTGATGTAGATTGTAGTATACAATCCTACCAATTCAGTTTACTCTTATAGCTGAACAAGAATAAATCCCCGTCTACTCCTCCATTCCTATCGCCTACATCTGCAATTAGTACCTATGCTCGCCACTGAAGGAACGTGACTCTGGTGACCGCTTGATAGTCGGTAACAATACAATCCAGCATGCCTATAGCGCTTTCTAGCGGTCTGCATTGGTATACTACAGGTATTACAAGGGATGGGGCTAGAAGAGAGTGGTATTAAAGTAGTAGTTTTATTTCTCCGTTGCCTGACATGTCTTGGTAGCATATCTTTCGTCTATGGTAGTGTAGGCAGTACGGGAATAGGCAGTAGGGTGTACTACAGTCCCCGACATCCATATTTCCCGGATCTCCAGGGGGATCCCTGGCCCAGAATCTGTGTTCCTTTAGTCGGCTCCTTGCGTTACTAATTGGATCAGTTTTATTGCCGCGCATCTATTGTCTGGCTGCCAGTCGGGCCTCCGCCCACGCAACTTTCTCCCCCGGCCACTGAATCATCACCAACAACGACAGCAGCAGCTACAACAACAACAACAACAACATCAATAATAATAAATAATAAATAATAATAATAATAATTTTTTTTTTTTAGGTTTGAATGATACGTACATACAAGATTAATTAACACGCTCTTCCCCAAAGCCAAAAAGGCTTATCTGTTTGATGAAAAATAAAATTAATAGCTTGGACAAAAGTCGGGTTTATATCATGAAACAAGTTCGTTTGGTGTTTACTTTTTTTCACTGTCTTAAGTCAAGGGTTAGGCGTACTTAAAGTACAACAACATGGACCTATCATCTATTTCTGTTTTCACAACTCTCAAATCATTCAAGGAAAAAAATAAATACAAACTTTTCAATAGTTATTTGGAATACAAAATAGAATATATATATATATATATATATATATATATATATATATATATATATATATATATATATATATATATATATATATATATATATATGGATGGAGTGGACATGAAATTAAAAAATTAATATCATTATACATCAAGAAATACAAATTATATTCACACAGCTAAAGGCATAAAAAGTTGTGATAATAATATTAATGATAATAGCAATTAAGACATTCACCACAGAGCTTACATAGGCCTATACTGGTGATACACTTGTAATTCTTTGAAATGAATAAAATTTGGACCGCTCATTCGGATTAAAGGATTGGCCTATAAAAACTATAGGTTACTAATTGTTTGTCCAGTGAATTATCTGCTTATTTTAATGCTACTTCACGATTCACGCATATAACAAGAACGACAATAATTGTCTATCGCACTTTCTTATATAATGTGACAACAAAATAACTTGTTCTCTCATGTCTCATGACGCTCTCTTGATCATGGTGGATGATGGTATAAGCAAATTCCTGTGGGGGGGGGGGGGGGGAGGGGGGGAAGGGGCTTATAGTGGTAGTAACCCAATACTCGTAGTATTTGAGTAACGTATGCCATTCATTCATCTATCGTCATTGATATAATCCACACTACCGGTGATATTCGTCACACCACAGTTGATTGACGTCATTTGGTGTAACCATGCATTACCAACCACTTACTAGCCAAAAAAACTTTCATTATCGCGATCTCTTACCACTATATTGTATTTGAATGAGATGTACAGATCTAGCTATCTTCTTGAAATGTAAAATTTATATTTTTATTATTATTATTATTATTTTTTTCTATTTTTATTTCGAGTCGTCAATTATCCGATAGGCTTCTGTCAAGTGACGTCACCCGTTGTTGAAAGAGAGACAACAATGTCCACCAGTTGGAATTGACCAATCAGAATATTTGTTAGTCCACCAGTTCGCTGCATTGCTATGGTAACGATTGTTTACCATTTGTTATGTGACAGAAGCCTATATAATAAATAAAACTGCCCCCTGGTTGTCATATCGCACGTGCGGCGCCTGCCGTGGTGTTGAAGGGGGGAGGGGGAGGGAGGGGGGTGGGGGTGGGGGCGTCTTCTTCACGATCTGGTCGCCGAAGCGCGTAAACCGAGTCTTCCGGCTCCGGGAGAAAGCAGTGACTCAACAGTTGCATGTTTTGTTTCGTAGAGTTTACCTCGCCGTGTCAACAAGCAAAGTATATACTTGCATCTACTAAAATAGACGTTTACGAGCGTACGTCTCCCCTATCCCATGCCACTAGCACACGGGTGGTTCGCTTCTTCTTCGCTCGAGGACACAAGTATAGCACGTATGTCTTGACCAGGACCTAGTAGAGTCAGTCGAGCATACAGAAGTCACTGCACTTTGTAAGATCCTATATATATATTTCCCCAATTACGCAACTTTGCTCTGATAATTTACAATGGATTAAAAAGTAAAAACCCAGCTAGATGGATAAGTAATAAAACATATAATATTTTTATGAATATAATTACATGGAAATAATGTCCAAGTCATTAATATTGAGATCAGCATATATAAACAAGATCGCTTTCTTCCTCTCGTTTTTCTCGAATTTCTTTTACCACTGTCTTGTTATTGATTATTGTTTGCTTAACGACCCCACCAACAGCTAGGTTATACACACCTAGGTTACCAACAGTTAGGTTAGCTAGGGTATAGGTCTTGTTATTCTTATGTCGTTCTGATTGAATTAGATATTATATCTAACGTGTTTCTCTTCTCTTTGTTGCTTCTTAAATCTTGGTTCGCTTCACTATCAATCCAATTCAATTTCGTATTGTTATTATTTGTTATTGTTAGTTTGTTACACCATGTATTTGGTCCATTCTCATTATCTCAGCTTATCATTAATTTCTTTATCTCCGTTTATCAATAGCTATACTTTCACACTCCTTCCTGTTACCATCTCTCTTTCATGTACGACTTACTATTCTTCCTGTTATCACGATTCCTTCACCCCAGTAACGTGCAAGGAGTTATTTGGGAGTTGGGATTCACATGGGTCTTGGCTGGCAGTATAGCATAGCCTGAATGGGTGGAGAGTGGGGAAAAGTGGGCTGAATAATAAATCACGTTTAATGAATGACCCCATCCCCCCCTCCCCCTCCTCCAGGGTCAAAGCCATCTAAAACACACGAACTGAATTTGGTAACTAAATTTAGACTTTTGTCAATGAATTCATGAATGAATTGTGTTGTTTTACGGCGCTTCAACGACGAGGTTATTCGCTTCTATTGGTTTTCAGATTATTCACAAATAATTATTAATGTCTTTTACTCAAAGAAGCATATTTACTGACTTATTTATTTAGTAAATTTGGATTCACTAAAATAAAAGTGCCTTATATAGTCATCCAATTGTAATTTAGGATGTAAGATTTTTTATATCATCTTTCTACATCTTTTTTATGATACTATCAATATTAATCAACTAATGAATGAATGAATTTATTGATTCATTGCCCTAACTGATTGATTGATTGATCAAATGATTAATCAATTATAAAAGGACTACCTTAACTGTGATATACGTCTGACATTATTTAAATAATTTATTCAATAAAAATATTATTCAAATAACCAAATTTTTCAAATCCTACTATTCAAACAATTTCACATAACCAATTCAGTTATATTTATTCCAACAAACTATAATGCGATGCAATTCACGGAAATCAGATTCGCCACCCCTCTGTCAGTGCTGTCGCGACTCTTATCGCATTGTGTAACGCACACAGCCTTGCTTGCTGCCAGCACTGGTTCGACCCGGTGATACTGGGAAACCCTCTGTGAAGTAATTTGACACAAATTCGCTCCTCCATTTCTTGTGAATCATGATCTAATCCGTCTGTTCACTGGCTACGTTATGCAACGCGGGTTTTATTCTACGTCCGAAGTGCTAAGTTGTTATTATGCGAGAGGTGACGGCGCGAACTACACGTGCGCTAGTGGTGTGTGGTGGGGGAGACGGTCGATCGAGACCTTCAACACATGAAGACAGGCCAAGAATAGATCCGATATGTACAAAGACGGTAAATCCATTGCCCTAAAAACAATAATCAATCAAATGATGGCAAATATTTTATTATCAGTATGAAATATGTATTTTTAAGTATTTTTTTAGAAGTCGATTATATATATATTCATATTCATATATGAATATATATATATATATATATATATATATATATATATATATATATATATATATATATATATTTGTAAATTATTGGTATTTGTGACCTTTATCATTAGGGGTATGCCTTGAGATAGAGATAGGGATAATAAAACCCTTTTGTATGAGATATTCGTCGGCTACACAAGTTGCCCCAAACACTTTTTAGTAGTTCCGATCCAATTTACAACACTGCTAACATGCTACGGCCCTACATACTTAAAACATTCAGAAGAAATTGAACCCCTGAGAAAATAAACAGTGTAAAAAATATTTCAAAAATATTCTGAAAAGATTACATTGAAATCACCACTCTATGGCGGTTTATGGCTGTTTCTTTGAGGAGAAAAAAAATCAGATATTCATTGATAGATTTTCTTGTTCATCTAGCATTGATGACATTTTTCTAGATATACAATCTATGATACCATCCACAATCAAACACAGCCCTTCAAAACGCCTCGACAAATTTTCGTAGAACATTTATCATTCACAGTAGAATGGAAATCAACATCAACAACATTTTTATAAAAAAAATTCCTTATATTGTATTGCGTTTTCTTTTAAATGAACGTGTTTTAAATGGCTCAACCTAATTTAGAACTAATATTCATAATATATACAATTGTACAGGTACGTGGGTTCGAGACCCACTCAAGGCAATGTAGTTCTGTTTACATATACTCTAACTTCATCACTCTTATAACCTGTCTATTCCTGGGCTCGTTCACGCATCTTCATTCATCACATGTATTAAGTGAACAATCATAAATCTTTCTTGTTTGGAATACCGAGACGGGTGGACCAGTGGCTAGCCCGCAAAACCGTTATTCAGAAGACCGGGTTTCGATTCCCGCCATGATCGACCATTCTGAAGTTTTTCGTGGTTTCCCTCTTATCGTTGACATGAATACCAGGATTGTGCTTTAACAACAGGCCACGACCGTTTCCTTCCCACTATCCAAAACACCTAATCAAATAATCTTTCACCCATCTTTCTATCTCCTCATTCATCATTCAACGACGCCAATAAGTCTTGATCATTATTACAGTCCTTTGTTGAACCCAAATAATAAATACATTGTCTGCATTAGCGTGTGTTTTAGTCTGTTGTGCGCTTGCGTGGTGGGGGAAAGTGCGAGCGGTGGTGTCGAGTCTATGGTGTAGCGGTGCGAGCGAGAGTGTCGAGCTTTAAGGGTGGCTTTCTTTATAAAACCAAGCAGTCCTCAGTACAGTCAATCAGTAGTGCTAAGACACGCAAGGTGGAAGGATCTTCTTACAACAATACACATTTATAGGTGAGTCGACTTGAACATATATTCGTAAGGGATGATAATGGCACAGTGTGAGTCTAACAAAATTAGAAACAAATTTTAAAAAAATATATATAGGACTGTGAAGCATGTTTTTTTTGTGAATAACCGAGAGAATCATTGATATTTTTTATTTCAATTAAAGAATAATTATACCAGCAACAAGAGTATTTTTATGAGCGTTGAACTTACATTATTATTTTTTTAAACAAATTTTAAGATATGCATAAGCATGTTTTTTTGTGAATAACCAAGAGATTTTTTTTTTTTTTCAATTGATGAATTATACCAGCAACAAGAGTATTTTTATGAGCGTTGAAAATACATTTTTATTCAAAAAATAGTACAATTATTTTCTGAATTTGAAAATATGTCCATTTCGATACTTGATCTGTTTTTAATAGGCCTAATCAACATAATCGGTTTGAAAAATATTTTATTTATGATTATTTGATTCAATAATTATTAGATTAAAAAATTGACCAATGAATCATTATTCGAGTTGGTGAATTGAGCTCGAATCATTATTGGTTACTATGTCTTTAGAATTGGTTAATTTTTTCACAAAAACAAATTATTGCTTTTTTTTCATTGGTCCATCAAGAAATATGCTGATTCTAAATATCGTAATATTCATAGAAATATTATTTTCAATTCATGTTTTTCAATTTTTATGACAATTATTGTCTCTAACTGAGATTGATCAATTCATTTTTATATTGTATCAGACAATTCCAACATCCTATTGACTGTATTTCATGTCACTTGTGTATTGTGATTCACAACGGATAAATGCAATATTAAACTAATCTAAATTTATATAATAACTATAAAATCATCACTCATTTAAAATACGGAGAAAATCTCCATTCAGTTTGGATGCCTTGCAAATATTCGCAGGTGATGTAGCATAACCCTGGCCAATACGTAACAATACAGGTTTCAAAGCAGTTACAAGAAATCATTTGCGTAATTTCTTAACAGAACTGCTGACTATAATTTGTCACATTTGAATATTTGTTTCGCAAGTCAACTTGGGGATAGTCTCTCTTAAGATTTCCGAGAACACTTATACAATGAATGAATGAATATTAGGGTTAACGAAAATGTCAACGGCACAAATCAGCACAAACGATTGGCGTGGTCAAAATATTGATTAAGGCGCATTGACAGTGAGGTCATTTAGCGCCTGACACTTATACATAATATATATGAATAAAAATAAATATACTACAGTTTAAACTATATATATTTTTTTTAATAACATCGAAACTTGATACAATTTTCAAAAAATGCTAATAAACTATAAATAAACTATATCAACTCTATTTTATAAATTGTTATTATATGATAAAACGTCTTCTGTTGTCTCTATTAAATATATACATTTTCTTCAAATATTTATGATGATTCCATCATATCAGTGAAAGAAAATATAAATCTATATAATTTTCATTAAAAATAAAATAATAATTTTACATATAGGCCTATCAGTTTATTAATTAAGGTATACAAAAAATGATGTATAGCTTACAATAAGTATTATTTCTTGAAATATCAATCTTATCTTATTTGAAAATTATATCAGTTTTGAATCTTGATAATATAAAACGTCTGTAGAAGTCAACAATTAACCGTGAGTTTATTTCCTGAATCGATAGTTTAATTAGTATATTTATTATTCCTCTCGTAAGCTGTTGAAAACGAATCAAGAAACATTTAATTTAATTGCATACTAATTATCATAATTTTCAATATTAGATTTTGGCATTGAAAATAAAACTATTAATAACGATTGTTCAAGCTTTTTAGTGTTATTGAAGTGTTTGGACAACATTGTTTTAAATCTCCATTTAGGACTGTCAAGATTGAAATGATCATACTTTCTGATTGTAACATTCTATTGTTTTTTATCGGTTTTTAGTTTATAGTACCTTTTTTATATTTCAAATCTATAAACATCGTAACACGTAATTTGTTGCTTGCCTGTAAGCAAAGGTTCAACTTGGTCCCACAAGCTTTTAGTGGTTAGTGTTGTTATGTTCCGTCAAATGAAAGTGAGTTGAGATGGCCGTGAAAGTGAAGCCGTTCATTGAAGGTTCAAAACCTCCGATCGCTAATGCTATGAGATACAGTAGGACGGTCGATCGCAATGGCAGTCAAGAGGCGTGGGAAAGTAGGTCACTGTTTACCTTTCACCTTTCTTCAAGACGTGATTCACGTTGCAGTGCATTTTAGACCCAGGTTCGAATCCCGTCTGTTTCGAATCGAATTTTTAATACATTTTTCGACACATTTAGGCATTCAAGGATTCTAGTCAATTTTTCAAATGTATTGAAGAAATCTACATGGTTAAGGCGCCGGTTCGATCACCATTGTACTAAAACTATGATTAAATATTATCTATCGATATTTTTAATTTTCAATATCCGTATAAATACTCATATTTGAACAATAAACGAGTAATAAATTATAAAATTAACGTCTTCAAAATTGGACTTATAAGTTCATGTGTTGTATTTATCAGGTCGATATTGGTATCCGAAAGACAATGATTTACACATTTTAAATATTATGTTTTCATCATGTGTGTATTTTAATATCATCAGTGCCTATATCTCACTTTCTTTTAGTGTTTGCCAATCATTTTCACAAATTACACAAACAAACACGCCTATGATAAGAGATCGGAACTTGCGACAGAAATTCTCCAGAATAATTTGTCAACAGTTTTTATCATCAGATTATATATAACCAACATTTTGTCATGCTGCATTTACAATTTATTGGGGCCATTTCTTTCACTCTCTTTTTTTTTCAAGATCTTTGTCATCGTACAACTTGTATACAAGAACAGGAATTGATTACGAATAGTTATAAATAAATGCACCTCAATGAATCATTTCATTATTATTACATTTATGTTAATGAGATGAAAGTGTAAAGAGAAAGATCATACACACACACATAAAAACAATAGTGATCGCCCGTCTTTCCAAATTGGAGACGATTAACTGTTCCGACAAGGCGGTGTGGCAATGTTTTGAATGATCAGTATTACGTGGGCTTAGATCGTTTTCCCCGCCGTTTTAGGGTGAGAAAGTTGGTAAAAACTGTCATCAACAATTTCATTCTTTTCACGGCGTCTTCCCACTTATTCCCATAACTTCTTCCCACTTCTTCCCTCAACTGCAATGACGTTGATACTGATATGGCACGCAAAGTTTTCACTTCTCGCCTTCAGTCATCTCGCTTTTTTACCTTAGGTCAGTGACATAATAATACCGTGGGTTCGAATCTCACTGAGTGTAGGTGTAACACAATTCAAGATGATGGGATTTAACACATCACTCTATATCTATTTTTGATCTTATTTATTGAGCCCGGTATACCACACAATTGATATCTTTCCGGGCTGTCAACAAGGAGACAATAATATTATACGTTTCCAACCATGGTGATTCTGACAGTTGTTTTCGTGGCTTTTCACTCAACCTTCTTACTTATTTTTGACGATAAGCATATATAATAGAATCTTTGTGAAAGGTACTAATTTTATAAGTTAAACTGTGGCATGAAATAAATGTTACTTTTAAAAGAATGACATATATATTTCTTATGTCAGAATATAGAGTACGAGCCAAGACGTGTAGAGCTTTTAACGTAAGTTGTAGCTGATTCTCGTGCTCTGTTAGGTCACGTGCACTGATTCATCAACGTTTACCCCTGGGAATAAATAATTCATGGACCAAACCATTGTTAACTAAAAGACGGGCAATTAGTGAGTGAAATCGTTTCCATTAGGATACTCGGTCGACGCCTTGAAAGACTGAAAGAGTAAAGAAAACTTCGATGTTTTATGGAAGTTAGTCACTTTCCTGTTTTGTGATGATGTGTTCTTTATTCAAATCGCACGCTCTCATTATTATTCTGTGATTCTGTAGGTTGTTAACAATAAGTGATAAACTTGGTCGATTTCTTTCGCAAATGACTCAGTAGTTTTTTATACTTGAACAGAGCTCTAATATCGTATATCCTGGCACCTCCACCTATGTAGAAGCCCTGACCCACGATATGAATAGATTGAGATTGAGTAGTGCGTCAAATCGTCATTTAGAAGACCCAGTGATCGATTCCCGATATTCCAGGAATCATTTTGTAGTATGTTGTAGATGAAACGTTAACATTTTTATTTTACCAAATCCAAACTTTTAGACATTGTTCATGTATGACAAAAGTTGATTATAATTATTTCAAAGAATCGATTTCCCAATTGTAGGTCTATCTATAGTTTTAGATGATTGTGGGCTCAAAAAAATATAGTCCTATCAAAACTTGTTTGAACTCAGTCATATTAATTTCATCATGCCACCAAAATATATAACGTTTTAATTAAAAATGTAATATACAAAAAATAAAACATTCCCAAAGCTATATCTAATTGAAAAACAAATTAATAGCTTGATCTTGTAAACTAAAATATCAGTCTTCTCAATTAATAGCTCCAGGCTGTTCAACTAAGTTAATTGTATTTTAATGATTGTTTTCCAATGTGATAAACTTCAATTGATTTGAATAAAATAAATCATATGTTACAAAAACATTATAGTGTCTCTCATTATGTACCAGGTATCAGGTATTGTATCTAGTTTGTGTGAAGTACAAATTCTAATTGAAGAGTATCTTGAACATGCATCTATTTTCTTAGTATTGTAACGTCTGTTTTATAATTCCAGTAACCACCATGCGGCTGACCGTGTTTGCTGGAGCTGTGCTCCTATTGGCTGCGTTGAGCCATGCCGAGAGCGACAAGGCGTCTGATTGGTCCTGGGGAGCCGATAAAGATGACAAGAAGAAGGAAGCAGACGCACCGATAGTATTATTAGAAGAATCAACTGAATTGAACGGAACAAAAGAAACAACTGTAAGTTGATTAAGAAATGAAATCTATTCCGTGGTGTTCACATAGCTCATCAAACCATAAACACCGGCTTGAAATTTAATAATATTCTTATAGAATTCCTATTTATATCTCAGTTATAAAGAAAATAGTTGATAACATTTCCAACTTCATTGATGTTTTCTTCATAAACAAATTTGAGTAGTCAGTATTAGTAGGTATATATTTGTAATTTTCATGAAATGAACAATTTCCCAATACTATGCTATAAATCATTTTCATACTCGTTTATATTGTCTTGAAGGAAGTCACTCAGCGTATTAATCACAATCGTACCTAATTTAATATATTTGAATATTCAACAATTTATATTAGCTATACAAATGATAATTTTGGAAACTTGATTACTCTCATCTGCGACGAAGAAGTATGGTCACATAATGTCCTGTCCTGACGTCAAAGTTCACTGTTATTAATTTAAAATGGTCCATACATATTTATTTATATTTGGTGACAAGACCACCTCAAAGTCTCAAAACAATCAAGAGGCATCACCTTTAAATGATTTTACTAATTCATTGAAACCACGACAGTACATCAAATTTTGATGTTGTTTGAATAAAGTGCTGAAAGTTCCATAAATGTCTATGTACAATAATGATTGTTGTCGTTTACTCAGGGTCGAAGTCTTGGAGGTGCCGAGGGCAGGAGTCTAGGTGGCGGTGGCGGTGAACACGTTATCGACGACATCCTCGTGTCCAACCGTCAGGGCAGGAATCTAGACGGCTTTGACGACGTCTATTCGGACCCGCATGTGCAGCGAGCTCTTCAGTCAGGCAACGACAGCCAAGCGAGGCAGTACATCAAAGAGAGACTCTGCAACTTGGGACTTATGGCTGTAAGTAGTATTATTACCTAGTTTCAGCAAGGATTTTAGCTTTGAACGAGGATTGAGGCAGGAGGATTTAATTTCACAAGAATGTGAACTTGTAGAATAAACGAGATATTTTAAAAAGTAGAACATTAGTTAGTTTCATTTGTCAATTCCTTCCATATTATCCTACTTGTTGAATAGTTTCTCCAGTAAGTTTTTCATTTCAACAAGTTTCTCTATCTGGATCCTTAAAAATAGTGCCCAAGGGATATAGTGAGCTTTAAGATCATTATAATTTCAGTTGAAACCTTGAATATAGTTTGATAAATTATCAATTATTTTTTCTCTTTCTTTTCAAGAAATAAGTTTTCATTATTAAGACTAACACTTTATTATAAGTAAAAAAAAAATGCCATGTTCACAGATACATTTCAATCTATTTTTTTCAATTTATGAAATTAGTTTGTGAGCATTAAAATATCAATCAATCTAAAAATGCATTTTGGCTTCATACCTTCAAAATAGTGAATGATTCAGATGATGTTAATATTCCCCAAGTAAATTGTGTATTGTTACATCGCATTGTTATCTCATGTATCTCAATTGCGTTTTCTAGTGCGACGATATCGAGATTGATGCCAAGAGTCCTTCCGGCTACATCAACCCAAAGGAAGTGTTCTACGCACAACCTGTTGCCATCAAGCCCGTAGGACACCCCATCCCGGCCGTTCCCGTCCGAAGCCAGCACGCACTCCGCCCGCCATTCGAAGGAGTGCGACCAGGTTACGATGGACCTAGACCAGGTTATGATGGACCTAGACCCGGCAGTTATGATGGACCTAGACCCGGCAGTTATGATGGACCTAGACCCGGTGGTTATGATGGACCCAGACCTGGATTTGATGGACCCAGGCCAGGATTTGACACAGTGCGACAAGGGTATGTTGAAAGAAGAAAATCATCTCTTTCTGTAGAAAGTCTTATAAAATATAAATAGCAAAATGAAACAAATATTTTTATATTGTGAAATTTAAAAAAATAGTGTATACTCAAAACTAAAACATCCAGGCCTACATTGTATATGGCTAATATCTTTCCTCAAATAATTGATTACAGGCTACCAACCTAAAACCATCATTTATTTTTTTGGTCATTTCTAGATTTGAAATAACAGCCAGAATACAAGTAAGGTGCATGAGATATAATCTGTGTATCAACAAATTAATAACATAGTCATCCCAAATAGAATATCACAACTTCAACAACAAATATCATCATGTGGATATTGGTGCATCAAGGCCAACCAACAGCTTGCCTTGGTATTTCTAAATAAAATATTGTATCTAAAAAACATTTGACCAACTTGAAACAGACAATGTTTGGTATTGAAAAGATTGGTAATACATACTTGGAGCATTGTTAAAAACTAGTATTTTAATAGCAATCTACTGTGTAATTTCAGATACAATGGCCCTCGACCCGGAGCCGGTTTCAACTCTGGCCCATTCATATCGTCTCGTCCCGTTCCCGGCCCGATCTACGGCGCGGCTAAGCCCGTCGCTCCAGTGTACGAGGTGCCGTTAGAACCCGAGCTGAACTATGGCTCGAACAGTAAACTCGCACAAGTCAACACCAACGGCCAGGGATTACAGCAGCATGTTCATCACCACTTCCACCACGGAGAGAGCAACGTTAAACCTGTAATTGTTGGAGGGTCGACAACTGGTGCTGTTTATGGTGGTAAGTCGACAAATATACTTTCATCAAAAATATTTTTTCCATATTTTATATTTTCATATTGAATTGTTTTTTTTCTTTTTCAAACAAAAATATTTTCAACAAGAAAACACAAGTACTTGATGAAAAAGATCAAATTTATTAAATTGAGATCGAAATTCATTTTTCAATTTAGTTTCTCAGTTTTATCTCATTTTTACTACCGTAATCATGAATTCAGCCACGCTGACTATGTACATTAACTGCTGCCTCTTATTTAAAGATAAATTCGTTCAACAGTTTTGAAAAGGTTGGGTGAAAGCAAGTCTTTATGGTTAATTTTGTTTCAGGTTTGGGCGGCCATGGAGTATTGGGACAAGGAGGTCTTGGAGGAGTTAACAGTCATTCTCATAGCCAAGGAGGTTTCGGAGGAGTCAACAGTCATGGCCAAGGAGGTTTTGGAGGAGTTAACAGTCATGGCCAAGGAGGTTACACTGTGCTGGGTGGTGGCAACAACTACGGTGCAGTCAACAGTCTAGGAAGTGCAGGAGTCTACGGAAGTCAAAGTATTGGACCAGGAGCACCGTTCTACAAGAAAGAATTGAATATCCGTCCTTCCACAAGTATCTCAGGTATGCCACAAAATAAATAAATGAAGATAATTTCTTTCAATATAGCAGTAAAAATTCAAATTACCTTTAATTTTCTATGAAAAAATATGTATGTAACAGAACAATAAAGTATCTGATGTATTGTTTGTCTTTTAGGTAACAGTTTGAACCCATCGTACGCTGGTAGTTTCCCCAGCTACGAGTCACCGCGTGCTGACAGCGACTGCGTGTGCGTACCATACGATCAATGCGCTTCTTTCGAGCGCAAGAATGGTGGACAACAGTCGCTCATCGACCCTCGTAACGTCCCCGATAAGAACATCGAAGCTATCTCATTGGACGATGTAGTTATCACTGACGGCAACGGTACCATCATATCGCATCACAAGAAGAGGGAAGACAATGCAGAGGAGGAGGTGAAGGAAGAAGTGAATGATGAAGTGAAGGAGACGAGAAGGAAGAGGGATGCCGATGATGATGATAAGAGCAAGGTGGAAGCGGTAAGTTGAAATACATTCCATTCCTCTTGTTCTTATGCTGTTTATTCGTAGTTTTTTCTGAACTCACATTTACAATTCCAGATTGTGTATGCTCTCTAACTCTTGAAAATTATGCTTTCTTTTTCTTCAATAATTTGATTCAATAAGATATTTAAACTTTCATTCACAAAACTTGAAATAGGTAGTAACTTATGACCTATAAAATTTCCAAACTTCTTTCAACTGCTACATTGTGAGTCCTTAACTTCTTATATTTAGATTTGAGAATTTGGCAATAACATCCTAAGCTTGTCTGTTTTATTTAAACCAACTAATCTGTTCTACTTAACTGTTCAAGTTGTAAGTTACGTGGAATACTTAATTTACTTTCAATTTGTTTCTTTACTACTAAAATCTCTTTTGAATAATTTGTTGCATCACATATAACATAACTAATGGTAATACTAGTCTCAAGTCTCAACCAACCACTTGAATAACAGAACTACTTTGAATTAACTCTTAGCTTAATTTATGATTTCCATTTTCAAGTTCATACTAATGTGATACTTTAATTACACTGCTTGTACTCGACAATTTCACTAACACACTAATTACCTTAGTTGTACTGCTTGTAAACATTACACAGTTAATGTCTCATTGAGTCAGGTGGCAAACAGAGAGAGATGCAAATAGACTGCATGATTCCAGTATAAATACTCGTATTTAAATGAGCATGAAAGATATATAGAGCCTGAATGCATCTATAAGTTGAATAAAGTTGTACATATCATTAGATATGTTTCTAGAGAAATAGGGGTGTAGTTGGTGATGGTTAGTAAATGTATTTGCCTATAATTTTATTACGGTACATAAATTGCTGAATAAATGTTAATCGTGGATTAAACTGGCTATTTGCTGTACTAGTACTGGTGTGCAAACAAATTTGTACTTGGGTAGGTTCCAGGTAAGGTACCTCAATGCAAATATGGGTTACATTCTGGTAAGATGATCTTTTTGGCATGCAGTCAACTGGGTTGCCATTATCATCATTCGTTGAGCTAGTATTGCACTAAAGTATTGGTACCTGTCTTGTGAAACGTAGAATTCTCTATACAGTGCATTACTTGATACTTCGTACTTACTTCAGAAGTTTATGCATTTCACTGTTACTACTTCATGATAATGCTGTTTTGAAACATTTGTGTGATACTATTAACATTGGATTAGTAGGTACAGGATATAAAAATCCATAGCTAAAAAATTGAAAGAACTCTTAATCATTTGATATTTCCAGTGGAGATAATTCAAATATACTAATATTTAATTATTTTTGGGTTTAATTTCTATCTAAACACTACTAGCTGAAACTGGAAGCAGTCATTTTAATTTTCTATTGAATACCGCAGTTTTAGAAGCTAAAAATTCACACAATTGTTTCAATACATGAACATAGACTACAATGTCACCAATAAGCTAATGTATATAATTCGTTTCCGTCGTGACTGGCGTAGTTTTGTAAACCGACTTAAGAGACAAAATGACTGTAAACTTTACTAGAGTATTTGACTTGGACATATGGACACTAATACCCGTAACATCCATATCACTTCCCGTAATCGTTGTACCACACATCAGTAACAACCAACCACAATCCTCGCTCGAGTGGGTGGCTACTTGTTGCGCACCTCCCAGTACAGTGGTAGTCTCACAAGGGTCAATAACCTTTCACCTCCTGGCGGCCGGGGTAGTAGTGGCAAACATCTAACTCAATCACAAATTTTCACGTCAAACTTTGCGCTAAACAACATGACTCGGTGGTTGAATATCACTCGATATGTTGATTTATGTGAAGTTAGTTGTGAACATGGGTTCAAGTGTCACCATCAGTTTTTAAGGCAATTGAAGGTCTTGATATTGCTGGCATCATTTTACCGTTGAAATTGTTTGATTGCTGATGTAATATATAAATTATTAGTCACTCTAATATTCATAAATGATAATGAATTGATTCGAAATCTAAATTTAATGATCAGAAGGAAATTTGATCTTATTATTAGACACATTTTTTATTTGGGAATAAATTTTACTTTTTGATTTCAGAGTAAAATATTATTCTCAATCAACATTGAGATAGTAACATTATTTTTTTTTTAATACATCTATTCTAAATGAGAAGTAAAATGTTGTTACGCAGTCAAAAATTAAGACTCATTTGCCCTATTCTCTGTTGGCGGCCAGCATCCTAACTCACAACGGAGAACGACTAAGTTTTCCTCTGTTTTCCACAGCGCTATAAACTTGGCCTAGGAAACGGTGGCCAAAACGGCGGCTACGGATCTGACCTACGAATAAAGCCAACGTTTGGTGTATCGTTCGGCTTGCCTCAAGGAGGTGGAGGTTATCCCTTGAATCCGTTCGGTACCTACCCGGCCCTAAATCCTTACGGGGGCTCTATTGGGGGGCTAGGAGGGGTCAGCCTAGGTCCAGTGTCAGTCAATCCTTTGCTCTCAGTTCAAGTCACTAAGAACGACGACGGGGAAAAGGTTATCAAACCGTTAGTTAATTTGCACGTCACACCGAATCACGGGATAATACATAAAATAGGGAGCTTCTTCCATGGCTTACATGCTATTAAACATAAGCCACACTATGGCTATGGCTATGGTGGTGGTCATCAACCTTTCTATAACAAACATCATCACCAACATCACCATGTTCACCATGCGCCTCATCACCATGGTCCTCATCACCACGGTCCTCATCACCACGGTCCCCCTCATCATGGCCCACCACCACATGGGCAAATTATTGAAGGGCCTATCTTCGAAGGGCCTCACCCACCTCATTTTCATAATGAACCCCCACCGTTCCTCAGACCACGACCACCACAGTTCAGACCACACTCCCCTTACCCCTACAACGACTATTACGGTTACCGCACTAAAGATGAGATTCCTCATGAAAGCAATGTAGGGAATAGCTATCCTTCAGTTCAATCTCAGGGTGGTTTTAGTCCGTATATCGGTGATGACGAAGATAATAATAATAATTACAATGATAATAATTTTAATAACAACAATGGTCCTTATTCCGATTTCCGAAATGCCCGAATCCTGAATACCTCCGCAACGCAAGGTCGTGTGCAATTTCCGACCAATAGGCGGACGATCCGAGACACGAGTAATGAGATAGTAGAAGAGGTAAGAGACGTGACGATAGATCGGTCAACTGGGGGAGGGGGACTAGAATCAAAGTAGATGGAGGTAGAATGTTGAAGGTTTAATTGTAAAAATTGTTTTCGTTGAACCATTGCTTGAATAATTTGGTATGGGCAATAGAATCGTCTTGTTCTAAACCAAGAATCCTACTATGAAAACAGAACAGGTGAAATATAATTAAATTAACTTGAGATAATAATAATGTTACAAAATGGCTTTTAGATTTCCATAAAAATTCTTCAATCGCTCAAGGTCAATTTGTTTATCATTTCAGTATAACTGTGGCATTAGTATAATTTGACTTCATTTCACCATCAGTTTCAATCACAATTTAAGATTAGAGTTCAAGAGAATGTTTACTATTCCGTGAATTATCTTGGTTATCGTCCATTATATATTTCTTTCAAAATGAAATAATTTTGAAAATGTGAAAATAGCACCAAGACATACATACAGAATTCACTATTTTGGTAGATTCAAGAACTCACTGTATCTTGTCTCATTGCCAAAATAACGTTCGTTCCTGCAAGATTGGTACTCCCGTAGTTGACCGATCTGCTAGTCAGCAACGATGACGCTATTGTACTTGATTTACTACTGACTTCCTAGCATTACTTACTACTACTTCTATCATACAAATTGTAAACCACTTGTGGAACAAAATACGAGAATGATGACTATTATGATCCGAGCAACAACAAATGTCACCTCAGATGAGTTCAATAGCTATATAAACTTACATGTTTCATGTAGGCCTATATTGATAGTATATTAGTGAATTGTTTTTGTATGTCCTCTTAACTACAAATTCTATGAGTATTCAAGAATATTGACCGATTGATTGCAAGATTACTTTTTAATTGTTTTATTAAATGATAAAAATTAGGGTAGGTCTACACTAAATTTCTATAAAATATTTTTCAAATTTCAGAGGATCAAAATTTCATCATAAAACTGTCACTTCAGTTTAAAAGAATATATATTCTTTCCCTTAAAAATAACTTCTGATTTTTCAAATTTTAAGCACCAAAGATGTTAATTTGTTGCTTTCCAATATATTTCAACTTGAGATTTAAACATAATTTTATAAAACAAAATATAACATCAAATAATCAATCTCAAAATGATTAGGGTATTGATTCAATTATCTTTTTATGCTAATTTATAAAAGCAACCAATTGGAACATGTTCCTGTAATTTGGATATTTTGATACACTTACTTAAAAACCATGATTCATGGGACCATGATAAAATGACAGTGGGCACAACAGTGACCGTGAACATGGTGAACTTTCACTTTGACATGTCACGTCACGGTAGTGTTAAACTTGTTAGGCACAACAAAGGAAGTGAAAGTTCTTGTTGGACATTAGAATGCTCTCAGTATCATGGTTCATTGCATCAACTGAATGTATCACCTTCCTATTATACTAACTATTACCTAGAGAATTATAGCAATGGAATAATAGATGATCAGCACAAGACCTGATTGTAAATTAAATTAAGAAATGTATAATCCAATCAATATTATTTCACTTGTACAGCACAGAACTTCTTAAAAAATACACACTTTCTAAATGAACATAATATTAATCTGAATGTAAAACATGATTAATCACTTGTGCTCATGGAAAGTTCACATTTTGTCTCATTGATGTGGGAGCAAAATAGAAATAGTCCACATTTTTTGTGTTCTAATTTTTAGTCATTATCTTGACCAATTCATTTCACGATGAATTTAAATAGAAAAATTTAGGTAAACCCGTTTGATTACATATTCAGTCATAATACAGTTATTATGGTTTCACGGCGTTCCGTAAACAATGTAACTAACTCAGAATGAAAACAATCGACACAGGATAAAACTTGAGAAAATACAATTTTATAACTGTGCGTATAATAAAGTTGACCTAACTTTTTTCTTGCATGAATTTTGGGGGTTTTAAGTGCATATCAAAAACTAGCTTATTATTTCACTTTCACCAAGCATTTTACTCATCCTGCCACTAGCAATGGTTAGTTGTGTAAGTGGGAATTTGAGAACTGTCGACTAAAGTCTTTATGTCTATGTTCAGCGCCAGGCAGGAGGACGATGTGGGCCGAGGCACGTGTGTTGTCGTAGAAACGCTATCAACGTAAACCATCTCCAACAAACTAGCAATGTCAACAACGCACAGTGCGGCAAGCGACATGCGCAGGGCATTAATGGCAGGATCAAGAACCCAGTGTACGTCGACGGAGACAGCGAGTTTGGTAAGAAAATCTTCAAACTTGGGGAAAGGGGTGGTTGGGGGGGGGGGAGTTACAATGACTAGGATCTATTGGTGTTTCAATCTTGTCCAACTATTTATCAGATTGCTGAAAGTAGTTCAAACTTAATTTTTGTTGAGTATATCAATAATTCACTACCGGTATTCGTAGTACTGTAATGACTTTTTATTTACTAATTTTACTATTTTTTTTATTTACTAATTTTAAGTCACAGTTTGAGGAACAGTGTTTTTTTAAATTATTAATTAATCTCTGCTCTTTGTTCTATTGATATGATCAGGTCTATGTACCTTGTATGAAACCCAATGAGCTTATAAACTAAAATATTAATGATATATTAATTCAATATTTATTCATAGTGAGATTTAACAATGCACGTTGACGATATGTGTAAAACATAAGATGGCAGAAGATGGCAGAATAAACAACGGAAAATGAATTATTTTATCAAGATATAATTATCTTAAATTTTATTCAATATATTTCATTACAACAGGAGAAACAATTGCAGAACCATCTCAGTGGTCAGAAATTAAAATGATGTATCTCTTGATGCAAGTGTTTGATATTTTTAATTGATTTATCTAATGATACCGTGAGCGATTGTTTATGTAGGTGAAATCTGTGATGTACTCGTCAAGTTAGCTAATACTGTTTGTTTGCCAACAGGCGAGTACCCATGGCAGGCGGCCATCTTGAAGAAAGATGCTCAGGAAAGTGTTTACGTTTGTGGTGGAACTTTGATTGACAATCTCCATGTTATCACAGCTGCTCACTGCATCAAGACGTAAGTATTTCTGATGAAAACTTGAGCGAAAACATTCGTATTCGAATTCATAAATAAATATAGTATGAACAACCTTATTAGAAAAGATATTCAATATCATAGAAATGAATAGATTTTTAATACATAAACAATATTGTCAGCAATATCATAGTTTCAATAGAATGAGTCCTGATTTTGTATCCAAGTCACTAAATATTTAGTTTTCCTCTCTCAGCTACCAAGGTGGTGACTTGCGAGTGCGACTCGGCGAATGGGACGTGAACCACGACGTAGAGTTCTATCCGTACGAAGAACGTGACGTAGCTGCTGTTCATATTCACCCCGACTTCTACGCCGGCACATTACTCAACGATCTGGCGATCCTGCGACTTGCACGACCGGTCGACACTCAACGTGCTCCCCACATCAGCGCTGCATGCTTGCCCGACCCAAGGACAGACTACTCGGGACAACGCTGCTGGACCACAGGCTGGGGCAAGGATGCCTTCGGAGACTACGGGAAATACCAAAACATTCTCAAGGTAAGCTGCTGATCAAGCTTTCAACTCTTTATAGTTATTAGTCTGTTGTTGGGATTCATCATTTCAATTCTTGGATGAAAAATATTTCTCTCATATATTTATGTCCTTGTACATTCAAAATTGATGGTGAATATGCTGTGTCATTGGCAGCTAATTAAAATGTAATCAATTATTTTGGAATTTTGTTTTTAGAGGTACTTTGTCAAGTTTTGTTATTGAGTTTTATATTCCAATAAAATTGTTTTATACAAAATTGAATAAAACCTGAGAATCTTTTCATCACTTTCAGTTCATGCATGATGACTGAATCATTTTAATCAAATACAAAAATGAAAAAATATATTTCTTAAAACAAACAATTTACGATTTGCCGATGATTTTGTTGATTTTACTAATGTGGTTTTTGTTTCATCAGGAGGTTGACGTACCGGTGGTATCACATCATCAGTGTCAGTCGCAGCTTCAACAGACGAGACTCGGATACGAGTACAGACTGAACCCTGGCATGATCTGCGCTGGTGGTGAGGAGGGCAAAGACGCATGCAAGGTAAATATTTTACGTACATACTTTTGAACAGTAGACCTACATGTAATGAGAGTATAATGTAATATTGTAATGATGAAAAATCACAACAAATAACTGCAAATTAGAATTAGCTACATAAAATCAAAAGGCCTGTAATGAACAAAAAGTTATTGTAAAGTGTTTACTTCATACAATTTTGAAAACATCCTGGAAAATCTTCACTTCATTATTTTTATTCAAGCGTACTGGTACATTTTCTCGAGCGTGGAGATATAGTAGATCTATCATATTTTTACTTCTAATGAATTTGAGGTTGAGAATAAGTGGCAGACATTTTTTTGAAGACATGTAATAAATAACTCATAACTATATAAGTCAAAATAATGTAGGGCCTATATGAGAAAAAATGTTTTCTAAACTTGATTATTGATATGCCTGTTTATCGAGCTTTGCTGACGTCAATGTTTTGATTCCAGGGTGATGGCGGTGGTCCAATGGTATGCGAATATGGAGGCACGTGGCAAGTAGTTGGTGTCGTCAGTTGGGGCATCGGTTGCGGACAATATGGCGTACCCGGCGTGTACGTCAAGGTGGCGCACTATGTTGACTGGATCCGACAAATAACCAGAGCCTATTAAAATCAATAGCCTGCTCTCGATATCTACTGCCTTCTAAATATAGGGCACTGTGAAAGAACTCCAAATTCATCCAGAAATTTGTTTTGTCAACATTGGGTCGATTTAATTTATAGGTTTGACACAATGAAAACTGAATACTGATAGTTTCTTTTGAAACTTCAACATGATATTATTTGACACCACAAGAAGCTAAAAGAATTTCTATTTAAATAGATCGAAGGATTTTACACTGCCACTTTTCATTGGTTACGAACATGTTGAATTAACAATGTTGCTCCATGTATAGGAATATCCAGACTTTAAATTGGCTCTGCTCATTTATTCCACTGTGCGAAATATCTTGGCAACATTCCAAGCACACTATTTTCATTAGTTTATTGATGTTTATGGTGGTCAAACCAGCTCGATGGTTATGCAAAGTGAAGATTTCTGATCATAATAATAATAAATAATTAGTGGAGAAAAACAAAAAGATTGAAAAAAGTGAATTGTTCTATTTTAGAAGTTTATAATTTAAATAGGCTTAGTCTTGAATTAGAAATCAATACTCGTGAATTCAACTATTTGAACAGTTTGTACTATGTAGGAATAAATTTAAAAGTAAGAATCCTATCCATTATGTATGGTACTGATAAATGGTGAATATTTAATACTCCATTTTCTGCCCCACAGAATGTTATACTCATTGACTTACTTAAATTTGTTGATTTACTGTGAAAAACTGGTTGCAGTATGACCCAGCATCAACATAGAATTAACAAGAATTGTTACGATGTTGTTACAAGTATTACGAGTGTTCTCCAATGCAGATATTAGTTTGTTGTAGTCAAGCCATTAGGATTAGGACTCGTTGAAGACTGTTGTTATGATGAAAGTTATTACTTTGAGGTTGTAATAAGAATGCCTGATTTAATGGCACTTCTTTGGTTTGATGTTTTGTTTACAAGCATTGTAATTTTATTTATTCATTCATTCATCATCTCGCTTTAGATTTCTTGTACAGGCTTTTGGCAATATTTTAACACATATTTCTCAATAGCCTGGATCAGAAATCTTCAGATCAAAGTAAAGCATATTCATGCCAATTTAAAAACCATTATGTTAGTTTTAGTTTTATATATATATATATGTAACTTTAAATATCGTCTCATTATTTAACATAAAGTAGATCATACGTCTGGAATTATAGACCAAATGTATTATATTATAATAATTTTTACGAATAAATTATATTGTACAATGAAACTACATTCATATTAAGCTGTTCCGCATATTCTGATCCTTCCACATTTCCCAACTACTCCATTGCTTTTTTTATTCAATCAATTTATCTATGTTGATAATGAATTTTTGTAGCCCTAAAGAAAAGTCAAGAAGTGATTTGTATTATGTTATATTTATGGGTCCAATGGAATATACAATGATTCAAAGATTTTTTGAAGATAGTCTTGAATAGAGAAACGAAACATGAAATATTTTTAATTGGAAATTTGAAGTAAAATACTAAATTTTCACTTCGACGTTTAAGTGGTTTATACACTGCTGGACCGTCATTCAGGAGACCGGGGTTAGATTCCTGTCAAAGGAATTTTTCGTAGTTTCCCTCTGTCGTTCAGCAATACTGGGATCAGAAATATTAGTATACTGGGATGGTTCCTTGACAACAGGCCACGACCCTCCTCACCATCCAAACTGTCAAAACACCTAATCAAATATCTTTCATCTCATATATCATTCACCGACGCCAACAGATCGTACTCATCAGTACAGTGCGTCGTTAAACACAATATAAATAAATCAAACTAGATTTTCAGAGATGACGAACAAAAAATATCTTTTTTGGCGGGTTTAAAAGGCGGTGAAATAGTTTTCACTAGACCAATAAGTTAGAGAAGGCTCGGTTTACAAATGGCAGAACTACATGGAAGGTGTTGGATTAATTTTGCTACCTTTTTTTAACGGCACAAAATTATTGGGAGATATCTTGTTGAAATCTGTTTGTAAACAATCAGTAAGATGCCAATTAAATATATTGGACGTACAACCAATTTCAAAGGTAAAACCCTTTGGGAAATTGTCGGAAATTTAAAAGATTTTGGTGTTGGCCGAATCGTTGTGAGAAGTACGTTTGAGAGATATCCTGAACCAAGTTACCTGAAAATAAGTAAAGTGGAGCCACTACCGAATGAGGTAAAATATTTTCAATAATAACACCAATCATACCATAATTTACATTTGTTAGTATATTTCCTTTCATAACATGAGCCACATTTCATACATTCCTGTTAGTGGCTCTAAAAGTAGGGTTATGTTTGAAGAAAGCCTCACCATTGAGTTTGTAACACTACAAACTCAATGCACGAAAGAGCCCAATAATTTGTGCGTGATAATTATCTGCAATGCCAATATTAGGGTAAATTTTGGTAATATTTTCGTGTAGCGGATCCCGACCAATTTCTTTTGTTGCGTTTTTTCATTTTTAAACATTTTCCAAGGCTTTTTAGGCAAGTGTTATCCCCACCATTGTTGACAATCCTGACAGGTTGTTTTTTGTGGTTTACCTCTGTCGTTCAGATCAATACTGGGATGGTTCCTTGACAACAGGCAATGACCAATTTCTTCCGGTCACTATCCAAAAACACCTACCGGTAATAAAATAACCCTTCATCTCGTCATCCCATCATCTCATGTATCAATCACCGACGCCAGTAGATCTTGGTCATCAGTACAGTGTGTCATGAGAACTCAATATGGAAAAAACTTGTATAGGCCTACCTACGTACGCTGTCACTTCCTCAAATGACACTTGTATCAATACCTACTGGATAACGTAATTTTCCCGAAAAAACGTCACAGTGGTTGTGTTTAACATTCTTAAGAAAATTACTGATATTTATTTTGCAATGAGTGTCAATTTTGTATACATGATGGTTCTACAGTTACACTAAATACATGGCATTACTGGTATACAAATTCAACAAAGACCATTCCAGTTGTCCCAATCCCTGAATTGTTACCCAATCACATGTTGTACAATGTACTGTTCATTTTTAGGCCTGTTCCAGTTTAAGTAACTATAATTTGACACTTTATTTTCTGATCACGTTTGTTTTATGATGAATTATGTTTATGCCACAGACATGCCAAATAGGCTTTGTGGCCTCTTTGTAGAAGAAAATGTTACTTCTCCATAACAAAATAAACAAATAACCCAATTGGCCAAGACAAGCTAGTCTGATTTGGTTGTATGAATGTGACGGCATTTCGATCGCTGTTGATGGAAGTTGGGATGATAAGGATAGAGAGAGCTTCTAAAAGTGCCACCACAATCGGCTGACTAGAGGCAAATGACCAATGAAAATGTAGTAAATATATGACGTCATGTCTCTCATCTTCGATCTTCATCTTCAAGTATATTCGTGCACATTTCTGAATGTCTGTTTCATTAAATTTTTTCATTTCCAAATACCGGTACTTATTTCTAACAAAGTTAGATACGGTAAGTGTATACTAACTAGGGCGAAAACATGTCGACTTGGGTATGACAGGCCCAATCCCTCTCCATTCTACTCCTCCTTTGCCTGATTCTGCGCTTCCTCCTCCTCGTATATCTCGCAAAATTGATATCTGTCGTTGATTGCTGTAGGATCGCGATACGTGTGAATATCATCAGCTGGAAATTGTGACGGCTAGAATTTGCTCTGGGTTTGTGTCGGATGGACAAGAGACTCATTTTTTACGTTTCAAATCGTATCCTACCTGACCTTAGCCAATCACCCACTTCACCTACCACAACATTTGAACAGATTATCACAGCTTTGACACCAATATCGGTTGGTAGAAAGAAGTGTGACTTATTTAAATTGATTGCCTTAGTTTTAGTTGCCTTAGTTTATATCCTCGAATGTATGCATGACTGCCAAGTCATTCACTTGCCGTTGTGGGTTGACCGTGGTGTTATTGTTTCAGGAGGCTCGCAAGGTGCGTGTTTGGGTGGAGAAAGTGTTCCGAGGACGTAAATATCCTAAGCTGGCAGAGATCTGTAGCACTTCTTACAAGGCAGATTATCGATTGATACCGAAAAAAGATGAAGCCGAGTATTGTAAATTAGAAGCGAACGTGCAACATGATGCCAAATTATTACCACAAACTATACCCTTCCCTCCTCTATTCAAGGTTAGTAGGGTACATACTGTTTTCTAAGCTGCATGTCAAATTTTTGCAACTTGCTAATGTGATGGGTGGTAGACTGCAGTAACGGTAGCTCATTAGTCACTCGTTACCTTCAAAAGTACTAAAAATCAATGAAGAAATGTACTGTATTGAGAACACTTCAATTTACAGGGATTATTGTTGTACTTTGTTTCAATCATTTTGAGAACCAAAGGTGCCGAAATAGCTCGTAATAGTGTACACATGAATACGTCTTAGGGCACGGTTTAGTTCTATTCGGCCTACTTTACCATTATTTTATAAGTAGGAGTGCTAAATCAGCACCCTGCTTTCCCCCCACTCAGTGTACACCTAGATTGACTAATCCGATTTGAGAGTTGAATCATGCATTTATGCCTAATATAAAGCTCATTCTACTTTGAAACATGGAACAGTGTTTTGGAAATTGATTTACCTGGTACTGATTTTGCTCATATATTGCATTGAAACTACTTTCTAGTTAAAGAACAATTATACAATAATTAAATACCTAATAATAACAACATCAAAATATTAATACATATTGTAATTTATACAATTATGATGAAAATTAGCAGTCTTTTGTATCTTCCAGCTAGAAACTTGGATTTATTTCCATAGTTCAACTTCCACACTTATAATTTAATCAGTTACCGGTAGCTAGGTTCTTTCTTGAACAATATAGTCAGAACCTCGGAACTCGAGTTTCTCACTGCCTATCTAGTCATATGATATCAATGTGAAAGGTCTGAGGTAACCTTGCATTTTTGAACACACTCTTCTTCTGATAGGAATTGATTCTCCGCGACCTTCAAGCCAAGTCTCAGCCAATCAAAGACGAGCCGCTGCTACAGCTCCGTTTCAGACGGGGTCGTGACAATGTTGCCAGAGTTGCAACACCCAATGAGAATCCTAGCGTAGAGATAAGTCAGGGACTAGGACAGCCAATGAGTCCTCAGCTATTCAGTAATGTTCTGCAATAGATATTGTTCTCTTAGTTACTAGTTTCAGCTTAGTATGTATTGTTATGTTTCTTCTGTAATATCAATAAATTATGTATGACTGATAATCTAGATTCAGAAGTCTTTCAAATTTGTTCATAAATTCTGTCCTACCTTATCTTGATTCTAACATGGAACCTCATGTAATTCTTACTGCGGTAACTAATGGATATAATGAACTAATGGAAATGTAAAGTATGACATCAAGGTTTTAGTTGAAGAACATGCTGACCTCTATTTACAAGCTATTTTAATTACTGTGGTGTTCATACCATCTTCATGTAGGCCTACTTTACTTGAGAGAGGAAAAACTTCAAAATACTTTCTTGTCAATCTAGGCCTATCACAAATACAAAGGATGTGCTCAGCCAATAATATGGGGTACCGGTAATTGATTGTTCTTTAAAAACGGGTTTTTATTTTTAAAGAGTTGTTACATTTCATCATTTTGTAGATGCATCTTTAACTGAAATTTAGAGAATATTTTTCAGATGTGCTGTGCAATACAATATATATTGAAAACTTATGATTTATTATAATATGACGTCAGGTAACTAGTCATTAGAAAATGGAAAAACATTATTCATTTGATTCAACTAAACTAAACTGTTTCAGTTAGCCATCTTGGCATTCTAGTTTTTCCCAACATTTCAGTCGAAAAAGTAGCATTGTTGGAACGAGAGATGATCCCCAGTATACGTTGGCTCGTAGTTGTAAATCAATGCACCTTCCTCTTCTAAAGCACTTTGGAACTTGTGCTGGTTTTTACGAGCTGTAAATCGAGAATAAGAGTTGTGTAATGCATCCAAAATTATTTTAAACCTTAACCAAACCCAGCTCAAAATTAAAATCCGTACTTACAATACCGTAGCTCTGTGTGCTCAAGTTCATTGAATAATTTTTTTTTCAATTGTAAAAGAATTGTCTATTCAACCAAAGTGTGGGGATTTAAATATTATCAGCATAATGCTATGTATAGAGTTATTTTATGAGCATGAAATTTGAACAAACTGAATGAAAAATGTATCGGGCTGTTGAATCACCTTCTGCTATGAAGAAGTTGGCAAAGTACTGCATGATATCGATTGCCTCTCTCGAGTGAGGGATCTTCTTAGTAGCCTTGAACTCGTAGCCATTCTTCTCCGGGTGGAACTGAACACCGTAGAACGGGTAACGTCGTGACTCCATGCTGGAGATGAACGGACTGTCGTTCACATCTGTGTTGTCGGTCAGAACATGCCAGTCTTGATCGAGGCCCGTGGCTGCCAAAGTCTGAACATAAAACAGATGTTTTAACATACTCGGAGCCAAAGTTGGACAAGCATTTTGTCCTTAATATTTTTTTATTCATCAACTTTTCAAACTTCATCAACTTTTTAAACGTCCTTGGTGAAAATTTTGGACATTTTCAAAAATGTTTGGTTAGAAAAAAGGTTCAAACTTTATTCCCAAAATTCTACCATGTTAATTGTCTTTAGTTGAGACTTGAGAGTATTACCAGCACTAATAATTTACATCTAGTACCATCCTGGTAAAATGCTCACTGGTTGCAAGTCAACCTCAAGGATTAATCAACGTAGATTACTGTGTCAAAATGCCATTCATTTTCCACACATTAGTTTTGAGGAAAATATCACAGAGATGACGAGATATCTTTCTACTCTGCTGCTACGTTTTCTCACCTCCTCAGTGACGCAGTACATGTGATAGTTGGCCGTCACATTGCGAGTCGACAGAGTGTTCAGAATGTTCTGCGGCAATCCTCTGTACAAGTTACTGTTGAAATAATCTGAAAGTTAGAACAGATGTCAGTTGGTTTTTCATACCTGTCTATCTGTTGTACAGAACACATAATGAAGAAAATAGCTCCCACTACTTCATTTTAAGAAACATCATTTCGTTATGTACAGCGAAAGAATTTTGGTGAACCGTAAAACTTGAAGAAAAAACAAGAATTTATTGTGTATATTTGATATTTTTCTGTAATCTTTTTGTTTGTCAAGGGACTTGCACTCCAGAAGTAGAAGATGAAAAGATAAGACAGTAAAAAAAAGTGGTGTAAAATGTTGCCAATGTTTTCTGATTTCAATTTTGCATATGGTTGCTATACATAAATTGATCCAAAATGTACCACTGATGAATGTAGTGGTGATACCGAGAATACCAGTGGGCTAAATTTCACCTTGCAGATCATTTTTGTGGTACAATCATATTCCCACATAAATTTTGATATATAAGTGGACTTGGTGGTTCAATCGTCAAAACACTACGGGTTAGAGAAGGTCCCTGATAGCCGCTGACGGTATTCAAACTGGGCCGTTACTCATTCATTACGAAGCAACTAATGTATATCAGCCATAAGAGAAGATTCTTTTTAGTCTTGAATTATCATGCTAGGTTATTAATTTAAAAATAAAATAATAATAATCCAAACTGGGGTCTGAACTTTATATTGAAACAAGTTTTGCTTGTACAAATGAGATGTATAATCTTATCTCATCTTATCTCATCTTATCTCAGCTTTATGTCTGCATTATTACAATATTTCTGTGAGCTTACCTGGTTTGAAGTGTAGCGGCAGAGCCACGTCTTGCGAGTCACAATTAGTCCTGATATCCTGTTTGCCTGCTGCCAAATAAGCTATCAGTTCAAAGCCCAAGCATGTTCCCCACACCGGCATGTAGTCTCCGCCATCGTTTAATTGCTTTGCCAAGTCGTAGAGCTTGGCACCTGCCTCGGAATAGCCTTTGGATACGTTGAAGTAGGCAGCTCCACCAGGCAGCAGCACACTATGTAAGCAAACAAAATGTTAGTTACAGAGTTCTTTTTCATGGTTCAAATATATGAATAGATATTATCACAGTTCTTCCCTGGAAAATTGCCAACTATAGTCATCAAGGTAAGCTGCTGTTTTCTTCATCAAGAATATACTTTTTGATTGCGCTTGAAATATGTTGTATCAACAAGATTTCCTTTACCATGAAAGAAACGTGTAACCTTATACAGAAAAACGGTAAAAATATTTTTAACAGACTTAACACTAGATAGAATTTTACATCTATGCTTAAAGAGAGTATGACAGCCTACAAGTATGTCCTAATTCTATATTGTGTTTTAACGACCTACATCTTTACTAATGACTCATGTAAACTGAACTTGAACTTCCACAGGCAGGTTCAGGTTTAAACGATATACCGACGTCTTTGGTTTTGAAGACTATTTAATATGAAATACGGCCAATTACTACAGGCTTTGAGAACTACATTTGTACTGTTTAAAAACAACCCTGTTCATGACTGCTTCTGGCTAAAAGGCCTACGACGCACTCTAGTGGCAGGCTGGGAATAAATAGAGGTCCCTGGAAAACTGTCAATTACAGATTGATATACGAATATAAAAGTTGGGTTATTAATAAATGCTGATCTATTTGAAGTGCAGAAGTACAATGCAAACATGAATTAACAGTGTTGAACAACCTCATGGGTTTATTTTCAAGTTGTACTAAATGTTAATCATTGTGATACTTGGCATACTAAATCATGGAATGCAATGTATAGCTTATATTGTCAAATGAAAATATCAATATTGTGTCAATCAGTCATGTAAATCATTGCTGGGGGAAAAACTTACCCGTTTACAGAGTTGATAATATTTTCGTAGTAAGCATCGTCCTTATTGATAAATATTGGCACGGCCCTCGCACCTGCACCTTCGACAAACTTCACGTAAGATGCTGCAATGTAGCTTGTGTAGTTTGAAGGGTATAGACCACTGACAAGTGATGATAGCTCTTGAGAGAGAATTCCTGTTACGACAATGAGCAATAGATAGTGAACATACATGTCAGTAGGATTAAGTCCAAGCTTCAACAAAAATGTATGAAGAAAATCCAAATTCAAGAAAAAATTGTAAGTCAATAATTTTGTTGGCATCCAAACTGTTGAAATGCAACATTACCTGACGAAGAAGCTCTTGCTGTGAACAAGGTTGCTTTTATTTCTCATAAAATTGCTAAATAAATACATATCCAAGAATTTAGAGTATAAATAAATTATCAAAATTACATTTTCATTTTATATTTACTTATAAATTGCATTTCAGCAGATACATAGATATATCATGGACTTATAATACTGCATCATTATTATAAGTCCATGGATATGTTAAAATAACTTCATCACCATTTTGTTCTCATACGAACGTTTATTTTCATTTAGGTTTTTAGTTCTACAGCCTGGTCGACTGGGTAAAAGGAAAATAGTGAAGTACCGGTAATTATTTATCTCTGTAGAACCTACCAATGATTGGACGATCGTTCACTGCTCGTGCTTCGTTGAATTGAGTTGGCCTTTGAATAATTTTAAATGCGCTTCCTTCATGAAGAAAACTAGCAAATAGACACGTCAAGAGAAACACAAGGTTGAACATTGCCATTTTAAAGATTATCCAGTACTATTATATTTTTCAGTGTGCAAACTCTGGACCTATCTAATCTATTATGATTAAAATGTTAGGCCAAGTTTATCAGTAGGCATTAATGAATTGAACTTTGAATTGCCGTAATGTAGAATAATTAAGATCGACTGCGAAAAGCATAGTGCCTAATACCGGTAGTCTATTTAAATTTACTCCTCTGCTATCAAATGACGTCTATGGAACACAGGTTCGCGATTGGTTGATCATTTTCAGCTGTCAGCTGCAGAACTGTCCGTCACTATTTTAATCGTTATTTATTTCAAATCGTCAATTTTGTAGTGTGTTTCATGTGTTGGATAACTTTAGTAATTTCCATTATGCGAATCATCTTGTTAGATGCTGTTTTTTCGAGATACAACTAGGACATTTCGGTTTTTAGGAATTTTTCGTCAATAAAAATAAAACTGGCCAATAGGTGGTAACCAATGGTGGTAGTGCAACGGGTTGCTATGGTTACCGTTTGCACGCGAAGTGGGTCGTAGGCCTGAATTCTTTAGTGCTGGTGAACTGTCAAGTGTGTTGTCCTTGGGTTGATGGAAAAGAATCAATAGAAATACAGGGCAGGTGTGAGCTATCGAGCAGGTGATGATAGCATATCTAGTGGGTGGTTGTTGATATAATAACAGGCTTACGATGTGTTTACATGTGACAGTTTTGTGTAAATTAAAGTGGCCCAGTCCAGCATCTAGCAAAGCTAGGGCTAGGCTAGTTTACAGGGCCTGTGCCTAGTATTGTAAAACCAAAAAGCAAATGAACAAATTGAACATGAATAGATATATTACTTTGAACCAGCTTGGTGATGGAACTTATGGTTCAGTTGTACTTGGGGAGAGAGTTGATACTGGAGAGAAAGTAGCTATTAAACGGTAAGGTTGATGATTTGTAATACATTTTCTTCTGTATCTTCATAGTCAAGTCTTCTTCTACATATAGCAGGGACTATATTCACCATGTCTGTAGATTGTGTAGTTAATTATTGACATATCCCAGCTACTTGTACACTAGGCCTAGGCCTAGTTATTAGCATTGTAGGCCTTTATAGTTTAGTTATAAGATACACCAACATTCCAGTTAGACAGGACCAAGATGCATTGAGGGTTGCGTTTGTCTGCCGGTTGGAGATGGTGACTTCACTAATTCGAAAACATTACCTGAGTACTTTTCAGAGAAATATTGATCGCTGCCTCTATCTAGTGTTGTTTTGTAGAAACGGCTGATTGGCTGGCAAACTTGATGACTGTTGTTATTAGCTGAGTCAACTTGCACGTAAAGTTAGTTCCTCTTATCACCACTCATCTTCGCACGGTCAATAAATCTTTAAACGTGGACCTTGAGTTGGAACATATTTTTAACATGGGAGGGAAAGGAAGTGAGGACACCATCTCTAACCGGCGACCAACGCAACCCTCAATGCATCTTGGACGATGATTATTTGAGATCTATGATACTGTTACCAAACTGGTACTGAAAGGTTCAAGATTGTGTAATTACTAGGCAAACGCGTTATGTGTTGCCGCGTTGATGGATGAGCTGGAACATATCAACTTATCTTTGGATTGGTTATTAAATATATATACACCTTAAGATCCAAACCATTACATCACTGCTATCTTATTTTTCATTATCGATTTCTATGATAATAAAGAAGGCTTTGTTTTAATCGCTTACAATTAAGTGGTGTCACCTGTGGCTTGAATTTAATAGGTATCCTAATAGCTTTGAATGATTTATAAAAATTACATTATATATTTTTTTACAACAAAACGGCTGATCCGATTTGAGTGGAAGTTCGGAATAATGTGTATCATTATCAGATAAAAATTCCCTGATAATTTGAATTCTCTCGGATGAAATATTTTTTCTGAATTTTTTTCTTCGGATTATTCTTATGGGATTTTTTAAAACTTTGAAATAAGTTTTCTCAGAAGTGGATCAACCGATCTTGCCTCAAAACTATACAGTATCGAATTAGATAATGATACTTGTGTGTGCCAAGTTTCAACTAATTTTGAATTTTCGTCTGACCTGTGGAGCGCGAACAAAAAAAACAAAAAAACAAGTACTTTTTTTTCGGGTATGGTGAAATTGAGTCTTCGCTTCGCTCATCCCAATAGCCACAATAAATTAATGAGATGATCACTTATTTTTTTAAATTTTGTAATTAATGTTTAATATTGCTTAAAAACTTCACCAATTGATAGCTTGGTTATATGGGGGTACTAATGAGCAGGTGATAATCCTTCTTTAATAATTTAATCAATTTTGTTTTTCCACAATTTCAACCTCATGATTCTCCATTATTGGCATAAATCTTTTAACCAGGCCTATATTCTGGTATGCAAACTAGAATAGATTGGAATATCTCAAACTAGTTTCTGGTGGCCAGTTGATAATTGTTTGTCCCAAGGAGCAAGCACAAAACATAATATGTTGGGTACGGTACTACGTATGTCTAATATAGAGTCCTGCTAGCTTATGCCGTATGCGCATAAAAAATAAATTATGTGTAGCATGCAGGTACTAGTGAATACGTTCAATTTTTCCTCAGTATACTACGTCCTTGTTGAAACAAAGTTTCCAATGTGGTGTATAATTAAAAACTTTTCCATAGGGGTCCCCGCGCATAATCTTTTCGAAAAACCAGCCAGTTGATGAATAATTTGTTGAAAATATATAATAATTAAAGTTTGATTCAAACTGGGAATTCTATATCAATGAGTTTATGATATTCATTTGCTCATAATTGCATAATCCATTCAGTAATAAGATTCAATGCATCCACATATCGTTACCCTATGTGGATAATATGTTGATATGTTGTGTTTATGTTGATGATTAGGAAAATAGGTTACCGTACTTATTTTGTCAAGCTGTCTGCTCATTAATTGTATTTGAATTAGATGTAGGCTAATTAAAAATGTCATATATGTTGTGCCCATTATATATGTATATGTATATTGTATTTATAATAGTAGAATAATCAATAGACAGTGAAACCTAGATGGTTCGTTCCTGGATCCATTGTTTTCCCGCTTCTATCATTCATTTTCAAATTTCAGTCGCTTTAAAAAAACGTCTGGATGGAAGACTAGGTCTACAATAATATTATGAATCCTGCTTATTTTTTTATTTTGTTTCAAAATGAAGAAAAATACAAAACTAATAAACAATCATTGTTAAATGGTTAAACGTTTGAACGTTGTTTAAACTTTGTGAAAACTTTTGTTTGAATGCTTTTTCTTGCTCCTCTGAAAACTTTAGATAGAGGTTTCACTGTACCAGTACTCAATATATCTGACAATTTAACAAGATTTGTATGTTTCGTGTTTGTACATATGTTGTTCTTCTCTTGGGTGTAGAATGAAGAGGAAATACTACTCTTGGGACGAGGCCATGAACTTACGTGAAGTCAAGGTAAGCTGATGTTGTGATGTATGATGCTGGTATCCGACCAAAGTTGATATTAGCCTAGTGCATTTAATTAATTAGACATTCATTTTTGAGTACGGTAGTACAGTAGCAAAAGAACACAGAAATAACAATTTACATATAAGAATTCCAAAATGAGATGATTATTTAACAAAAATGAAACGGCGAGGTTCAGATACATGAGTATCTGCTCTTCCACCTAACCTCATGAGTAATGGCTAAAATGCAAATGAGAATGTAATAAAAAGAACTATAAATTTACAAATGGAAAAGGAAAAAGAACAGAAGAGTTGACAGATTAGAACTAAATTAAAAATGATTTTTTAAAACTATCTCTGAATTTTGCTTCACCAAAAGTTGTTTTTTATATGATAATTTAAATAGACCTAGGGATTTTACTAATTTTAATGACGTTGGTAACTCGTTCCATCTTCTTGGACCACTAATAGACTTGTAATTTGAATTGAAATTTAAAAAAAAATCAGTTTTCAAATATTTCTTGAATTTTTATGAGTTACAGAGAAAATACTGAGACAGGTGAACCAGTGGATAGCATGCTGAACTGTCATTCAGTAGACCAAGGTTCGATTCCTGCCATGCCCATGTTTGACCATTCTGACAGTGTTTCCCTCTGTTTTTTTTAGGTTAATACTGAGATGGTTCCTCAACAACAGACCATAACCGACTTTTTCCCACTATCCAAAAACACCTAATAAAATAACCCTCCATCTCATCTTCCCATCATCTCATTCATCAATCACTGACGTCAATAGATCTTAGTCATCATTACAGTGCACTGTTAAACCCAATATATGAGATATGAATTCAGTCAGAATACTGAATTTTACTGATTGTGTTCTACTCAAATCACTAGTAAATTGAGAAAAAAAGTGCAATCATAATTTTACATTTAAATTTTGAATTTTCTTTTCAAACTTATAAAAATCAAGATATTTTCAAAACTAGCCACCCCTGTGGCTCAGTAAACTATCGCACTGATGCGTTAAAAACTGGACCCTTATTCTCGAGATTTATGAAATTTATGTGGAATGAGTAAAATTTGAGTGAGATTCCAATAATTTCACTGAAAATTAGTGAGAAAGTTATCTCATCACATATTCCACAGATTACATTTCATAAATCTCGGGAATAAGGGTCCTGAACACATGTACGGCGTGGGTTCGAGTTCCGCACAAGGCATGGGTTTAGTCAACATTTTTTCACCTGCCATCACTTCATCGATACATTGTCACCCCCTCATTCGTATCCCTATGTAACCTAGCTGTTGGTGGGGGGTTGTTGAGCGGTATTAGAAATTAAATTAATTTTCAAATCTTTGTAGGCTATAGAACAATTCAATTGACGACTCGAAATAGGTGTGGCTTTACCACTCGGCCAGTTGGATCAAATTTGTAGTCACTTCAAGATACCCCGATTGGATATTTGAATTTAGCCTACAGCTAACAGCCCTGTTGATTGGACGATATGATTTCTGACGTCGTGAGGGCGGAGACTGCGAGTCGTCAATTGAAACAATTACAAACAGATTACCAGTATTAAATAAAAGTTTGTCTAAACTGTGAGTCTTTGGGTGTACGTTAAATTTCTTGGAGTGAACTAGAGTCTGGAAAGTATAGGTAGTTCATTGTGGATTGATTCCAGATTATCAATTGTTTGATCATGTTGTGTGGAGTGAATGTTAGCTGCCTCTGATTCAACTTTCATCAAATAAGTGTGCATGTTTTGTTCTTCTCAAGTGATGAATCAGTTCTTGTTCCTTTTGTTCCAGTCGTTGAAAAAGCTCAGTCATGCCAACGTTGTGAAGTTAAAAGAAGTTATTAGAGAAAATGACAACTTGTATTTTGTCTTTGAATACATGAAAGAGAACCTCTACCAATTAATGAAAGACAGGTAAAATGCACTTTTATTTAGTATTGTTATTTATTGGGCATCTACTGGATGAACAAAGTGACACTATCTGACTTGCATGCAATTAGATCTCGTTTGTTTGTCTGTTTGTTTTTTCTGGAGCGTTCGTCCAACCACTATAGTTTATGTCATTATTAGGATCAGCTCTGAATATAGAATTAATTAGAGAGAATGGGTCAAGATTTTGAGAATAAGCACATTATTGAGTAATGAATGATTTTTGTTTTGTTTTGCAAACATATGAAAGGATCAATCAATCAGCCTATACGTATCAGGTCTTTCCAACTAGATATCTGAGAGGACCATTTTATCATTGTAAAAGTTGAGGTCGGCCACACGGTTAATTGTCCAATGATTTTCATCCATTTTTCACTTGTTTTTATTATGGTGAGCCATATTCATACGAAAATTCATAGTTCATTTTGGTTTTGGATAATTAAAATGGGGTGGTAAGATCACCTTTGTGGCGCCCCATTCAAACGATCCCACTTCCAATCCATAGCCTTAATTAGGGAACAATGATTTTGTATCAAGTTTTGATGTTACCGGTATTAAAAAAAAATGTATACAGAACATATTTACATGGTATACAAAAAACATATTTTTAATACATGGGTATTCAAACTTTCTACAATTGAACCTTCTTTAAATCAAAATTCAATCACTTAAATTACACTTCTCATCGTAATGTCTTCATTCAGGTCTATATTACTGATATGAGGCAAGCAGAGAAGTTCACAAGGTTGCCAAATGAGTGCGCTTGTTTCTCAAGCCTAACGGTAGGAAAGATTACGAATATTTTGTCGGGAATTATCAACTATAATGTCAGACAAATGCCGCCCCTACTGTTTGGCTTGTGACAACAGTTCAATCCTTGTAAAATATACTCTCAATTTGACTACACATAATTGCAGTGATTTTACTCTGTTCAAAAGATCACACCGCAGACCATTTAAAAAGGTCCTGCGAGCCTTAGTTGGGGCGCCAGTCCAACAGTAATTTTTTTTTCATTGAATAAAAGAACATAGAACATACATATAAATAAATGATCAGTCACGTGGTATCCACAAAGCCCTAAAGAGCTTGACTGTGGATTATATATGAAATAATTTATATAATATATACGTATATCATATGTATATTATATGTACTGTATATATATAGTCCTATATATAATATATAAATGAAAAAATGATGAATCAGTCATATAATATATATTTTTTCTATAAATTGTATGTGAAATTATTACTTTTCTTATTATTGTTTCTGTAAACTCACTTTGTTAATACTGAATGTCTGTCACGTTGCCAGAGAGAAGCTGTTTCCCGAGCCGGTGATACGCAACATGCTGTACCAAGTGCTGCAAGGTCTGGCATTCATGCACCGCAATGGTTTCTTTCACCGTGACATGAAGCCGGAGAACCTGCTCTGCATGGGGCCGGAGCTGGTCAAGATAGCGGACTTGGGTCTAGCGAGGGAGATCAGGTCCAGGCCTCCGTACACGGACTACGTTTCGACAAGATGGTAAGCCAGAAGTTGAGAGTGATTCAAATATTTATTGTAAATTTAGGCTCAACGACTTTATTTTTCATCTGAACAGATTAGGGGAGAGAGTGGTCGATGAACTGATCCTTGCCATTTTTTATTTTTACAAATTTATTTGTTACATGTGAAAATAACGAACTATCTATGAATGTACTTCTATAGGTCCAATTTTTATTTTTATTCATGTACTGGTACCGGTATTTGATTTTTCCACGGTTTTCTTACTATATTCTATTTTTTTTTTTTTTTATGTTTTGTTGAATGAAATTTTCAATTTTTATCATTTTTGTTTTTTCAATTGTATAACCTATGATATATTTTTTTTTAGGGTGGAAATAATTTGGTATTTTGATTTTGTCATTCCTCTTTTATTTTTCATGAATTTTTTCAATTTTCCTTCATTTTGCGATTCAATTTTTTTTTTAAAGTCGCAAAATAAATTATTGTTTTTTAATATATTTTTTTGGTGTTTAGTAGAATAAATTTTTTAATTTTGACCATATTTTATCAACAATAATTGTTTAGTCATATTTTTTCGGAATTTGATATTTTTGTTTTTGCAATTTCTCTTCTTTTTCTGGAATTTTCCTTCATTACGGTATGCAAAAAAAATCCCAAGTTATCCTGCTGTTCTCAGTTGTTAGTGCCTCGCCTGGAGTCGCATTACGTGCCGACTAACAGTTGTCTTGTTGTTCAGGTATCGCGCGCCCGAAGTATTGCTACACAGCACCTCGTACAACAGTCCCATCGACATCTGGGCCGTCGGGTGCATCATGGCCGAGCTCTACACGTTCAGGCCTCTCTTCCCCGGCAACAGCGAGATAGACGAGATATTCAAGATATCGTCTGTCCTCGGCACGCCTGACAAGGTAACCGCTGTTCATTTTAACCGCACTTAACTGCTCCAACTGTTCGGAAAGAAAAGTGTGCGAAAAACTGCTTAAAAATAAAAGTTGTTGGAAGAGTTGTTTGAATTTAAAATGTTGTATTGAATGTGTTGATATGTTGAATGTTGTGTTTAAAACTTTGTAATAATGTGTTGTGTGCATCATTCTTCTGTCTAATCGAATCCAATCAACCTTTAACTGAGAGTTGGGTAAATAAATAGAATGGGTTACCGTGGTGATAACAACTACGAACTGCCAGTTAGAGCTACCACGGTGGTAATTCTGGCACTTTATTCAATAAAAAAAAATCGGGAAAAAATCTCCGATTTTTCTTACAAGGTTTTTCAAATGTTCTGAATGGTTTTACTCGAAAGTGGTCCAACCCATTGTGCCCCAAAACTATAGATAACTATAGTATCAAGTTTGGGAAAGACATTTTCATGAGCATGACAAATTTCAACACAATTTATTTTCTATTTTGACTTGGAGGGTGCAAACAAGAAACCCCTTTTGTTTTTTCATGTATGGTAAAATTGAATTTTTGCTTACTCTCATCTAATTATACTGTTATAACTTGTCATTACTTGGATTCCTCTCCTATAACTTGTATGTCCTGTTCACATGGAGCATTGAAATGCCAATCCCACAGAGTTGAATCTTCCGGTGTTGGTTCGTTCAGACACAGATGGCATCGGTACAGTGCATTGTTGGAAAGTCGAATATTGAAAGTCAAAGTCAAATCCCTATTTCAACGTTGGCCAAATCCATGACTTTTCAAATTATTCATGAAGCTTTGATACCATCGTACAAGTACTAGGCGGCCATGTTTTATCGCTCTACTGTTCTCCTATTGGTAAATCATGCAAGATTCAACACTTCAAGATTTAAATATAGAATCACGTCTATCCAAAATCCTACATGATTCAGTAGTGCAGTCTTGACCTTGACGCGTTTACACTGGGTGTTTCAATGCTGAACACTGCATGATTTACACTACAATGTCTCGTCTGAACGTCTATCACGAGTCAGAGTTTCCTTGCGTTGTGTGTTGTATAAAGTAGTGATGACATCGATTCTCAAAAATGGGAATCGATTCTCTAAGCTCCCGAATCGATTAAAATTTGATTTAAAAAAAAAAAATTGAAAAAAAAATTGAAAAAAATCAACAACAAAAAAACAACAAAAGTTCATCCTCAAAAAAGTTGTGTGATTTTCAACTTTTTTTTCAACCTCCCCAATACGTTCACGTGAAAAATAGCTGCTAGAGACTTCTTTGTACTGCACTGTACCATTCGGGTATTTCTGTCAACGTACGGCTGTCAGACGTAATCGAAGGGATAGCTTGTGTCCAGATAGTAAAATCTCAGCAATACAGAATAATATGGACAACGAAATGAGCACGTATTGCGACGTGAAGAAGTACAGCACTGACCAAAAAAAAATAAAAAATTGGGGGGAAAAATCGATTTTTTGATCTGAGAATTGTTTCACATTAGAATCGATTCTTAATCAATTCTTGATCAATCGTTGTTATCCCTAGTATAAAGATCTTACGAGTGTTATTTGTAACAGCGCGACTGGCCAGAAGGCCTGCAGCTGGCTGGAGCAATGAACTTCCGATTCCCGCAGTTCTCCCGCCTTCCGCTGAACTCTATCGTGCCTAACGCGGGCAAGGACGCGCTCGTCATCCTCGAGGATATGCTGCGGTGGAATCCCACCAAGAGGCCGACCGCTCAGCAAGCGCTCAGGTACAATAGCAAGCGTTTTTGTGCATATTTGAGTTATAAAATTGAGGGTTGCCTTTCGATTTTGACATTTTCGATGAATATTCGATATCATTGTTTCGATCCAATATTGAAATAACTCATTTGAATTTTATTTCATTTTATATCAAAAATGAGTTTGATAAGGAATAATAATAAATGAAACGAATCATTATATTGCCCATTGTATGCGCGTTCTAGTCCAGATCAGGCCGTCATAGTGCTTGAAGTCTATGTGTCTCGAGACAAATGCAAACCTCACTGTGCGTCATGAAATTCTAACACAAGGCTAAAAAGACATGATTGAGCCATAATAAAATGTTGATAATTTTGGTCGATATTCGATATCGAACAAAAATCTTGATTCTTTGATTATCCTAATCGATTTTCATAGTGTATTTCGATAATGTATTTTCGGTATCATTCACAAATTCTTGATTAAACGGCAACCCCAATTATATTACAAACAGTTATGGAACATGAAGAAGATCAGTAGTTCATTCACAAATAATAATAATAATAATAATTAGTCTTCATTCATTTTTGAGTAGTTAACAAAAGAAACACAGAAATGACAATTTACATACCGGTATAAAAATTAAAAATGAGATGATTATTTAACAAAAATGAAATGGCGAGGTTCAGATACATGAGTTTCTGCTCTTCGACCTAACCTTATGAGTATAATAACTGAAATGCAAATAATGATGTAATAAAAAGAACTATAAATTTACAAATGGAAAAGGAAAAAAAGAGCAGGAAGAGCTGACAGATTAGAAATAAATTAAACATGATTTTTTAAAACTATCTCTGAATTTTGCTTCACTAAAAGTTGTTTTTTGTATGATAATTTGAATAGACCTAGGGATTTTACTGATTTTAATGACGTTGGCAACTCGTTCCATCTTCTTGGACCACTTATTGAGAATGAAGATAAGATTTGGAATTGTCATGATAAACCAAATTGGAGTTTAAATAAGTCGATACGTAAACATAACGTCATCAATGTGTAGTACCACAATAATGTGCTTCATTTAGAACAGAGCATAACTTTCAAGCCTACTATTAGTTTGCGTAATTTTAAGCCCTTTACGTATAGTGAGAGAATAATAGATTTACCGGTATCTAGTCTACCTAAAGAAAATGAATAATGATAAACAATCAGAGAAGATTTTTTTTTTTCACGGTGTGTTTAATAATATAATTATATACTGTACTACAGTAATAATAATAATACAGTAATAATAATCTTGATAATGAATAATGATAATCCAGTAATTATGAATAATCATGAACTTTAATACCTGTTGTATGGTCATAATAATGATGATGATACGTGATAATATTAATAAATCGTTCGATAATTTGTTTTCAATAATGATAATAATGATGAATAATAATAAATAAGTGCATAATATATGGTGCATACATGATATAATAAATAATAATGTATGAATAAAATCTACACACACTGGTAATGTTGTGCAGTGATAAATACTAAAATACTGAAAACTTTTTAAATTTAAATACATGGTGCATACATATGTGATATAATAATGAATGAATAAAATATACACACTGGTAATGATGTGCAGTGATGAAATACTAAAATACTGAAAACCTGTCAAATTCAATGCCTTGTCCAAGTCATTGATTAAAATTTAATAATCTAAAATTTAACCTTTTATGAGGCTAAATGGCTGTAGGCCTGGATGCCTCTATAAATAAACAATATTAAATAATTTTTAGAAGCCTATAAAAGTACCTCAAACTGAAAATAAATAAAAATTACAACACATACATAAATACATACACATAGGTACGTAGAAGGCCTACATAAATGAATACTTTAATTTTTCTAAAAAATATTACAAATAAAAATAATTATAATTATATGATGAGCCTTTTGGGTCTACATTTATCAATTAGGTTTCATTGGACAGCAACTCATTGCGGGTGTGTGTCATTGTCTCTAAGCCCTATACTAATGACAGTAAGGAACCCAGATGTTTTGCGCAGGTACCCGTACTTTCAAGTGGGCCAGAAACTGCACCAACAACAACAGCAACAACAACAAGAAGCGCAGGCGAAGACATTTGGCCCGACCGTTCAGCCGGCAAACGTTTATAGCCGCGTCACGTCGCGCAATGCGACCAACAACCACTCTGGATCTCTCAACGCTACCAACCATCAATCAGCTTCGAGGATCACCACCAACGCAACGATCGGATCGAGAGTGGCCATAAACGCCACAATGAACAATCAACCTCCGTCTCTATTCAATACGAATGCAGCAAGTAATAATCAATTGGGCTCTAGTTTTCTTTCTAATCCTGTTTCTGGTTTTATTTCAAGTTCTGTGAATAATCAAGTTGGCTCTGGTTTTAACGTTAATTCTATGAGTAATCAAATGAGCTCTGGTTTTAAAAACAATCCTGTAAGTAATCAAATGGGCTCTGGTTTTGTGAGTAATAGTATAAGTAATCAAATGGACTCTGGTTTTCATCCTAATCCGGTTAGTAATCAAGTAGGCTCTAGTTTCGCATCTCTGAACAATCAGTTACCGTCGTATCTGAGCAAGCACGGGACTACTGTCAACCATCGGACGGGCTCTCGTCTAGCTTCCAACGTGTCGATCAAACAGTCGTCTGCCTTGTTTTCCGACTTCAACCCGAGCGTGATCGGCCGGTCGAACAGAGCTGCTGTCGGTTACGTCTATCCACAACAGAGGGCCAAGAAGTGGGGAGAGGAAGATGATGGCTTTGGCGATATATTAGGGTAGTACAGATACAGTTAACAGTTCAGTTATTGTATTAGGTTAATGAGAACAAATAAAATATACCTAATTTTTCAACTGATAGGCCTAAGGAAACGGGTAATCAATATTTTGAAACACTTCAAATGACAGAAGTTGTTCTATGTAGATCTACTATTCTGTAATGTGGTAGAACTGCTTCAACGATGACTAAAGCTAGAACAAACAAAAACTGGGATATGTACAAGGTTATACATACTGTAGTATTATATCGTTAGATCCTAGTTTTAATCACAATCTCAGTAAAGTCGGTGCTAATTAGGAAAGCGAGTAGCTTCCCAGAGGTTGGTGAGCGATTAAGAAGTTTTGCATTGAATTTTGTATTCATTCTCCATTTAATTGGTTCATTGTGCAAACATAGGATTTGTCATTTTAATCAGAAACTGGGCTGAAGTTGAGCTGAAATTGAACAATTTACGACAGGTTTCACAAGTAATAATTGTATTACCTTTATTATTTCCAAAAGAATTGGAACTATATCTGAAAATACCAAACAATTTTATGCGCCATGTACTGGCATACACTAGAAATGAGACTAATTTTCTACTTCTAATCAAATCCAAAAAGTTGTGATTATTATTGAAATAAGAGTTATTCTATATTTTCAATTCTGGTAAACATTCCAGTTGAAACGTGTTATGGTTTTTTTCGAGCCAGAAGTAAGATCGTACCGCCCCGCGGACCAGAGTGGACCACCGTCGAAGCGCCACTGAGCGCCGCTCAACGTTACTTGACGGTGGCGCGGTATGTGGCCGGTCAGAGCACTAACATCGGGCGCAGCGGCGCTCACATTCCCGTCGTCGATCAGCTGGCCGACAAGAAGGCGCAGATGTCTGCATCGTGGAACCGCCAGGTACTGACCTCGGCCAAACAGCACTACATCACGCAGTCAAGGTACATCGCAGGGCAGCCAACAGAGATGAAACCACCCCGGAACAAAGCCTACCAACCTAAACCTATTGCAATCAAATCTAGTAATAGAGAAGTGCATGGACGTACTGACTGGGCATCTAAATACCTAAAGTGAGCTGCTTACGAGTTGCGAGTCATAGAAGCGATAACTTTGTTTGTTAGAGATTTTACAGATTGATTCCGCGACTATCAAATCTAAATCTGAAAGAATCAAATTCATCTTTAGATAAGTCAGGAACTTTTATTACAAGTACAACGGACAGTTCAACAGTCAGTACACAAACATGCAAATATTTACTCATTTAAATATTCATGTATTCAATATTGAAATGTAGATACTCTAAATGAAGTATTAAGATCGGGTTTTAGATGTTCAACAGGTTTTTGGTAATGGCTTTGAAAGTACAATTGGAGAGACTGAAAATCTTTACTCTAGTTTTGTTTGTTTTGAAAGATGGGTATTTGAATGTTTTGTAGTTATTAATTTCTCCTTGAGTATTACAGTAAACCCTTGTTAATTTGATTCCCAAGGGACCCCAAAAATTGAAATTAAATTGAATGGTTTTTCTTGTTTATGGTTTTCAGAATAGTTCAGTACAACCAGCTCTTGTGTTTTGCTCTCTCGCTCTCGCCCCTCTTCCATACTCACTCTTTGCAGTCTGTGCATGATCTCTGTTGATGTCAGAGTAGTCCTCAGAAGTTGTAAATAGCTACTTCAGATCAGAAGAATGTTAAATTATGTCATCACATTTGGAAAGTAGGACTTGATTTAAAGAATTTCCTCCAACCTGTACCCACCTCATCATTCTCACATCACTAGTTTATCTTAACTCGCATCATCATCTATCATTCATCTCATTTCGTCCATTACAATACAATATTCTTTAAATTATGTCATCAACTCATCACATTTGGAAAGTAGGACTTGATTTAAAGAATTTCCTCCAACCTGTACCCACCTCATCATTCTCACATCACTAATTTCTCTCAACCCTCATCATCATCCATCATTCATCTCTTTTCGTCCATTACAATACAATATTCTTTAAATTATGTCATCAACTCATCACATTTGGAAAGTAGGACTTGATTTAAAGAATTTCCTCCAACCTGTACCCACCTCATCATTCTCACATCACTAATTTCTCTCAACCCTCATCATCATCTATCATTCATCTCATTTCGTCCATTACAATACAATATTCTTTAAATTATGTCATCAGGAAAATATAAATTTTATAAAAAAATCTCAGAACCAAGTATAAAATTCGAAAGTGTACAAAGCAAATCAACAATGAAATCATTACCGGTACATTACATTATCATTAGGCCTACAATATAATTACCACTCAGCAATTTTGATCTGCAAGTTCAAAAGTATCTTTCAATGAAGGGACAGAGAAGGACAGAAAAACTTTCTGCAAAAGAGAGAGAGAGAGAGAGAGAGAGAGAGAGAGAGAGAGAGAGAGAGAGAGAGAGGGGGGGGGTGAGCAAGAGAGAGAGTCTTGCAGTCAAACTCACTCTCACGTGCAGAGACAGCTGTGTCGTAACCTTGGTTGTGATGTACATATATAACTACCGGTCGTTGGGATGCCTGGCTGCCAATGTCAAGGATGGGAAAACAGCCGTTGAAGGATTTTATCTAATAAATTAGGCACTTGTGACAACTTTTGTACGTAATTTCACTTAAAATTTGAATTAAACAAATACAAAACCTTGATAAAACAATGGTGTAGAGTGAATTTCAATTCAAAATAATACAAATTTAAATTTAAATTAGATTGAAATTCGTATACCAGTGCCTGAAGTCATTCCTGCATTTCAAATCAATGCATAATTTGAATTAACAAGGGTATACTGTTGACTTTTATTTATTGCTATGCTTTGTGAGGTGTCTGTTGTTGGAGTGCTAATAAGTACGTACTACGTGTACTCTTTGATCAACTACATTTAGTTATTACTTATTAGTTATTATACATCACTAGTCTTATGGTTTTACGTTCTGATTTTGAATTGTTGTAAATGAATTATGTTTATAATGTGATTATGATTGTAATACATATTGTGAATCATGCACTTCTAGTCCATCTACAATATACATGTTGTAGTTTTATCTAATTACTAACCATCTCAGAAATTGATTTTTGAAATATATCTGCCTAATTCTAAAAGCTTCTTGGAAGTTCGATCTAGGACCAAACTTTTTTACCTAATTGTTTAATATATTTTATCAATATGTCGAAGCTACTTTCAGCAATCACTGCTCTACAGCTCACAGAGAGGAAATCAAGGTAACCATTGAAAATGGCTTTCCCTCCATCTTAACTGCAAGAGAAGGGACGAAGAGAGGGATAGAAAGAAAGAGAGAGTAAGGAGAAGAAAGATTAAGTCAGCAAACAAAAGGTAACTTTGTATAAATGTACTTTTTTTTGTCACTGCTTTAATGTCCGCTTTCTTCATCTGAGGTGAACTGATCAAATGTCAACGATACTTCTAAAAGCTGCGTAGATCTCGAATGTGCCTTGTACAAACAACCTGCTTAGGCAATCAAATCAACATTTATCAAGACTATCTCCATGTTTTTTAATGTATTTAGTGATAACTCTGCACTCGTCAGCAAATCCACAACTAACATGATGTCTGTGAGCGTCTCTGTACCACTATGTTTACATTACTACCCAACTACTACTGTAACCCCACCTGACCATGTATGAACATCAATAATTTGCTACGCTACTAACAATTGAGCTACTTTAGTAAACCCACGATGGTTTGTAAGATTACTGTATCTTAAGTACAGGATCTTCAAGTATCAGGAGTACAGAAAATCCTCTATGCATCGTTCTTGGATCTATCGTTTTCTAGCTTCTATCTTTCATTTTGTCTCACCCTATTCCCGTATCATCAATATTAAATTTTCCTGGATGGATCATTATGGATGTTTCTGTTCTCCTGGTCCCTTGAAAAATGATAGATGTTTCACTGTATTACGTAGTGTGAACGAAAATAAGTTGACAGCATCATAAGACTGGGTATGTAGTAATAAACAGCATTCTCAAACCCTCTTTCATTAAAAAGGTGTACAGTATTTCATATATAATGCTGTCCTGAAAAAATATTCAACTGTTATTATTTGCTTACCGATCCCACTAACAGTTGGGTTATTTAGGGATGCTGTGAATGAACATGTAATAATGAAACTATGAAGTGATGACAAGTGAAAGGACGTTTACAAACACTCATGCCTTATGCGGGACTCAAACCAACGCCCAACGGTGAATATACAATATCCAATACTCTCACCAATATGAAAATACAATTATGTCAGTGTGAGCGCAATAGTAGTTACCATCATTTTTTACTAGTAGCGCAACATATTAATGTAGTGTGGTAGTAATGTAAACGAAGTGTATGGGTATTGCCTCGGCTCATACTGTGTCTTGTCCAGTCTCAAGATCAAATGTTCGCTATTAAATGTTGTGGTCTGTCATCTACTTATTTGCCTATCAAGTTGGCAGAATGTAACGTGCTCATGTTTAGACTTGAGAACAACAGCTTACCGTCCTTATCTCGGAATAATAATTTACTGTGATACTGATCTAGATAATTCACTGTTCTCTGTTGCCCTTTTTGTCTACAATTGGGTGTAATCTAAAAGGTACAAAGTGTGTGTTAACATTTAAGTGATGCATGATTTTGGTTGACTGTAGACTGTAGGTGTAAATATAGGTTGTAGGTAGTGATTTGTTATTTAGATATGATATGAAATATGTACAAACATTGAAAACATTGAAAACTGAAACATTGACTTTGGGTAGTGGGTACAGATAAGAATAAAAGTATGTTTTTATACTTCATAGTGACACGAAAAAACTTTTTTCACTCCGGTAAGTCTTGAGAACCAGTCAGAAACTTAATCAGACCTTGACCATGTTCAACTTTTGCCATTTGTGACGTAGGCAAATTTACGGCCAGGCTCATTCGATAGCTACGTGGCATTCTCCGTGAGGCAAATATGAGCATTATATATGAGGTTAAATCTTCACCGTGTTGCCGTGAACTATGAATGGTCACAATTAACATCGATATATCGGATCTAGAAAACAGAGTGTGGAAGTTTTGCCGTATCACTGTGAACGTACCACGTAAGGTGGGCCAAGTACTTGTACAATGTTCGTGTGGTATGTTGAGAGTGATTTATATGTTTTGTTTACTGTACCGATACAGTCATTCGTAAAATATCTCAGAACAACCTATATAATTTAATTTACAATTTCGATTTATGAGAGTTGCTAGAAAACTGAGGTATTAAATAATTTAGTTAATAACTAATGATGAATTATTCATACCCTGTGATTCGTTTTAAAATTAAGAGAGTGACCCTCCGCTCAAGCAATATGTACATCTGCTACAATCACTATGTAGCCTTTTATTAGTAATGAATATTCTGTAGACATATTTACAATTTTGAATTAATAAGGCCCAATATTACAAAGCCCAGTTAGCCTCATTCTGAGAATTGGTGGAAACAAATTGAGTGGGTAAACTTTGTGATACCCTAACAGCATTTAACTGCCAGTTAGAGTTCAACTTTGGTAGTTCTGGCCATTAGAGTGGGGCATTGTATTCTCAAGAGGGAAATGATGATTTTTCATTTTGACAAAATTTCATATTCATAAAAAAAAATACTGCTGTGTAAAACATTTCCTCTATATCCTCCATATGTCAATGTATCAGGGTCTCAGCACCACAAGTCAAGCATTCCTTTAGTATTGAAACTGAGGGTTCTTGTGAAATATACTTATATTCATGAACAAAAATTGTCTACCATAACAAAAACAATTACCGTATCATCATTACATTTGTATGCTGTAGTACTTTTAGGATACAGTATAGGCCTACAGGTAATGATTTTTCAGAATGTGGTTTACGTTAAGAAAGGTGATTCCATTCTTCAAAATCATCAAATCCTTGAAGTTATAGAGATTATGAAATTACTTATCTTTTTACAATCGTTTAGTTGGTAGACGACCTTTTTCTTTCGTGGATACCGGTATAGTAGCAAGTATCAAGACTCGTTGAATAGTTACAAAAACAGAATTCTATGTGGTATCTCAATTTGCTGACTTCTACGTCTAATCAAAGTTGCTTAAAAATACTTTGATGCTATGACCAACAATTCAGTATTTGTTCTATAAACACTCATTTTCTAATTAGAAAGGATTTTGAGATTTGTTTTATAGCTTTAATAATTGGATATATCAGTTCTACCGTGAAATTAGTTCCTAGTTTATCGTCTAACGTACGTTGCTGGGTATTGATACCGTACAACTCGCTGATACCAAAGATAATGTCTGATCCATGTTGTATGTGTCCATCTGATATCCAATTGTCAATTGATCTCTACATCAGATGAAAAAATGTTAACCACCTTATTGTAGAAAATGTCAACTGGGAGGCCAAATCCTAGTTTTACCTCTCATTTGTGGTAGATATGAGAGACGATCTGCAAATACGACGTCACGTACGTGCGTTGTTTATCTCGTTCACTGGGCTTGTCCTTGAAATTGTTCTTGCAAAATGTTATTTGTAAGGTTTGAAAAATTGTAATTTATTGTAAATACTAAATATGCGTTTATAAATAGGTAGGCAGAGAAAGTGGTGAAGTTCAAAATCAAAATTAGGTCATAGGAAAGTTGCAAAAGGGGTGACCATATGTGTATGCGTATGAAAGTATTCATGATGAATAAAAATTTATTCTGATTATATTGCTGACTTTTATTCCCATGACATTTAGTTAATTAATATAGTTTACTTTTTTTATGATTCATTACCTGTCCGTACAGATAAGTACAATCAACTGGAAAACACGGCATTTATGTTGTAAGGGGATGTCCATAAATTAAGTTACAGCTTAGGGGGGGAGGGGGGTTGTCATGATTTGTGACAAGGTGTTACAAGGGATGGGGGGGAGGCAACTGTGTGATGTACTATTTTATTCCATGTATTTGGTGCCATTCTTATAGATTCTTATATTTATACCTACCCTAGAAACAGCAGATGCATATCAAATAATTATCAAGTTTGACTACTCAAAAAGCAGACTTGAAGTAGAGAATATTTTGATTTTATTACTTTATTGTACCTTTATGTATGTATATTTATTAAAACAGATTAGTAATTACATGAAGTATGCTTAACAATTACAGTGACTGAGTTTGTTTTCTAATTCCTGATGGGTCTACTTATATTCTATGTGATGTTTCCTCCTGAGGGGATAATTAAGATATTTCAATAACATATTATTTCACTTTACATTCTACATCCAATTTTTTGTTAGAGGGGGGTATGAGAATTTGTGACGTATTAGGGGGGGGGGGGGGGGAGTGATGGGTTTTGTGACCAACTGTGACATGGGAGGGAGAGGGGGTTCAAAGTGGCTCAAAAAAGTGTGTCATAATTTATGGACGTCCCCTAAGTTGAGAAAGGACAGGAGCTGTACATGAAGTCTGCATATGCTAGCCATACCGAGGTAAGGGGAGCTGAGATGTGCTAGGAGCAGCCGATAGACTGGACCGCTGAATTTGTTTTAACGTTAACGTCATAAATTCCTTAGTTCAGACTTGAGTTATTTTGTATATTTATGTATTTTTGTAATCTAAAATTTTATTTAGGTTCCTGCCAGAAGAATAGTTTGTATTTTTCTATATATAAATAATGTTGATTATTCATTCTATCATCAAAATCCTGCTTAGGTGTATAACCAGTTCTTTATCAATTGTCAACATACATGAAAAAAAAAAAAAATTTATATCTCAATAATTAAAAAATGAGTTTGCGGCATGAGAACTTGAGCATGTGCTGCCTCCTAAACGAGATATTTATATGAAAATAATGCAAATACAGGCTCCAAGGTAATTTGATAATTTAGATCATGACATCAAGAATGAAGATATTTTTTATAAAAAAAACTTCGAATATGAGGTACTAGAGAAATATATCCTATATCTATCCTATATCCTATTTTCGAATCCTAAATTTATACTATGTATGAATCTCACGGAAAATAATCAATTAATTAATAGGGGAGAGCCTGTGGTTATTAATTTACTTTGTTTCACTTATTTTTTTATGACATGTCTGATGTTGAAATGTGCTCATTCTCTTCAATTCTTATAATAGCTTATGTTTAGATATTTAGTAAAGATGGTGCTTTGCACTATGGTTATTTATTGTTTACAATGTATGTATAATTTTTGTGTGCATTCTAATTTTGATTTTCTGTTTTATTGTTGATTATTGTATCAAGAATGGTTATGAACAAAATTTATTATATTGTTATTTTATTATTATTGGTAAATTAAAGAATGTCAGAGTAATAAATATCTGTCATATGTTCATTTCAGTCCTCTTATCCTGCTTCCTTCCACTCAAATATATATCGAAAGGTTAAGAAATAAGAAGTTACAATTTTATTACTTATGTATAATTTCAGAAAACAATAAATTAAATGAGAGTTGTATGCAAACTTGAATTTTGCATACCCTCCTCAACCTTTCTGCTCCCCTGATAGAAATCGATGGTACAATCACTAGAAAAATCAACTCTAAATCAACAAGAAATCCAACTCGGGTACACGGCAAACATCATGACGTAGGAGGTTACCCATAATTCCTTTGCAGACAACTGCAAATTGATCAAATATACAGCTTTGGGTACACGGCAAACATAATGTTGTAGTAGGTCAAGCTATTAGCCCTGCAGGCAGCTCTAAATGAGCAAGAAATCTAACTCTGGTACACGGCAAACATCATGGTGTTGGAGGTTAGCCATAGACCCTTTGCAGACTGCGAATTGATTACAAATCCAACTTAAGGTACGCGGCAAACATGAGGTGTGGAAGGTCAAGCTATTAGCCCTGCAGGCAGCTCTAATCTAACCCCAAGTACACGGCAAACATCAGGCAGTAGCAGGTCTTTAGAAAATCTTTGTCTCTATGAGTGAATATACTGTCATCTTTTACTTCATTTGTTGGTCTGATATAAACTCTCATTTTCACGATCTATTTCTAGCCTAACTGATACTTTTTATTCATCATCAATACAGTGGCAATTGAACGTTTCATTATTAAAATAAGTGTTCAACTATAATGGGAAGGAAATGGAATTAGGAGAATGCAAAAAACGTAACAAATAAAAAATATATTTTGCAGATTTTATTTAAATTTCCAATCTCACCCTTCATTCATAACTCATGCTCTTATAAAATCATGACTTTTTAATTTAACAATGATTTATTATACTTATAGGTAATATACATTGTTGAAATAATCACAATTTTTCTATTTCAATAGGTACATAATTACATAATTTATATCACATTATAGAACCCCTTTGAATTTTCATTTTCAAGGGCCGATTTCACCAAACATTTATGTCTATAAAGGCAATGGTGATGATGTCTTCAAGATAAATTTTACCGTCCAATTATCAACTCAAGTTTTGTAAAACTGGGGTCAAGTAACACATTAAACACTCGTGCATTTCAGTACTCATCTATAGTAATTAGATGTCATATTTATAAATGACATCAACATGATATAACATTATGATTAATTAATATGATATATAACATTAACAAGTTGAAATGGGTGTATGGAGGGGGAGGAGGGGAAATTTGGTGGTTGTGGTGAATGGCTGGCAGTGGATAGGTTGAAGTAGCTTACAAATGAGTGAGAGATGGGGAGATGAAAGGATGAGTTACCCAAGGTTGAGACCTAAGATAAAGCAAGACTTAGTTATCCACTGGTGAGCAAAGCTCCCAGCGTCTCAACTCTGAGGATTTGCATGAGGATGGGAGGGAACGGATTATGCAGGTTGTGAAGCATTCATGAAGCCGCTTCCATGTGAGAGTTCATGGAGCGGAACTACTTTGTCCATATCATCACAGTTAATGTTGCAGTCTGCCCTGTAGCCATTCATATGGGTACATAGGGCATTGGTGGTCAAGCCTATGTATTTGGCAGGGCAGAAGTTATTTTTCATTTGGTAGAAGACGTTCATCATTTTGCAGATGTTCCGTTTGGAGATAGGATAGGATTGAAAGGTGTTGAAACCTGTTGAAGGTGGTGGAGGGTGGGTGGATAATGCAGGTTTTACATCTTGGTTTTCGACAGATCCATATTCTTCTTGCGAGGGATTGGTTTTGGAGTCGGTGTAAACTAGGAGGGTATGGGAGCGAGGCGTTTGAAAGTGACTTTGTGTGGAACTGTGATTAAATTCTGGGATTGAGTCAAGGATGACAGTATGTGGAAGCCATTTTTTAGGATGGTGTTGAGGCAAGTGAGACTGGGATGACATTGTGTGATGAGTGGGATGCAGTTTGCTATGGAGGCGGGAAGCATCCTTGTGTTAACCGACTTGAACATCTGGCTTATTGTCGTTTCACGAGGCGCTGGGGTATCCCCTGGAGGTGAATGCCCTTGACAGCTTCTCACAATATTCTGTGAAATCTGTGGCGTCAGACAGAGCAGATGCGTTTCCCGCGGATGGCAAGACAGTAGGGAATGGATTTTCTGGAGTGAAATGGGTGGCAACTGTCAAAATGGAGGTGATTGGTAGGTTTTTAATGGCGATGCCACAGTTTACAACAGTACAGGGATAACAATCATTTGATGTGTCAAACCCCCAGTCGGCCTACTGAGGTACCAGCGTTCATCAATGTGTTCATTCAATGTGTTGGTTTAATTGGTAGGGTGAACTTTGGTGCATTTGGTGCATATTTTCACTAAAAAAAAGTGACATCTGAGGTGATACAAGAATAACTAAAAGACAATAAAGACACACGATTTTATTAATACATATAAACAATAATAACAACACGTTTACGTTTGTAACAATACCGCTACTCCTGCTAGCGTCCACTTATTCGGTTTCTCTTTCGTTTTCAAGTTGAACGTCCAAACGAAAGTCGGTCCGCGCTGCCTCGTCTTATACACCGGACACTCGTACATGTTTCTCAGGTCTTGCTTGTCTTGCGTGATGGCCTTGATGAAGATCACGGGCATCATCGGGAACAAGTCTTTCAGTCGCGACTCCAAGATCCCGCCCGTCTGTAGGTCCCACCGGGCCCCCTCCATGAACAGACCATTGATGTAAGCACCCTCGCGGGGCGCAGACCTGTCACGAGAACAAACCGAGGTTAAGTCGTTGGGCGTAGTGGATATAGCAAGACATTCTTATACCTCTTTCACACTATGATCACCAACTTCTATTACGCCACTAACTGGTGTTAGCAACGTAATGTAAACGGAACGCAGTCAGCACTAATCGACATCAAGCCCTAGTTTTGTTCTGTAAATGCAGTTAGCTTCTAACAGATCAAAATCCACTATCTTCACAGAGGAAACATCATACGGCTTGTCACATTATTGGTTCAAAACAAGGCCATCAATATTATTTACATCATGTGAATAATATCCTTCAAATGTAGTGCAAGATATCGACAGAAAATATGTAAATCTTTGAATACAATATGAAGAATAATAGTAAATCCAACAGGACAGTGGCAGTGCATGACGTCACTAACAACTCTTTCATCGATATCAGTGTGAACAACTCACCTCAGTTAAACGATATCATTCATAATATGCTTTGTGCCAGGTAAGTGATCATGGTGTGAATGTGGTAATACATTATTACATTAGAAAACAATCATGGTACCGCCCTCCATAGCTCAGTCAGTCAAGGCACTGCTTTAGAAACTTTAGTCACCGTTAGGCGTGGGTTCGAGTACCGCTTAAGGTATGGCTTTTGTGAAGGTCGCTCTGAGGGCCAATACATTGGGCGTGAGCTTTAAATTGAGCATAAAGTCTATTTTGCTCCATGGCTAAACGAATTGAATTGTAAGGTGAATAATTATGACGAGAAACGAGTGGGGGGTTTGTACTCACGTAAAGTCCTCTTTCTGTTTTTTGGTGACTTCACAGTGGAGACACATCTTGTCGAGAGGCCACTCGTTCTTGCGAGCTGTCGACTGCATGATGGCTGTCAAGAACGACTGAGGGTTGAAGAAGCCAGCGAGCCAAACGGAAGACGGAAGCTACGAATAACATTCACAACAAATATAAGACTATGCTATAAAATCATAGCAAGTGAAGTTTAATCAATTTGCATTTTTGAATTCATTTGAATTGTCTTCAACTTTATATTGCCACCCTATTTTTAATGTAAGCTGCCTTATTAAATTGTATTTCCTTGGCAACAGTGCATTTGCCATCTAAGGCATGCAATTTCTCATTGTTCAAGACATTATGAGAACATTTTGTCAAAAGCTGGTTGCATTAACGGCACTCAGCGAGCTAGGGTATCCCAAGTCTTTGTTTTTTCAGTGTTGTTGTTTTCAATGTTATTCACCAGTTTGGTTCATTTGATTGAAACACTGTTGTTGTTGTTTTTATTCATACTCTCGGAAAATTAATATCTTGAGAAATATACTGTACAAAGAACAAAAAATATAAATAGGCTCTACAAGCTCGATTTCTTCATGTATGTTTTTCGCTGCCCTTATCTAATAAGACCTACCAGGTGTATAACATGAAATTTAGGTCTGTTTATGATACTTACATAAACATTCAAACGATACTCTAAAATCGTATTATTAATCATGACAACAGGAAATACGAAAAGGCTCACTAATCAATATCTGTGATTATAATCTTATACTTCATGAAAGGCAACGATTAAAAAGTTTGTCCGGTTAACTTACAACAAAGTCGTTGGTCCACGTCTCCAGTTCCTTGAGCCGCAACATGAGATCGGCGAACCAAGGGCCGAGCGTCAGCATGGACGGATACGCTCGCTTGGACCAGTTGCCGGGGACATTATCAAGGAACAGCGACGTCTCGAGCCCTTCCATTTCCGTCGTGATTGTCAGCTCGCCCTACGCACAAAACACGTCGCGCACAACATTACAATCTGAGTGAAACATTGGCGCACAATGAGAGTACAGTAGAGACAAATATGCCATACAAACATAACACGTTCTAACACAGCCAGACTTTTGAAACCAAAGACACTATTTGAAGTAATCAAATTAATGCGTACAAGTATAACCAAACCATCTGAATTACCATCCTCAAGCAGAAGGACTGAAATGTACCTATAGTTTCATCCAAGAGAGAAGCCAATCTTATCAACATCTCAAGGCCACTTCATCAGGGTGTTGTTGCAGCATTATATGATGGAATCGTTCTCGCTCAAGGCATTCCTGTATAAACTCTTCTTTAATCTCTTCTTCAATAGCAACAAGTTCATCACGATAATTCAACTTTGTCTGCTAGTTTTAGTGCACATGATTTCAGTGAATTTCTTTCCAGGATGTATTTTATTGTGGCTTGATCAACTGCCTCATGTGATTGTAAGTGTACCAATCAAATGGGCAATAATAAATACAATACAATACAAATTGGTATTTGCAGGAGTTGACATGACCACCAGCTTACCTTTAGTCCGAGGTCCAGCTCTTTGAGCGAACGCTTCATCTCAGCGATCAACGTGTTCATGCGTTCGCACTCTTGGAACGCTACGATGATGTACGGCGTTCGCTCCTCGACCTTGGCCATGATCTCGGCAATATGGAACAGGTCTGGCAGTTTGTCGGTGATATCGTCAAGAATCTGTTTCACCTGGTGCACAAAACAAGCGCTGCTCAGTTCATGAATGAATAATCTGAACTATCTCCACATAAGCTGGCTGATGGGGGGTCGTTGAGCAATCAATCTACGTTGGGGTGACTATTACTCCCGGAATAACCGGGATGATTTTCATTTTTAGTGAAAATTCTGGGAAGGGTCGGCCGGTACGCACTATTTTCCCGTTTTTAATAATTAATAAATTGGCCTGAATATGAATTGAAAGTTCTTACACACATCATGATGGATTATTTCACCAAAGTTCAACTAATGAAGGGAATACTGAAGTTGAGGAGCATAGGTGAGGGTCAGCAAAGTCTAGTTTTCTAAATTGTGAAATTTTAAAATTCACTCTCATGTATCTGGAAAGAGTTCAGCATCAGAATTACGTTGACTGTTGAAGATTTGGTCCATTCACGCAGCTTAAGACTCTCGGCATTATGTAAGGATATGATTGTACGCCAGGTCAGGGATGGTGTCAGGCTGTCGTAACTGTCATTAATGAACGCACTCATAGGAACAAGTTAATAATATCTTTGGTAATAAGTCACAAAATTAGAATTAGACTGTGTAAAATACGCTTTACGATCTATGGATCTACGTCAAGTGTATGGATTATGGTAATGGCGACCCATTGCTTCGAACAACGTCCTACTCAGGTTGTGGTATGCGTACTTCTGCCCAAAAAGTGTTTAACAGACACCTCCGGTTTCAACATGACTGAAAGTCTCTTCCGGTTAAATGTACTACCGAATTTAAAAGTCAACAACTAGCAGGAGATGCGTAGGTAGGCGTGAAATGCTCACCTTGTCTTCGCGCGACATGGTAGACGCTCCTGCGGCACCCGAGTCACGCGGCTGCATCTCGAACACGGTGCGGAACAGGTTCTCGGACAGCGTGGTGAGGAAGCCGATCTCGGCGTTGGGGTGTAGGCCGTACAGGTAGGGGGACTCGGCGGGCAGGTAGTGATCGAGGTACGAGTGATAGCCGACAAAATCAGTGTTCGGTGGCGACATGAAGCCGGGAGCAAGTGCCAAGTCACCTGCAAGACAATGACAGCATGATGATTACATGATTATATTTATTATTCAATCTTAAATTATAACCAAGTTAACCCTTTGCTTAATATAAAAACAAATATGATTGCACTCTGAGCAATGGAGGACGGAAGTACTAAGGGAGAAGATACTGAAAAGAGGTGCTAGGATAAGGAAATAGATTGGAAGTGGAGAAGGCGTATACAGACGTGGATCAAAATGGATTTATTTAGAGGTCTACAAAAGACTGGAATGAACTCGGGGGAAAGAGCTTCAAAGAAAATTGACGAGTTCACGAAAATGATTAATAATTTGAAGAATATGTTAAGCACGATATTTGTCGTATCTTGCCTTGCACTTCTGTAAGAATTATCAACGTCAGCGTAAAAATGAACGAGGTGGGTATTATTATCAATAATATCGATATAATGATCAATACGTCAAAAAATTATGATAATTGATATTACTTTCATTTTCGACATCATCTCTATCTAATAGTATAATTGGCAGCTTCTATTCTCGACAGGGGTTGTGAAATTTTCACTTGTTTGTCATACTTACCACCAGTTGGCAGTTTGTATTTCGTTCAGTTTATTGATAGCAGCACTAACTAGTGACTACAAATGCTTTGGCATTAAATGAACGAAATTAAGCCAGAAAGTCAACATAAACTACAATAAAACAATATTTTTGATATTATCGATGAGATAAGACTCAATAGGAAAAATACGAACAGTAATTCAAATTATGGAATGTCCACGCAGTCCCCCCCCCCCCCCCCTCCTCCAAAAATGGATAATTCAAATTTTAAAAAGATTACTAATAACAAAATCATCATCTGTTCCCACCGCTAATAATCGCGGTGAACAGAGAGAACCTAGTTGCGTCACTTCTATACGTACAGTGAAACCTCTATGCATCATTCCCGGATCCAACGTTTTCCTGCTTGTAGCATTCATTTTTTCTCACCCCACTCTGATATATCCAATGCTAAATTTTCCTGGATGGTTTCATTTCCCTGGTCCCTTGAGAAACGATGGATAGAGGTTTCACTGGCCTCAATGGAACGACTTGCTGCAATTGTGAAATTAGTTTTGTCCATTCAAGGACCTAGTCTGTGCTTTGGTAATAAACTAATGATTACATTGAGCCCTTAAGATTGCCAAGTTGACGACAGCGCTTTTGTGACTGCACCGTCTATGCATCGTATCTCATTGTTATCACCAATCACGTAGAGAGCCTACACAATCTCCTATACGGAGGCAGAAGTAACTTAGATACGCGCGCAATACATGTATTTCGATGCACGAACACCAGGGGGTGCATTTTTGTACAAGATAAACCCAGAATTCAAGGTGGCTGTGACCATGCTGTTAGTGTACTACTTTTCTACTGTTTTTTATAGGTATTATCTTCCAAACAGTTTTAAGTCGTACAAAAATGCCCCTCCCCCCCCCCCCCCTCCCCTAGGAGCAACTTGACAAGCGCGGTCATGTTTTTGCTGCAAGCACGGCTAACCAAGTGACGCTAAAAAAGTATAGCGTAGCTCGTACCGTCCACCAAGTCCGGTTGCATGTACTCCTGCAGATAGGTACGGCACAGCCTGCGGTCCCAGTCGTCGGTGATGTGGCCGCCGTACATGATCTCTCCGAACAGGTAGCGCAGATCTTCCCACGGGACCCTGGCGCTGGACTCCAGGTAGTTGAACAGGACAAGCACGCTGATTGTCAGGTCACCTGAGGATAAAACATTCAGTGTTCGCGTTGCATTCAACAAAACAGGCGTAGTTCTTGTTGGGTATAAAGCTGGCCTTCCATGAACGCGATTTGCGTTTCGCTTTCGCAAGGCGGTGGAGTTTAGGCGAGCCCAAAAAACAGAAATCGCGTCGCTCTCGTCTCTGATTGGTTGTTTTATCATCGTGGCGGCTTGAAAAACTGCTCAGCGAATAACGCTCTCATGGAAATCCAGCTCAAGGTGAAATATTGTATTACATATCGTATTATATTCTTTTTACACAATTATAGTGGCATAAGGGGTAGAGCTAGTTAGAAGAAGAATGAGATGACATCATAAAGTAAAAAGTGTACATGAATGTGCTGTTGACACACAAACTCCCATTCATTAAACTAATCAAAGTGAAACCTTGATCCATCGTTCTTCAAGGGACCAGGAAAATAAAACCATCCATGCAGGAAAACAATCCATCCAGGAAAATTCAACATTGATTATATGGGAGTAGGGTGAGAAAAAATGAATGATACAAGCAGGAAAACGATGGATCCAGGAATGATGCATAAAGGTTTCACTGTATAGTAATAATTTTGTTAATTTTTTAAAAATAATGACTTACTAACAACAGTACGTGGAGAATACCTCCCTCTGATGATGAAACTGGATCATACTTGAATACAATATCATATTATACAACCTAGCAACAGCATTATATGCATGTCATATATAATGTAACGGTGCAAATAACCCTTCGAGTTGTTCAACGACATATTTGAGCCATTTCTCCACGCTTGCACTCTTACCCGACCTCTCGAGCGAGTGAAATAAAACTAACACCTTCTAATTTGGTTCACTTGACACTAGGTAGATGAGCAGCATTTGCATAATTACATTACTTCAAAAAGCCCTCTTCACAACTGAAATTAGGAGTGAACTTAACTTCAATGGCAAGTGGAAATTTTCATGGCTATTCACAAAAAAAAAATGGGAAGTAAGAAACAAACAGCCAATGATAACTTGTGGATTCAAACATAGATTATAGCTATCAGTACGATAGCTATAACCTAAGGTTCATATAAACCAATAATAAACAAAGGGCCAAACATACAATGTGAGAATGAGCAATAGCATTAACCACAATTACACACTTGGTGACGTCAAATATCAGAGCCACATTGAATTTTAAGATTTTTCAATGTGAATTTTAATGACATATTGTAATCAAGAAGACTGTTTTCGGACATTTTCTTGTCCGAATGTGTCTAAAATTAGAATTGTGGTTAATGCTATTACTAAACATTCTTTGAAAATACTCAATAACAACAATTTTACAATGTTTCCTTTCGATATTAAACCGCGGTTGACGCAGTTTCTTGGCCACTGACCTTGATTGAACGGGTAGCTCCTGTTCCAGCCCTGCGGGCCGAACTTGCGTCGCTCGGCGACCACCGCGTGGAAGTAACACAACGAGAAGAGGATGGCCTTGAACTCGGCCTCCTTGGTCGACATCTCCAGAGTCTCCTGCGTGAAACAGTCGAGAGACTTGTGGACGTTGGCCAGCATGCCAGTCGGAGGCTCGTTGGTGATCTTGATGGAAGACTCAAGTACGCCTAGTAACATTCGCTCATTATAATAACTTTTCACCAATGCTTGCAATGAAATACCGTATTAATCCACCATCTAGATCTGGAATTCAAAGACTCCCTGATTAGTCACTTTAAAATTCCTCATAATAAACAGCCCACTTATTAGGAGGCTATGTTTTGTGACGTCATAAAGACTGGGAAACGAAAGTGGTTTAATTTGAATTGATCCAAAATTCATTCAAAAATGTTTCACAAGGATGTTATTTTAATCAATACTATTGAACATAATGAATATTAACTACAACTGACAATCAGAAAGCCCAACAAATATGTAGATGCCAATGAATAGTAATGTTTAGTTGATCGTAATCTCAGAGTCCAAGTAGTGAACATGTAGATGATTCACTGCATCATCATTGTATCAAAAAGCTATTTCTGACCGATTGATTCTTTGGATTGAAAGGTAAAAAAAATATTGTGAATCATAATCGTTTAGTAATGAAAACTCGTAGTGGAAACTGGTATCTGAATTTGGCTCGAATCGGAGTGGGAACCCAGCTTGAACCATAAAACCAAACTTATCTAAGATGTGAAATGTATTTAGATGAGCGTAGCAAAGATTTCCATTCTATATACCGAAAAAATGGGCTTTGTTTTTATGTTGTTTTTTTGTAACTTTGTGCGCGGCATACAGCTCAGGAAAAAAACAATCAACTTAAAACTTGGTGATAAAATGTTGGTGTCACACCAGAATACGTTGGAATTGTTTTTCAAAAAAATCGGTCGATCGTTTTTTTTCCGGGGAAAAAATGGAAAGTTTGGAAAATCCCCATAAGAATAACCCTGAGGAAAAATACTTGGAAAATGAAAATTCTTCAAAAGCTTTAAAATTCTCATACGAAGAAAGCTATCATACATATTTTCAGTGATTTTCACAATAATTGGATGAGAAATGACAAAGAAAATGCAATACAAGTATAGGCCTACATTTGATTGAATATCAGGAGCAATTGGATTTGCAAGTACGTACATATGCGAGAGGTTGCAGCTCTATAAATGTAAACAAGTTGCAGGTAAGTTTTCTAAGCATTCAAGATAATCTAAGGTCTGCAGATGTAGATTGAGTTGACAGAATATTCAACATTCCATACTTCTAAGCTCGTCTCACAACGCATATACTATGTTTTCCTAGTTATACTAAATCACAAACCGAAATGAAAGTCAAGAGTTACCGGCGTGTCGGGCGCTACCCACCTTGCGGTATGATGTGGTACTCGGCCGACGGCGCTGGCTCGGCGCTCACGAACAAGCGGTAGTTCTCGTGCGATCCGACGTTGTACAGCTCCATCTTCTTCTCGAGGGTCGACAGCCACTTCTCCACCAGATGGATGTTCTGTAAGATCACCCAGTGGCCAGCCTCCGAGGCAACGTCCATCGCAGCTTCGGCAACCACTTCTTGACCTGCGGGCACGGAGGGATTTTTTTTACTGACACAAAAAAGATTGGTGAATACACACATGATCTCAAAAAGGTCTACAAAGACTTGAAGGTTTATCTGTAGGATATTACATTATTATCTAAATTTACAAACTACTTGTGGTGAACAATAAAAATGAAAAAAAATGAATCAAGGTACCCTTATACATATTGACAACAGACAATTAATTAGATAAAAACAAGAGAAAAATGAATTGAATGATATTACATTCATTTTCATAACAAATTAAGTATGAAAATCAAAATGAAAATGAGAATTGAAAGTTGAAATGGCAGATGGGACAACTTAATTACAAAAAAGGGAGCAGATTTAAGAACATCAGCAACTGATATTATTTTGATACCACTGTTTCACATCACGTTCTACTGTAAAGTGTAATATATTTATTTAGATACATCAATGAGCTAGGAAGAGTATTAAAGATCATGGGCACTTGAACACATAATTGACGTTTAAAAAACAGTAAAACCTTGACGCATCTTCACTGAATTCACTGTTTTCCTGCTATCATTTATTTTGTCCCACCCTACTCCAATTTAACTATTGTCAAATTTTCATGCACAATGAGACATCAAAATCATTTTCCTGCATGGATGTTGTTTATCTAGTTCTTCAAAAAGTGATAGTTAGGGGTTTCACTGTCTTTGTTGGCCAACAAATCTGGGTGATTTTTTGTGTTTGTTACAGTATTCATCAGAAGAGAATAGTAATTGCCAATCATACTGATACTGGAACTCTACTGTGAATAAGTAGTAATTAGTAAGAACTTACTGTAAGTCATTCTAAAAATAGCCTTAATAGAGTAAGCATGAAAAGTCACTGAAATGGACTTTTTGGCACTTGCCACTATTTTTATCACCGAGTTCACACTGTAGGCCTACAGGTCCCGTCAATTTTTTTACTAACCTCAAATTTGTCACACATGTGTAGAAACAAATCGTCCGACACATCTCTGGTTCATGAAAACTGTCAACTTATTTGTTCATTAACAAAAAACGTTTTTGATTTCATATTGGCATGGGTTGAAATAATCAAAGTGCATCTATTTTTAGTCTCCAATGTAAGCATCTGTGCCCGCACAATTACAGAGTATTTCCTCGTGAAATACAACGATAACATGTGGATAATAAATAATCTACCTTGGCCAAGAGATACGTTGTGAAAGTTCTTCTTGTCGAAAGTGTATCCGAGTTTCTTGCCCAGTTTCTCCACGTCTTTCAATGGATCCACACCGGCCGAGAGAATAAAGAACACCGGGGTCGACGAACTCGCCTCTTGAAATGACTTGGCAAACTCTACAGACCTTGCCTCGGTGTACTTGGTTCCCAGCTTCTCTTCGATGAAAGTTCGAACCGCGTAAGTCATTCGATCGGGACGTAATGCTCTCATGATACACAATCTTTGTAAGGCCGTTTTATTCTTCCATTCTTGAGGTAGTTTCTCCCGTTCTGGAGTCTCACATTCAACGTACTTCCTCCACCGTTTTGCCGAACCCTCAATATCTTTATCCAAATTCCTGAATTCGTCCATACCCGAAAGAGCTTTGATACCGCCCCATCCCATATTGGTGAGGAAATCAACGGGAGAAGTGAGATAAGGTGTGAACGGGAAGCGTAACAGGAAGTCCAACTCGACTGCGTCTATTTCTCCACTAGTTATTAGTATCTGAATCGCCATTTGAGCCATGAAGATAAGTTTATCACACTCAAATAAACCCCGAGAGGTATACATGAACACCGAGAAGCTGATACAATCAACGAGATTTATAACACGCTTGTGAATATTTTCTGCTGGTATAGAATTAGCGATAGCTGCTTGAAAGACGACGCTGAAAGCTTTCAACGAGAACTGATAAATACGGTTGATTTTATTGAGATCGTTGAGTATGAAATACAGTAAGGATGCACGCGTGGCAGCTGGTCGGTACTCTTCGAATGCCTCGTCGATTTGCACAGACGTGATCTTTGCTTCCGCTACCTTCACCTCGATCTCGGCAGCTGTTCGCTTCGTGGTTTCAAGATTGTAGACGAGAGTCGGATCGGCAAGAATATTATCGCCAGCCGTCGATAAACGATACAAAAGATCATCTTCCAAAACTTTCAGAGTGATTTTGAAATCATTTTGTTGTTTGGTAAGTTCTGATTTCAACGATTCTAAATCTGGCCTCTCTGCTTTCACTACTTCTGCCAAAAGTTGTTCCTCTAGACCGTCTCGCGTGACAGTAAAGTTGATCAACGTGCACTGTGCTTGCATTTCCGGTTTGTAATGAGGATTCGCTAATTTAGTTTGTAAAATGAACCGGAATTTATTGTTGTAATCCATTTCTTTGTCACCGATCTTGATGGCACGTCCTTTTCTAATTAAATTACGCCCCAACAGTGGATCTAGGACGGCATCTACGTTTTCACCGATATACTCGAGAAGTACCGTGAAACCTTCCGAAAGGGACAGCTCGATCACGTCGAGATACGATCTCTGACCGAGTCGAATCACTTTCAGATCGTCGCCATACTTGTTTTTAATCCATTTGATTCCCTGTAGCTGTGGATCGATCATCAAAGGCCACCGAGCAGAGTTGGTCATTATCGTCGCATTTTCAGTCGACATCCGATCACTGGGAAGACCTTCGTTATTCCACGTTGCAATCTGCGCATCGTCGGTGAGTAACGTCAATGGGTCCAGATTCTCCGTTAGAGGAATACCAGGCTGCAGACCTTTCAAGAACGGAAGCCAGTACTTCTTCTGCAGATCGATGCGGTACTTCCTCGTAAAGCATCCCACGTAAGAAATAAATGCGGTGACTAGTAAAATATCTCCGGGCAACGTCGTTCCAGACAGTTTGAAGTTTTTCACGCTTTCTCTCCAACGTATGTTTTCTGACGCCAATCCGTTGACGAGACGATTGGCGAGATCGATCGTCATCGCCGTCGCGTCGGCCTCGGCCTGGCACTTCATCTTCTCTGCGGTGGCCACTTCAAACTCGTCCGTCAAAATCTGCAGCTGTTCTTCCAGCGAGGCGATCTTTTCTTTCAAGAAGGAGAGCATTTCGCGTGCAGCTTTCAGTTGGTCGTTAGCTGCCTTGAGCGCCTGACGTTTGGGTTCGACGACCACGTACACGTCATAGAACTTTATTATGTTGATGACCCACGCACAAAGACCTGCAGCCGCTAACGATTTGGAACGAATGTTGTCTGGAACAAACTCTTTGTCAGCGAGATAAGGCAATACCGCTTTGTAAACATCAGGATGTATATTTTCCTTGTCGTAGTTTATTAGACCGCTGAGAAACTGGTCGACTTTTCCCATCATTACTTTGCAAGCCATCCAGCTGCGGTCTTTCGGGACTTTACCCTTCACGGAGAACAACACCAACACGGCAGCCGTGACGCTCACGACGGCGGGAGGCGGCGTACCAAACGACTTCAACTCTGTCAAGTTGTTCTTGTTCAATGTGTTGAGAGCTTCCATGGCAGCAATAAGGGCAGGCTCGGCTTTTGCAAGATCCACGGAACAGATGTGAGCTTTCACAGATACGTCTTCCTCTATGAGTCGCACCTTCCGCTCTTCTTCTGCGGCAAACGCTTTTTCTTTCGAAACCTGTGGAAAGCATTCACTTTGATTAGGATGGTGCTACACAAAGCTAAAAGGTCGCACTCTCATGTGTAGAATCTGGAATGTTCTATCTAGGGACGCCTCATATTACTGGGCTATGTTTTTAAAATGTTAAAACTTGAGAGACCCGACACAATCAATGTTTTTCATACAAGCAATTAAGAGTGAGATTTTCAAAACCTATTCATCATGGGTTTCGACCAATCGGGTGAATTAATGTTCCAATAATGATTGAAAAAAAGATAAATATGTCTATAACTCTCGTATACATACGGCAGCTAATATGAACATATCCAACAAGGGGGCCCTAGTACTAAAGGACAGAGGAGACAGTCGATTGGGTCCTCCTTACAGAGCTGAAAATAGATGACGAAATAACAAAATAAATAATAAAGTGAAAAAGGTAAGTTACCTTTTCAGTTTCTATGCCGACAACTTGAATCAGCTGGTCTGCAGCGTCATTCTTGATTTTCAGTTCAACTTCTTGTACTGCGAGGATCTCCTTCAATCCGTCCACTTGTTCGCCAGCTTCGAACAGCTTCAGTAATCCGTTCTCCAAGCGCACGATCCGCCCTTCCAGGTCCGTCGTTTTTTCCGTCAACAACTTGGAATACAAGTTGATCTGTTCCAAGAATGACTTGGGCGTCGTGTAGTTGTAACGTTTCTCATTGAGCAAATAGACAGCAGACATCGTGTTCACTACGGTGTGAACGTAAGCCATGAAAAGTGAGACGGAATGTCGAATCTCTTCTGGCAGCACCTCGATCTCCTCGAGGAACCTGGACGAGACCGATTCCAACGCCGACTGTGGCCACTCGTGGAACCAGTCGATGGCCGTGCAGTTGATGATCGCGGGGAATTTTCTCGAGCGGACTCGAAGCGTCGAACCGACCGGCGAGAAACACAACACAACTTTCAACTGTTGTCGGACTCGATTGATGAAGAACTTCCAACAGTTTTCTTTCGTGTCGGCCAATCCCGCCCCCTTCACTTCGCTCTTCAGCGCCCCGACTATATTCTCTACCTCGTCGTCTGCGAACAGGTCCGGGATTTCGCCCGACGCTAACATGTCGTTGATCAGAACTAAGAATCTTTCTTCCGCCACTTGCGAGTCGGTCATCAAAAACACCAGACCGGCACCTTTCAGTCCAGATTTTAAATAGAGACTTGCCAAGTCAGCTTTCAGATCGTTGATTGCATAACCTTTCCTGAGTTGAACCTGGAAAACGTCCAGAGAGGATATAAACGCAGAGAGACGAGCTAGAGATTGTTTTCCGCTACCGCCAACCCCCACGAGGAGGGCGTTGCCTCTCGGTGACTCCAAGATGCGATTGATGCGACAGACGTGATTCATAGCATCTTCGAAAAGGACCAGATTCATTGCGCCGACGAGATCGTTGTACTGTGACATACCTTCTTCCAGTAATTTATTGAGCGTTTCCCAACTCTTGACCGGGAGGTATTTATTCTCGCCAATGCCTTCCGCAAAATGACAGAATATCAGGGGTTTTTCAAAGACATTGTTTTCATTCATTTCTTCGAAACCTTTTTTCACTGTTTCCGAGACTAATTTATTGAAATTGTCTATATCTGTTGAATCTATCAACTTGTCACCATACACACGGTTCGCCTCGTGCATCCACAGTCGTATGAGTTCGTCCGGATTCGGCAGTGTATCGGCAACCGCAAACAATATTCCCTGTTGATGAAAAATTACATAATAAAAAGAATTGGAAATGAATAAGTATGTCTCACTCTTCCCTACCTATCGGCAGCAAAAGTATCTGCAGGACATGATTTATTGCTTCAATTCGCTATTTTATCCGAGTTTCTTGCATGACCGAGAATTAGGGTCACTTCATGAAAATTGGCATTTTGGTACCCACTTCACAAAATAAACTGTGGAGTTAAATTATGCGTTCAAGTGAACTTATATAGGCCCAAGTAGTTCGGTTGAACTTTCTCTTGCCCTTTCTTTCTACAAGCATATTGAAGCAACAGGCATTCAGAAATATCAATAAATAAGTAGTGTTTTGTTTTACAAACTATGACTTGTTTAAAACATCAGTTCTAGATTGATAATTCAACCAATCAAGAATATACCAAACCTTCGAGTTAGGAGAAGTACGCATATTATTAAAAACTACAATCAGCTAATTCAATAACATTGATAGGGGATGAGATTCAGGATTCAAGTTTACGTGCACCTATACTTGTAGTACTACCTATACACATATCCACAAATGAAGATTGGCTACCAATGTAACAAATACATACATCACCGGTTTTTGTGAATTATTATCCACATATTATGATTTTTCGAATGTGGTTTACGATACGAACCGCACATGCAACTTTCAATAGCATTAAATCCTTAAAGCTGCAACAAGATTATGTACGCAATCAAAGTTTTTACAATTATTCTGTTGTTAGATGACCTTTCACTTTTGTGGATTCAAGTTTCCATCACTGCATAGTTTTGTTTAAATTCCATGTACATTGCTTTGTTACATTATACTTGTATTCAGGAAAGTTGAAAGAACAAACCACTTGTGCGTCAGTGGTAAGACATGGGGGGACGGTCAGTCGGTACCTTCACATCTCGTAGGTAGACTTATACATAGACTTAAATCTATATTAGACCCTAATACTTTGATAACTATGTCTCTGTGACTACATTATTAGTCAAGTTGGTAAACATAAAAAAGTAATTTCATTACCTGGAATATATTGGAAAGATCACGCAGATTGAATATATAATGGAACTTGACTGATGTCGGCAAGAACATCTGTCCCATCTTTTGATGGAGGGTCAAAGCAGCGGTGACGAGATTGTTGCTAATCTTTGCCAGCGTTATCGGGAACTTGAGCAACGGATTGGCTAGATGCTGTGTCAATATAGTGTTGTAAATATGGAAGAGCGGTTCACTGGACGGAAAGCTCACGGCAAACACGCAGAAATGTCTCTGAAGCCTCGGGTCGATGGTGAAACTTCCCGCAGTGGGATTCATACACGACGCAAACTGACAATTGTGTATGTCCTTGAGCGACATCTTGATACGATCGTACCAATGTCCGTAGTCCATGTACTGCCGTATGAGCGTGTGAGGCTGTACCGTGCCGTACGTGTCTACCTCGGGCATGTTCATGTCGTCGACGAAGTAGACCATCAACTTGCTGCCGGGCGGGCCGTAGTTACGCCCGGCTTTCTTCTCCAGCGGCCTCTCCAAGACTTTCTGCAACATTTCTGACGACGTGTAGAAATTGAACGGCACGTTCTGAATGGCGTAGTTCTCGTTGAGAGAGCCGAGCTTGTCGGCGACGATGACACTTTTACCGGATCCGGCCGCACCGACTAGCATGACGGGCAGACGTCTCGCCATGAGAAGGTCCATGAAGTAACGGAGACGGGTGGTTTCGGTCGTGTCCACCAAGGTCGACTGGAGCGGGATGTCGTAGTCGAGGTCGAACTTCTGGACGCGTTCGTTCCACGGCACGAAACGTTTCGACTCGAAGTCGATGTAGTAGTTGAAGACCGTGCCCGTTGAAGGAAACTTGACAGTTTTGAATTCGTTGGTCCACCATTTTGTGAACTCCACACGATAATCTACTAACTAAACAGAATAATAGAGAATATGATTCAAGTGAATACAATATGGGATAATAGAGAGTGAGAAGCCCAAACTACCAGTATAGTATAGTATTAGCCTTCCAGATCACTGATTTTGACAGGGAACTAATACCACATATAGCACAGCACACAATAAAAATAGTAGGCCTAGTAAAAACAAAAAATACATGGGCCTAGATTCACAAAGGATTTCATCCTAAAAACTTTAGCGCCAAGTTGAAACCAAGTGAAAAAGTTCTAACTTTATCACAGTTGTATCTTTGTTCTCCATTCACAAAGAGCTTTGAAGAATTCGTATCAACTTCGACACTAACTATCCGTGACATTGGACATGGTTATAACTACTTGGAACTTTTTCAGAGATTCAATTCTCTGTAATCCAGTCCCAGTAGAAAAACTATGCAATGTGAGTGCGTATTCATATTTTATATTATAATTCCAAATTTATAGTAAGCTGGTTCATCACGGTCATTTATTGCCCCCCCAGAAGCTATAATTAATTAATCAATTGATTTTCTCTCAATGTGTAACGGATATTCTCAAGATTTATATTTACTGTATCTTGTTTTTAGAGATGTACCTGATCCTGAAACATGGCTGCCCCGAATGCCCACACGCACGCAAACGTGAAGTAGATCTCGTACCACTCTTTGGGACAGTCGGTGGGAACGTTGGCGGGTGTCAGCAAACAGTCGAGGAGGTGACAGAGCATCTGCACGTGCGAGATCTCCGGGATCGGAGTGATCTTCTTGAACTTGCCGCGGGACACGTCCAGGCATGGCGGGATGTACTTGTCGAACAGGATGATCAAGTTCGCTTTCTCCGACTGTATCTCGCGGGTGTCGATCCAGCTCGTCACGAAACTATGTTCGGAAATTACAAAACTGAGGTAAAGTCTGCATTTATTCATTGGGCACTGTTGAAGAACCAAATTGCTTCCGACCATAGTTTAAGATTCAGTTAACTATAGAGCACAGCCTTAATTATGATTTGACATTTCAGTTAAGAATTGAAAAATCAGTAGGCCTATGTCATGTAGAAAAAAAGAATATGAACATGATTCTAATTGACAAGTGTGGCAGCTTAACCTAGATCCATACTTTAAGTGTGCATTTAGAGTTGTACCCTGATTGGTATTTTCTAACTTTCCGTAATAAACAGCTCCTTTGATTGGGTGTTACGTATTACAACATTTGTAAAGATCAATAAATAGTTCATTGAAGATAAATTTCACAAAATTAATGCACAATGAGCTTTTGCTTTTTATGTAGCCCTATACAAAAATATTTTGGATTAATAATAGACGCACATCAATATCTATTCATTGAACATATTGCATGAAAATGTATAGAATTTTTTAGGTCTATCAATAAATTAGAACTTAATTTGAACCGGTTTACCAGCGTTGAAACAAATACAACGTGTTTGTCTGTGCCCACTTGTGAGCAGTTTACTTACGGATTCCAGCCGAGATCCTGCGGGTTGATGTAAAGGATGCCAGCTCTGGAGACGGTCGCAGGAGTGGCGGTTCTCAAATTGGATATCTCGAACAGCAGTCGCATCATCGGTGTCAACGCAATACGTTCGTTACTTGCCAACGTCAACACTTTGTTGTCATCCATCACCTGGGAAAAAAATAGCATGGTGAGTTTCATCAGTACAAAGCATTTCAAGGCCTTGACTCTCGCGACTGTACTAATTAAAATATCAATTTGATCATTGTTTCGTTTTGTTACCAAAAAAGAAAGCTGGGTTCACATCAATGCGTACAGAATGTTGACTATGTAAAGCACAATTTGAATTCAGCAAGTAAATGACTACTAAAACAATCTCAAAAGCTTCTAGTGGCAGTCCAAAAGTAACTTTTGAAACCAAAATCAAGTAAACTGCCGTTTTTCTCATCAAGATCGCTTCGACTTCTGAAATAACAACTGTTATCAAATTCGCTTCTCTTACCGTATTGAGTGACTCGATCCACATAGGATCGATATCTCCGTCCAGAACAATCCACTTGGGTCCGTCGCCCGTCAGGTTGGCCTGATCTCTCATCAGCACCGATATCAAACCGTCCTTCCACTCTCGCGTCGCCGGGTTAATGATCCCAAACAACTCGTCGTTTGTCACCGCCTTCGGATTCAAGTCGTTATACATCGGCTTACGTTTCTGATTCTGATACGTACGAAACAGCGACTTCCACACCATGCTTTTACCCGTCCCCGCATTGCCGACTATGAACACGGAATGTCGGACCTCGAATAACTCTTCCAGCTGGACGATCTTCAATATGAAATTATCTTCGGGTTGTAGTTTCAGATCCATGGCTGAGTGGCGGCAGAGCCTCTCGAAGTCGGGATCGCGTTTCCGCGGCACGTCCAATGCAGGGAAGAGATCGCCGATGAGTCCCATGAAGATCGGGGTGTCATCGGTGACGATCTTTGGCACGTTGAAGTCTCGCAAGGCTCTCATGAGGACCTGGTCTTCGGGACGGTTACGATCGCCTCGTTTCAACGCTCCCGCCACCACGAGGACGGATTTAATCGCCCGCAGACCCCAATCGTAGTGATCTTGCTTGGACAACAGTTCTCGGCACAGCGTGTAAAGGGTGATGAACTTGCGAGCGAGCAGACGCGCTTCTTGGAAGCCTTCCGCCACCAACATGATCTCGCAGATGAGCTCGAAGTCGGGCACGACCATGGCACAAGGACGGAAAAGAGCTTTGAGATTCTCAGGGAGTTCGGTTCGGCCGGCATAGCCAGGATTCATTGTGATAAACATGCCCACGGTCGGGATCAACGCGATGTTCTCGCCCATGAAGTTGAACATCGTCTTCTTTGTTTTAATAGCGTCGAGCACAGACTTCACCTAAAACACAAAACATGAGTGACAACTTTAATCATTATATCATTGTCCACTCTAAGGTTAACCTTGTCACGAGATGCCTCTAGCATATGGTTTAGCAAATACCTGAAGTCAAAACTGGATTTTAATTTATAATGAACTGAAATGATAACTTCTCCATTTTCCAAACTTGAAAACATTCAACTTTCCATGTTTCAAACTCTTGAAAATTGCAAAAAGAGATGAAAACAAATTACTCTCTTTTCTCTAACATACCGTAGTTTGGTCATTTATATGTATGTCTATTGTCTAATGAACACCAGGACAATCCAACTTCATTTTTTGGTAATCTCAACTTTTATACTGAAATATGCTAAACTATGGCTATGAATTTAAAAATCTTCAAAGTTTGTGGAATATAGTGATACCTGTACGGAGACTACGGACAACACTTCGATGGAGATTCGATTGAACTCGTCGAAGCAGCCCCAAGCGCCGGTCTGCGCCAAACCCTTGTAGATGTTGCCGCAAGACTTGTAGTCCATCTGCTCGGAACAGTTGAAAACGTAGACCATGACGCCCATCGCACGACCCAGATCTTTTGTAGTTTCCGTTTTACCTGGACAGAGTACGTAAAAGATACGCATTGAATATCTTACAACTCATCAGTCACAGTGTTGAACCTACCAATGCCAATGTTCACACTAGAGAGGCTAGATACTGGGGAATAGAGTGGCCAACTCCCACGCAGGTTGCCATTTTTTGCCCAATTTTTTTTGTCCAAAAGTGTCATAAACTCAACAGTTGGTCAATAAGATGCCAGAACTTTCAACTGAAGTTGTTTCCTAACCAATGTAATGCAGTCTAGCACATTTTCCCAAACATCTGATCTGAATTCTGGACCAGAAATGGCGTCCTTGCGAGAGATATTTCAGTAGCCAATAGAAAAAACAGTCACCAAGTTGGCCACTATCTTCCTCTCTAGGAAATACCTGTTCCGGCAGGCCCGGCTGGAGCGCCGCCCATGATGAGATGGAGCGACTGCGTGAGCGTGATGTAGCAGCGATCGGTTAGCGGCGTGATCACCAGCCGAGGAGTGTTGCCGAGATACTCGTGAGCGTAACGGAACTGGGCGTCGCAAATGTTGCAGAAGCAGTCTTTGACCTTCTCGTCCCATCTGTAACAACAACAATATTTAGATAGATCTACATTTTTATATTTATACGCTTTCATTATCTCTTATAAATTTGTTTACCGGTACCCTACATGTCTAGGTCTATTAATTTAATTGGTTGTCGTAATATTATCTATCCATGTTTTCAATTTATAACGTGAAATTTTCTCTTGGCCTGCAGTGCGATTCCCGTTCTTCAATGCTCAAAGAACAATCTGTAACTTCTGATTTAACGATCTTCATCTTCTTATGGAACTGGAATAATTAAAGTGTGATTCCGGTTCATATTTTCAAGATTATAGGCCTAGTCTATAAGTTAATCATTAATTGATATTTTCTTATGGATCAATAAGACCCCATCGTATGAGTTTTTTAAGAACTGCCTACAATGGCGTTCACGTAATAATTTGAATATATGATTCATTCAATTAGATAATATGAACATTGAAAAAACAACAAGTTATACTACTGTATTACACCCTAATACTTTTCCAGAAGCGATGTGTTGATAGTCTATAGCATTCAAGATTAGAGAACAGGAATCACCTTTGAAGGATCTGGTCTGCAACACTAACTTATTTGAATTGTTAATAGCTGAAGATGTTAAGCTGAGGATTTGGAAAGGGAATATCAATACTGGTATGTACAATGTTCATGATACATCAAACTGTAAATATTCAAAAAATAATAAATAATTGAGTGACTAACAATGTTGCCAATACGTGTGATTTCTATGGATCAACTCTAAAGCATGGTTGCAAGCACCTTGTTTACACTACCATTCTATGATCATAATCGAACAGCTACTAGGGAAAAAATGATGGTAACAACTATTAGTTACGTTCTAACATTATAGTATTTCTAGTTTGATAATTGTTCTAGTCGTATCTTTTCTTTTTTTACATAAGATCATTATATTTGAAATACATCCTTTTTTCAGCGACGAAACGCAATTAGAGGGTGTTTGACATGGCTACGGGAACTATAATCTTACGATTGAACCATTATTTTTGTTCACACTAGTATTCCTACTACAGTAACCTTATTGTATGTTTACGATAGTAGCTCTTGTTACTAGCGTGGTACCTTATTAGTGTTCCTACACTGCCACTTACAAGAGTAGACGACGTTATGGTAGTAGTTGAGCAGTAATGAAAACGGGGTGAAACGCCACGTTGTTACGTAGATTACCGACCTGTGTCTGAGCTGCGACTGCCACTGAAACGCAGCCGACGTCTCGACTCTCATTTGTATCAGCTTGCCGACGACGTCGCGAGAATGAACGTCGATCGTACAGACGGTCATGATCTTCTGTCGGTCGCCCTTGCTTAGGTCGCCTAGCAACAGCGTGATCAACAGACTCAGCTGCAGGATCTGTTTCTTCTGATAATCCTTCACTGCGTTCTCGTAGCCCTAGAACAACACACACACAACCCGGTGAAGGATATACAGACCACGATGTAGTGATACCAACATACTTTATTATACATAGAGTCTTCCAGATCTGTGCAAGCAAGTGTGTAAGCGTTCCTAATGCGGGGATTGGGGGGGGGGGGGTGAAGGGCTGACGCAGGTCGGTTGGGCTGGGGGGATTATAAGGAGAGCGGAAGGGGGGAGGAGAGGAAGTAGGGGGGGGAGGGGAGAGTTACCAACTTGGCTATTTCTTGGAGTGATAGTGTGTCATTGCGTCAAGACGGCAGACTGGCGATGTGTAAAAATGATCACGCGTAGAAGTGCAGGGCAGTGGTGAATTGACGTGTTCATGTATGAAACATCAGGGGTCTGGCTAGTTATAATAAAAAGAAGGAGTACCAACTTCTATACTAATAACATGAGCGGTATTTGTGGTTTCTTGCGGCCAATTCAGAGCCGAAGGTACCATTTGCCTGTTGCGAATCAGCGGATTCTCTAGTGAACTAGATGTAGATTAGAGTCCGGCATTGTATAACATTGATGATTGTGTTTAGTTTGATATAAAAGAGATAGTTACGCTATGAGTAAATGTGACCCTGGACTCAGATTCTGACCCCGAAAATATTTCGATTTGAAGACGCGAATTGGTACACCTTCTTTATATTATGATAAAGTCTGTTGGTATCACTACATCGGGGTACAGACTATTTGCGAAATACCAGTTATTTGCTTCGAGCTGAGCAATTTCTACTGTATCACGCTTTTTATAATTTAGAGGAGTGCAAAGCTAGTGAAAATTGCCATTGCAACAGTGACTTTAGCATTAAATGACAATATAGCGTAATGCAATTTATCTTGACAATCTTAACCAATGACATGTTTCACACTTGTACAAGTACAACAATTTTCATTGTTATCCCTGTGTATACCGTAAGTGCAATTGTAATTTACAACGTATGAAATGAAAACTTCCCCAAACTGAACTTTCCTGAAAACCTACCGAAATGACCAAACAATAGTAACTGACAGAATTAGAGCGACGATTGGAAATGACCCATTCCGTACCTCTTCCAAGCGAGCGAAAGCAATGTTGACTTCGGTTGTCCACCAGATCTGCGTACCGCAGAGCGCAGGCTGTGCTGGGTAGTCGAAGATCCACTGTTCGCGAGGTTTCTCGTCATACGTTCCCACGGCTTGGCCGAAGTAGTGGCGGCAGCTCCTACGCATCGCGTCCGTCAAACGGTTCAACCAGATTTCAACCTACACAAATAACAATCGAATAACTTAACAACCAACGTTGACAGTTGAACAGAGGTGATGAAAGGAAACAAACCCAATTCAATCAAACAAGAATAAAAACATTATTTTTATATAAAGTAGATTAATGAGGAGAGTTGTTAATCGTACCTTTCCGCTGCAGTCACAGTTCCCACTGAACTCCACATATTCTCCGTCCTTTGCAAACATCCCTTTGGCATTCTTCGTGTTTTTCCCGCCTTCTTGCGTGAACTTAAGTTTCGCCATCGAGTCGTAAAGCTTGATCAAATGTTTCGCCACCAATTCGGGCTGATTGCCGTTAGACAGAATGTCGAGCAAATCGGCAGACGACACGAAGTAGAACCGTGGGTACGCCAGACGTTTCGTCTCTAAATACTCGGCTAAAGCCTTCTCACAGAGCGTCAGGGCACTCTGGATCACCTCTAGCTTGTCGAAGAGTCCCGGTTTGTTAGTGGCCTTCACCACGTTGGGCGTTCGAACGATGTCGGAAAGCAGTTCTCGGAATTGTTTGTCGATGGAATCGAACCGTCGCGAATCCTCGGGAAGTTGGTTACGAATATCCTCGGATCCGATGAAAATAGACTCTAAATGCATCCAGGTCCTTTGAACCTCGAACCATATCTGTATGACTTGATCTGCGTTGGAGAGCTTTTTCTGCCAGTCGGACACCTCCTCGAGGAAGTAAGCGATGAACTTGGAACCCATCAAGTTCTGAAGTTGTACTTGATTCTCCTCGAGTATTTCGATGAGCTCTTCGCTCGCTCGCGGTACCGTGCAATGAGTACGAGCGTGGACTTCCGACTCGAACTCCATCGTCGACCAAGTGGCGTTGAGCTCCTTGAGGACCTTCTCCATAGACATTTCCTTGACAGACTTGTCCACGATGTTCTTCACCTCTTCCTCGTACTCGTGGAGGTTCAAGGCCAAGAGGTCGGACAAGGTCGTCTCTTCGGACATTGCGAAGCGGACCTAGAAACAAGAGCATACAAGCTTGCAACCACAGGAACGAGAATGTTCAATCATCATAATATGTCACATCTATTGTCAATAGTTAATACTGTAATGACATTAATAAAAATGCTGTATATTAATAGTATTATTAATATAGCCAATAATTACATACTTCATGAATATTATTATGGTTTTAAGGCGCATCGACAGCGAGGTACTGGTACGTTTTTAAACTGTCAATTGTGGCTAGTTTTCACATCATTTCCACAGGTATACAGCTGGAAAACATTTTTTAGCTGAATACACAGCTGTGACAATGTTAGGATACAAGGTTAATAATTTCATATAATTTTAAGGTATTAAAATTATGAAATAAATACAGAAATAAATAAATTTTTGACGAGCCCAAGGTCTGGTTAGTTGAATAAAATGTGAAAAAATGGAACGAAAATGTCAGATAGAGACTTATTTCCGATCAATATTTTTCTACTACAAAAAAAAAGATTTTGTGCTGTAAAACTAGAAACTATGTATAAGAGTTTTTGTAATCATAAACTAGTTGTCCTTTCCTAGAATACATACAATACTGCCTTGAACAGGGTTTCCACTTCCTTTTTTTTTCTTGTCGCCCGATACGTTATCAATTTGATTGATATGCACATGCTACTTTGAATTTAAGGGATTCGACTATCAAATCACAGGTTGGCGTACTTTTACACAGAACGAATGGACATACGAGTGCAGGAGACCTATCTGCCAAGAGTGGCAAAACATAACTTCAGTAAAAACGTAATTTCGTCCAACAAAAGTTGAAGTAAAGTCAATAATCACGACTCCGAAACGATGTTGTGATCCACCATGTTGTTTGAAAAGTGAATACTGAGTTACTGACTTGTGATTGGTCAGTAAGAAAAATTGTGTTGGATGACGAGAAAAAATCTCAACTGGAAACCCTGCATTAACACAGCTAATTCATGGGTATAGAAGTAATATGAGATGATTTTGCGTTGAACTACACTAAATGATGTAACTTATGTTCGAGATTAAGAGATAAAGAAGATCAAGTAGCTAAAGTGCAGAGGGAGGTAAAACTAACGGTAAAGGAAGTAGCCATTTATGACGCAAGATAGTAATTAAATGGCAGATACAATATGATAAGATACATAATATACGTAAAAAGATGAACTAAAACTAGAAACTAGAAGTACGAAAAAAATATTCTTTATGAAGAACTCGTAATAACTAGGCCTACGAAATAGAGATGTAGCCACAAGTTTTACTTCAAGTTTTAGTCTACATTGGAAACACTATCCATAGTGAAGATCACGTGGGAGTTGATTTGGTAAAACATCAGTTTATTGGTAAAACTTTCGAACGGTACGAGAATTCAAAATTGCATATAATACTTTAGAAACAAATATTTTTTTAATACCTTCAGAAAGGTATGCAAGAAGTACTTGAATTAAGAATTATCCAAGAACAAACTTTTTATTTGCAAAAATAGAAATTTGACTGCCAATACAGCTGCCATGTGCACACAGAATAGTAAAATACAATAGTTAAGAGCCCGCATCTTAGCTAAGCATGTTTCTCTTCGAAATGCTCTACCCAAGTCTGATGTGCATTTAAAAGTCTGATTGTGGGTTAAAAAGTGAAAAAAGGATAATATTGGAAGAGTTCCAGTAACCACTGCTAGATGGGGGAGTTTTTCATTTCATAATTTGGACAAAATCTAGTTACATGACACATTTTGACCAAGGAAATTGGGAAAACTGTAGAATAAAAGGCAAATCAGAATTTCAAATATAGATAAGCAAAGTTGAACTTAAGGATGTGCGTTTGTAATTTATTTCTACTATAATTCGGTAACCGGGAATTAAGCAATGAAAACCATCAAATTGGGCACATTTTGATTCAATTATTACTCCATAATAAAATCAATCTTCAATTTTCGATTAGGCATATCTAATTGTGAGAGTATTATCTATCCATTGCATTTTACCGCAAGTCCGTAGTGTTTGTAGTTCTTGAGATATATGTGGCGGAAGTGCACCCTGTAAATCTGTCTAAGATGCGGGCTCTTAATTGGTATGAATTAAAGAATTCAAAATATTGAGATACAGTTAAAAACTCCACAGGCATACTGTAGGCCTGAAGCTGAAAAGCATACTTTTTTGCTGTACAATTACAAAAATGTTGGGATTCAATGTGAAGGTAATGCATTTCACTTTGAACATAATAAAGAGCTCTGTTCGATTAATATCATAATGTTGTTACCGCAGACGGTTAGAAGTTATCACCAAAAAACTGACATTTCGCTAAATTGATTCCTGCGCGTGCGCTCTATGAAGGGTATAACACTGATTAGTGATAACCGGTAAACAATACTAATAAATAATAATCTAAAATTGTATGGTTTTCTCAACTGATGTCACTCATTGATTCATTGTTGATCAAGTGATGACAAGAATTTCCAATCACAATCTTTCTTAGTTCTCCAGTTTGCTACGGTGAAGAGTGATTGTCAGTCATTTGAAAATGGAATGAAATCTATAACATTATAAATATATCAGTAATATATAAACGATTCTACAAAATTCTAAATTTATACCCACAATAGTAGTGTTATAACAACAATAATAAAAAACAAATACAGTATCAAAATGTTATACTTATAGATTATAAGATTAATATTGGTTTTTGACCACTCGTACCTAGAGGATACTAGCACATATTTTTGGTGGACTTTAGAACAGCTTAAAGAACTAACTACACCCTAGAAATAACTTCAGGCTTGGCAAGTGAGTACCCAGTTCAATACAACCCAACAGACTTTATTGGCTTATTAGTATTACCGAACCCACTTTGAAACACCCACTATAAATAGTAAATAGCTAAATATGTATCCATAAACAGCATTTTGAATTCTATACATAATTTTCAACCATTTGTAACTCTAGTTGAATGAGGATTGACTGCTTATTATTCATGTCTACAAATTATTATCATCATCTTCATACCACTTGATACTATTAAAAGTTGAAACTTTTTCCAATTTTATTCATTATTTTCACAGGGTAATGCTGAAATTATATAGGCCTACATATTTTCTCATTCACTAATGAGTGATGATAGTTTATATTTTGATTTTATTGGATAAGTTTCTGCCAAATCAAGAAAACAAACTAAAATGTCAATTGCCAATTGGTGTCTATTGACTGCATATTGATTTTCGTACAGCAACGTTTCTAAGATTTTCCAAGCCCAATAAAACACATCAAACCTGGATTTTTGCCAACCCTGAACAACATCCTACAACATAGAACAGATAACTACAAACACAACAGAAAACTTGAAATTACAGATAATTTGTCTAAATAGTAGAAAGTGAATACTGTACTCAACTCAAAACCAAGCTAAAGTGTCGACTTGTATAAATATTAAATACGAATGTAACATTATTCGACAGTAACTTACATAGACTAAATCTCAGCTACAAGAATACATAAAATTGAGTAAAGATGGTAAACAATTAAGAAATATACGTATACAGTTGTGTCACGATTGTCTGTAATCATTTTTCCAATGGGACACATGAAACGAGACATACGAGTGATAACTACTTCCTAGCTCCACGCGTGACCTTGAAATCTTACCGTAAACTTTGGCGGCAGGCGTTGGAGGCACTTAGCAGCGTGTAATAAAATGATTAGTAAACAAAATATGTGATGGGATATTGCGAAAAAGAGAGATCAGATGCAGAATATATTTACGTCGGCAGAATTAAACTCGCGATTTATCTAGCTTCCTGTTTATTATCAATAATTTAAAGACATTAGACTAGAATATAGAATAATAAGTTATATTTATATTTTCAACATATTAAGTATTAACGTACTGTCAGTAGGCCGGTTAATAATAATGGTAAGGGTAGTATTAGTTGAGTGAGTATCGTTTTTATCTTGGCGTGAGGTTATGACATATAATAGTTTGTCTTATTTAATGATATTCAATATAGGTGGTTTATTATTTAATCATTATTAAAAATGTGTCATCAACTTTACTATCAACTTTTACGAAAACTGAATCTATAAAGCATATTAAAAAATGAAATCAATACCCCATTTTGATAACAAAATAGAAAATCTCTTCAATTGGTTTAGAAGAGAATTACTAAAAGATTAAAATAGATATATCTTGGGTATTGAATTATATGTTATCTTTGACTCCTGTATTATGTACCTCAGAAACCCATTATTCTGCTAGCAAAGGCATCCATTATAGGATTTATAGATCAAAATAGAGATTATCTACAAAGCAGTAACGGTCAGTAAATACATCCTATCCAAGTACAATATGGAGTAAATGTAATGTACAACTTGTCATATATCATTATTGACCGCCACTGGTTTTGTAATTATCAAAGAGAAATGGCGTCGATAATAAAACTCCTAACTAAAATAATTGAAAATTGAGAATAGCATTACCAAATAGTGAAGGTAACATTATCATTTAGTTTAACTAGTAATTAAATATATTATAATTTTGGTTTTTGGTATTTATTCCAGGATGAATTTAAAAATATTATTATTCAAACAAAACTTTCCATTTTAAATTGGAAATGGAGAGACTTAAATGGTGCAGGCATATGAGGCGAATAGAAAAGGAGAGAATACCGAGAGCAATATTTGAGATAGCAGAAAACAATGGAGCTAAGAGAAGAGTGGAAAGATCAAGAGAAAGGTGGCAGGAAGAAGTCAAGTTTGGGGTAGTCAACCAAGGAGAAAAATGGGAGTAAGTGGTAGTCGAGAGATGATGGGAGGATAGAGAATGGTGGAGGGAACTCGTCGGAACAGAAGAAGAAGCAGAGGATAGTAGAAGTGAGGAAGAGGAGGAAGAAGTCGGAACTGGCAGTGACCGATTGATATAAGAAGTCTGCACTAGAAAAAGAGACGGAAACACACCCTGACCCAATTTAATTAGTTATCTGGGTTTAAGAGATATACACAAACAAAACTTCAAAAAGTAAATAACAAAACTAGTTGGTTTAAGAAATGTTTCTGCACCCGAAGACCCTGATCACGATCCCCATCCCACAAGTCGACGCGTAACATGCCAACAATTAGCGTGTCGATGCGCGGAGCTTGTCTCACCTGTGTGGCGGCCATCAGCTGCTTCCAGTGGCGTTCCCTGATGGCCGGGTTCTGAAGCTCCGTGACGGCTCGTAGCGAGGTCAGCAGATTCTTGATGGTCGCTTCGAGCGACGTGTACGTGTCCCACACACGCATCTCCTTGTCCAAACCTACACAACGGTCAAAACTTAGCAACTTACAAACAGATCACACGTTTTCAAAACTACAAATCGCACTTTAAGAAGCCTCTTCTGCTTGGATCAAGCTAGTCAAATATGGAAGACCAAATGAAAAGAAGCAATTCAAATAGAGTTCTACTAATAACAGTTCTTCTATATACTACGGTAATAATAAATAATACGATACAAAAAAACAACTTGTTTTGAGAAGAAATAGCAGTCCAAATACTATTCATTTATTTTTTCATTTTAAACTCATTTTATTCTCATCATCTTACACACTTGACAATTTTTTTTTAATAAAGATAAGAAGCCCCATACTGACGTCTAGCTCGATCTTCTTAGAATACTTGTGAATAATTGTGATTATTACCATAGAGAAGTTGGCATACCGATACATTGTTTACTGTTTTCAGGGTTAGTAAGTGGCATGGACTAAAGTTAGCCCTGATCATACATTTGTTGAGGAATTTCAACCAATTTGGAATTTCGTTCATTCTATGTAACTCCATCATTGGCTCTGATATCAAACGGAACTGAGCAATATATATTTCATTTTAAATATGTACACCATATATAATTTATATATGGGCCTATTCTTGTATTTATTTTTTAATTTCATTCATTTTTTTCATTCATCAGCAGATGAATGAAAAATAACTAAAAAACAACGTCTTTTGAAAGGAGCTAATTGATGCAAGAGGAGAATTTGAGCTTAGTTAGTAAATTGAGCCAACTTCAGATTGTGGAAAGTAAATAATGTAGTAATGTACCTCTGATTTCTTTGCCAAACTTCTTGCACTCGAGATCCATGGCTTCCACGTCAATCTTTTTCCACGGCGTGGTCTTCCATTCGTCGATACATGAGATGACGATGTGCACATAGTCCCACAGTTGCTGCAGAAACATTCACAAACCATCAGCTGACACATTCAAGCTTGTTTAGGAACATTTTAATTCAACTATTTTAATTTATTACCTCAACTTTTCTTTATTTATCTAATTATAAAAGAAGCTGTTTACTCAAGCTCCCCAAGACATATAGCCTACATTTCCTTATTTTTGGTCTTATATTTTGACAAATTGTTACCATTATTTGATCTCAATATTATTATTATTATATCCTTCTATCATTATTATCACTAGTTTTAAAGAAGGGTTTGGGTGGAAGATCACCTTTTCAAGTGTGAACCCCGCCTAATTGTAACATTAATTGTATATTTATTATTATATTATAAATAACCTGTCGTATATTACTATATTATACATTATTGGAACAATAAAGACTGAATACAATACAACACTCATTTCTACTAGGTTTGCGTTTGATGTTATTTTTATGATCGATATTTATTTTCATCTAAAAAGCACTGTATTCTTTCAATATTTCTATTCTTTCAAGATGAATTCTATTTCATGTTAAATAATCTGTCTTTCGTGTAATTGTACCACGTAAATGAGCACTAATGCAAGAGAATGAATGTACCTTGAGCATTTTGATTTCCTTGCGACAAGCCTTGATCTGCTTGAAGTCGGGTACGAGCACGTCGAAGAGGTTGGCCTGCTCGTGTATCTTCTTCATCTGGTCCTCGAACTCTGCGATCACCAGGTTGGTCTTGTCGAGGAGCAGGTAGACGTCTGGACAGTCGAACCTGTGCAGTAAACCAGCAATCAGGGCCAGCGTCACATGTTTCAAGCACAAGTATTTATTCCCCCATTTCAAAAACCATTTCTGAGAAATCAAGTATGGCCTTGGGAAGTCTATCATATATCATGAAAAGCCTAAAATATTTTGTACAGTAAAATCTATACAAGAAAATCTCATAAAATCTTACCTTATGAAAAAATCTATTGTTGTTTGACTTATTTCTAAGAGCGATTTCAACGAAAATGATATTTAGTCTATCATATATCATGTAAAGCCTGGGATATTTGTAACTACAGTTGAGCCTATATAAAATTAAAATGCTTACAACAAAATCTTACCTAATGGAAAAATCTTTTGTTATTTTCAAGAGCAATATCAACCAACGAAAATAATATAGATTCTTCATTTTGTAGACTTGGTCTTCTAGTGCATTAAAATACTGCATATAATAATAATGAGGTCTCAAGTTATTTTTCATTCAAAAATAATATATCTACAGACGTGGAGTCAGTGGCGTAAGTAGGAATTTTGGGCCCCGGGGCAAAGGACTCCCTTGGACCCCCCCCCCCCAAAAAAAAATATATATATATATCGATACAATTAAATGATGAAATTTCGATATCATTCAACATGCAACCTCCATATTTTATGTTTTCTCAATTTACAATTGAAGACGATTGGAATACACTCAAAATTATGATCAAAATGCATTCATAATTATGTCATGTTATGAATCAAAATGGTTCTAACTCCTATTAAAGATAAAGACTGAATGACACTTACTCTTGAGAGGAAAAATAGTTGGCTTTTCACAAAAATACTGTCAAAGTAGCAAGCTCATATTTATTTTAAGTGCTGTAAGTTCAGCGAAAAAATATGACAGTGTTCCTGATAGGATTCGTATTCAAGAATATACTTGTTTAACTGAGTTCAACTTGAATTTCCCATCATAGAATTATTTTTAAAATTAGTCAGTTAATTTTCAGATAAATTCAGGCAATATTAAAGAGTATGTTTTTCAGATATAAATACGTTCTTTACTTTTCGGTATTCGTTGAAACATATTTTTGATGATACAGCATGGGCCCCTCCGGGACTGTGGGCCCCAGGGCGGCTGCCCCGGCGGTAGTTACGCCACTGCGTGGAGTTCTTTATGAATGTATATTTAATATTTATAACCTTGGATTATATAGCTACCGGTATTGCCGTAACATTATATCAAGTACTTTAATTAAAGTTATAACAGAGCTTGAAGTTTCTATTCTCAAAGCTTAATCCTGAAATTTCGATTTACCAACATCATCTAGTGTTTTTTTCAACATATGAAGCTGGACAAAATCAAGGCAGGATTGGATTCCTTGGTGACCTTTCCAGAAAATATATACATATTGCAGGTCATTCAACCATTATTTAAAAGAAATAGCTTGAATTCAAAATAGTATTTAAGAATCATTTTGATTGAGAAAAGTGCAGATAATGAAGTAAAAGGATTTAAACAGTGGCACTTGGCCTACTGGCCAAACACATACACTCTAACTAGTAACATTAAGAATAAATCTACCAAGACAGACACCGTTGGTCATAGAATTGGATGTAAATTAATAATTATGATTATGAACAATCAATTAAATTTCTTTCAAACCCAAAAACAATCGCATCGACTCAACTTCCTAGTTCTTATCAAATAAATGTGGGATAAATAATTAATGAGAATAGACCTAGTATCTGAGAAATGCGCAAGAAGATTTACGAAGTTGGTAAAAATGTGTGTGCATGGTTGAACTCAAAAATGAATTAAAATAAACTTACCAAATTGTGTATTACGTAAAATGATTGGTTATGTGTTATTAAAAAACATTGTGCTATATAAGTACGTTATGTACAAAGTACACTGTGTGTGTTAAATTATAAAACTGCTTTATATGCAATTGCAAAAAGTTGAGAATATTTGTTGTCTAGTTCCACCGCATGTTTACTACGCGTTCGAGTGAAGAGAGAAATCAACATACGCATGCCTCAGGGTTGGCAAGTAACTACCTAGTAACTATCCAACCCAATAAAACCCACTGGGCATTATTGGGTATGATTCACCTTGAAACACCCACTTCAACTACCCTAAAGAGTTCTTTTTCATTTGATGTGTAATTTTTAATTTATTCATCTAGAAGTTATTAGTTGTTCGTTACAGTACAGTATATGAGAATAATTGTATTCATACAATACCACTCTACAGTGCTGTATATTACAAAAACTGATCTTTTAGACTTTTTTCTGCTTTCATTTATTTCTTTTTACTCAAGGTGATATTTTGATTCTGCTTTTATTCTATCAAGTTTATGCCAAACCAAGAAGAAGATATGAAATTTCAATTCTTGATTTTGATTTTTCACAACCTTGTTACACAATTTCATTTTTGAACCTATGAAACGTGTAAAGCTTGGTGAGCTGGGCTTGAAAAAAATAAAATGAATTTTTGCCAAACCTGGCATGCCTCCTTGTACATGCCGGATGTTGATTGAGAGCGCTAAAAACATGACTACGCCAAACACTCGAGTACTGTAATACTTGTTGGTGGATAGTGTTCACAGATATCACGTGAGCGAGGTGCAAGTAACGCGTTAACGTGTTTCGTCTTACCTCACTTGGTGTCGAGACTCAGGGTCCCATCTAAACGTAGGCAAAATACATCAAATACTATACGTTTCCTAGTGTAAAGTGTGTGTAACGTTTTATCAAACATGATATTTTATGACTCAATAATATTAGACGAATAAAAAGCAGTATTTTTTATGGTGTGCACTGTAAGATTAGTGCAGTCCTATTTCATCGTACGGTATACAACATTATACTATAACAGTCTCCCATTACAGCCCAATAGTCCAAAATGTTGAGAAATACAGCCCAATGCTCATGTGCGTATAAATTGATCTCGATGTATCGCAGACATCAGGCTCTTACTATTAGTAAGAAATGGTTATTATAGAGATTTTTTCAATTCAAATTCTTTAAATCAAAACTATTTTTTAGTCATCCCTTGAATATAAATTTAAAGAATCTCTTTAATACTGCCGGCAATATGTATGTATAGCTGTCAACCTATAATATTTCCTAATATCTAACATGATTTAAACCAGTAACGAGTTATTATATAAACTCCGTGTGTGTTTGTAGTATAATCGAACAATAACATGCTGAAGTTGGTACAGTTTTTGTTAATTCTTCACCAAAAGATATAACTACCTATTGATGACTAATGGATTGGCTATTTTACGGTTGCCACGTGATATATAGTATATATCGTATGAATAGTATGATTAGTATGTGTAGCAAGAACGTACTTGAACAGCGAGAGCTTGCGGAAGATCTCGCGGTACTGCGTCTGGCGATAGTCAAACAGCGAGATTCTCTTCCTGATGCGAGTGACTTGCGCCGCCATCAGGGGCGCCACTTGCGTCTTCACCGTCACGGCGATCTTCTTGGTGTTGTTCCAACGTTCCGGCAGTTCTTGCAGCTAAACACAAGTCAACACACATTACTGGCCATACTGGCACATTACAATCTCATAGTGATCTTGAATTCTCAAAAGGTCATCAAAACTTCAATATTTTTTCACTAGGGTCTGTTCGGTGTAAAAACGTGACATCAATACGACGGTTATGATGAAAAATAAAAAATAAATTGAATGATAATCATTAATCAGTTATTGTATTCTATTATTTCTATGATCATTTTTATTTTTCATTTATATTAATAGTGGGCCTATATTATTTCATGATGATTCAATTCATAATTCAATTATTTTATTCATCATTCCAATCTCAGTACCTGTACCACTTATAGTCGAATCCACTAAAGAATGCTCATTCTATGTTTTACTTATATTGGGTTTATCAACGCCCTACATAATAATGATAATTAAGACCTATTGGCTATCGGCATTCTCATATACTTTAATTCACTCTATTTAAAAAATAAACATAATATTGATTCATCTTTATTCTGCTAAGGCTCGGTTTTACGAAACTGGATTAAGCAACTTTAGCGGATTAACTTGTTATCACCATTGGTTACATATGTTATTTTCGTACCTTTAATTAATAGTTAGTGGATTAGCACCCAAACTAAGATTGGTAAAACCGGGCCTAAATACTTGAAAGTAATGCTGAACATACTAAATCACCAGTTCAAACATAGGTATTCATATTTCACACATATGTTTCAGCTGTTATTGTCTCTAAGGTTGGTGTATTCTGAGCTTATAAAAATGACCACTAGAGACTCTTTTTATAACCTTTACGTATCTGAATTATACCTGTATGTATATCTCTTCAGCAAACTCGACGTCGTAGAGTTTGAGCAACTCGATAGTTTCCTTGAGCGGCTCGAACATCTCGTCGGTGGCTGCCTGCCGTTGCCTGACCTTCAACAGGACGCCCATGACCCTCAGCAGAGCGTCGTAATCGTCCTCGGCCACCGGCTGGAGTAAACCTTTGTCGGCGTACACGATGAACTCGGCCAGCTCTTTCAAACTGTCACACAACCACCAGACATAGCATTACGCAATTTGGTTTAGCCAAGTGGCACATTTCGAGGTGAATACGCAGCAGAAATGTTCGTTTTCGCAAGACATTTGAAAAAACACGTGAATTGTAAGTCTCAACATTGAAATCGACAACGAAAATGCTCGTATCTTGTACGCTGGTGCATACGAACTACATTTAGTAAAAATTATAACGTTAATGAATGTTGATCGCGCAACATCTGATGATTAGGATGATGATTATTGTTTGCTTGTAACGACCCCACCAACAGCTGGTTATACGGGGGTACGAATGAGCAGGTGATTATGAAACTATGAAGTGATGATAAGTGAAAGACGTTTAGAAAAACCCATGTCTTATGCGGGATTCGAACGCACGCCCAAAGATGACCAATTACTGAAGCGGTGCCTCAGCTGACCGAGCTACCGAGGGTGGCCACGCAACTTCTCTCAGTGAAAGATGAAACAAGGTTTAAACGAAGTTTCTCGCTCATTTTTGACTATTTCAACAGGAACCTTGATGGTAGATTAAAGGTCATCAAGTAACACGTGCTTTCAGTACTTGAATATTATTTGTAATTATCAACAGAAGTGCACTGTTGAATATCTCTTGCACGCTCTCTCCCCCCATTATAATAATTATTATGAAAATTTAATAAGAATGTGTTTTATTGTATTCTTTGTCATCTTGTTAGAAAATAAACCTTGTCGTCTCGTTAGCAGTGGAAAAAGTAAAGTTTTCATCGCACGTAGCCTAAAACTCTCTGCACTACGTAAGAATGTGAAACAGTGGACTGGGTCAGGAATGATGTCAGGCTGTAGTAACTGTCATTAATTAATGTGCTCATAACAAGATATAGTTAATTTGATAATAAGAGTTACAAGATTAAAATTATACTGTGAAATTCAGTTTACAATATTGTAGAGTCTGTGGATCATGTTGGTGGTAAGTACCGGTAACAAGTTACAGCAATATAGCATTCACACTCAGTTTTGGTAGTCTATTTTTATGTGAAATTTAGTATTTTGTGATAAACTACTGAAAACACGGGAGCTGCAATGAATACTCCAGATCACGAACTACGTATGAGATTATCAACGGAAATTCCACATTTTCTCGGACATTTTAGTCAGAGGCAGGAACCTGTCCGAATATCATTTACTGTTTATGGTTATTCGAGGTGAGAGATAATGATTCTTTCCAACTTGACCACTGGTTTCTCCAGTTAGTTCCATATTCAAACACACTGCTTGAAAACAATTTTTCATACATTACAGCTCCATACATATGTAATACTACGTATACATATTTTCATTTAATAGCTAAATGTGGCTAAATACTCTGAAAAAGACGTTTATAATGAAAAACAGTGAAATAAAATATAATGTTAAATAAATTGAAATACCATGGAATATAAAGAAAATCACAAATATATATCCTTGTGTAATATTTCGATTTGATGGTCTATTTCACGAATGCTAAATTACTACATCTTAGCGGTACCGATAACCTATTTATTTATTTGTTATTCATGAACCATGGAACCAAGATCCCACAAGGGCCATGTAATAATGAGAATGATAAAGGGAAGGAAGCAGTCATGGCTGACTTAATGTAGGAACCATCCTGGCATTAGCCTAGACTACATAAACCATGAAAAACCCCTGTAAAGATGGATGGCGACAGGGATCGAACATGGTCCGATATTCCAATCTCCACCTCTGGTTGTGGTATGCGTACTGCTGCCCACAAACATGTATAGCAGACATCTCAGGTTTCAACATGGCTGAAGGCCTCGTCCGATTAAATCTAGGACTATAGCTATCTACGATGGATATGCAACTGACCTCAAGTTGGTTCTGGTTCTATGAAACTGATTCCATAAGCCACAAAGATCCACCAATAGATAACAAAAGCCACCAAGATCGACTACTCAGGCCATCAGCCAATTTGTAGGTGATCTGGACCCTTACCTAATAAATTTAATGCCTAGCTCCAAGAGGCTAGGACTTCGATTGATTAATATTCACTAAAAAAGCTACCAACAATGACAAAATATTAAAAAAACAAATTCACGGTCTCTTGGACTGAATAATACATCACATTTCGTAGCTCACCTCAAGAGCAGTACTAGGATTTTGTGCTAACAACAATGGAAGTACACAGAGACCAGACATGTTGCCATGACAGGTAGCTCCACTGGGAGATATTGACCAATCAAAGACCTAGCCTCTTGGAGCTAGCTAGCACTAGCACGACATTTATTAGGTAAGGGTCCTGGGTTCTACACAGCGTATTTACTAATTCTTTGTAGAATATCTCTCACACAAATGAAAAAACAAGAAACATATGGTGATCAAATGAAACTAGTAGATAACAGAAATCCAAATAACAATATAATTCGAACTTTAGCTGTCGTGCACAGCCGAAACTATTTACGCCCTGCCAATTATTGCCCAATTCGACATCCATCTTGATTTTACATCGACTGCTGGTCAACAGAGCTCTGTAACTATCTTATATGGGAGATCTAGGTGGCGTCAAAGGCGTATCTAGGTGGCGTTGAGAAGTTTCATAGCACGTGAGATGATCGTCAGCTGGGAGTCTCTGGGAGAAGTCCAAGTTGCGTGTCCATCGTAGATAGCTATAGTCCTAGGTTAAATGTATGATTGAATTTGAAGTTATCGACAACAGCCATACCTGTTTATGACGTGGTTCACCAGATGCTGCTTAAACAGGTTGCCCCACTTGCACACCGTGTTCAACAGCGCGTGCTTGAACGGTTTGATGTCGACCTTGAACCACCCGGTGAACACCTGTTCAGTGACGATCGTGTCCACCTCCTTGTACAACGCCTCGTAGTGGTCGATCTAAAACACAACGTCACACGTTTGAGAGAGAGAGAGAGAGAGAGAGAGAGAGAGAAAGAGTGAGAGGGAGAGAGAGAGAGAGAGAGAGAGAGAGAGAGAGAGAGAGAGAGAGAGATGGAGATACACGGAGAGAGAGGACAAGGGAGCAATTGAGACCAACTAAGGGGAAACAGAAAGGTTGTGGTAGGGTCGAAAGAAATGGGAAGAATACATCGAGAGGTTGTTTTGAGATGACTTTGATAACTAAGTAAATGTAGCACAGGCCTGTACTCTGTACAATGCACAAGAGTATTTTACACAAATGAAAAATTGTGGAGGAGCATTTTCAATTTTTATTGTATTCATGTTATATGCACATGGATTACTGTCTACTCTTCACTTGTTCTTCCTTTTTTCTTTATACGTGTATCTAATACTCTGTCTAATTTTCTTTTCATTCTATTCAAAACTGATGATACACTGTACTGTAAACAATGTCACTGTATTTTCCAAAGTTTTTACCTCTTGGTTCTACAGTTAGGTGGATGAACAGTCTAGACCAAATCTGGCCTCTTTTACTGCATCGTTTTGTAAGCTAAGGTTGAACCACAACAGTTTTAACAACTGTTTTGGTCCGAGTCTTAGTTCTAATGGGCTTAGAATCATCTCTGTTCACAACTGAGTTGTAACTGCCAAAACTTCCTCCAACAAGTGTGTATGATATCCTCGTCTTCACATACATCCTGCTGTAACTATTCTCATGATAGCCTGAGTTTGACGCATATGGACCCTTATTCTCGAGATTATGAGATTATGAGATGAGATTATTTAGGTAGAATTCTGGTAATCTCACTGAAAATACCATGAAAAAACCATAGCATAATTTCATCTCACCTCATAATCTCATAATATCGAGAATAAGGGTCCTGATTGGTTCACCTTGGCACAGCCTAGTCCAACTCTTCACGAAATAGAATAAGGTTGAATCTTGGGATGAGCTTGAGACTAAAATTAAAATCATTTTGAACCTAGCATCTACTTTCTACAATCGTGAAAAGAGTCACGACTAAGATTATAACTAAAACACTTGTTAAGACTGGTATGAATCGGCGTCAATGTAATGAAATGAGGACGTACCTGCTCTTTGAACTGCACGTTAGTAGGCGGAGTCTCCTTGAGTCCGGGACTGTCGTCGGTGGCCCTGTCCAGGATGTCCAGCTCCTCGGCATTCAGCTGTCGGCCGTACAACAGGAACTGCTGCAAGAAAACCTGGCGGTCGTCCAGCCACAGGTACGAGTATGTCTCGAATCTGGCGACAAAACGTTCAAAACATGAACAAAAAGCTTAGTTCGGCAGTAAAGTTACAAGTTACGCCACGGTATATTTAGTATAGCTACGCTATACTTCAGTAGTGTCACTTGGGTAGCTGTACTTGCAGAAAAAATATGACCGTGCATGTCAAGTCACACCTGGTGTTCGTGCATCGAAATAAATGTAGTTGCGCGAGCAGAGCAATCAACAAGGATTAACGAAGGTTTACGGTAACGCATTTAAAAATATTATAGATAACTGGATAATACAAAATTATTATGAGAGTGACTGATAACAGAGATATACCGACTATTTCACATGAGCTATATCAACTAGAGAACTAGTCACATTTTTAATAATTCTATACACTCCTATAACAGTAGGCCTACTATAAAAATAGGCAAGATTCAAACTCATATTGGGAAAACAAAACAAAAATTCTTTGTCGTCCACATTTCCTATCCTAAACATTACCGCTCCCAAATATTACCACTCGGGTGTCTCGACCAGCCAGATGTCTATGTCTATGACCCTGAAGAGACCCGCCTCACCCCTCATCATGCTAACACGCACTGCACACTTGGCTGTGACATAACTCTAGCTTGCCAGGACGCCCCAAATGTGGACGACAAAGGATTTCACGCAATAAAATATTCAATTGTGGCAATTTTTATTCGTAATTTTTGCTGAAATTCAAATTAGCAAACAAGAAACAATGATAAAACAGCAGTTTGGACTGATAATCAGTTCGAAATTCAGAATACCTTGATAGAAATTCGAATCATCAAAATGAATTAACACTGATATTCCTATACCAGCGGCCGGGGTCATTTCTCTGGTTCGAATTAGGACGAAATTCGAATTAACCGAGTTCGAATTATCAAGGGTTTACTGTATGCAGAGTGTAGGTTTTTTAATGCCTTGCCAAATGTAGGCCCTACTGAAAGATGCCAATAAAAAAGATTTTAAAAATGTATTCAAAAAGAAACTATGCAACTTTCTAATTGAAAAATGCTGCCATCGGCTAGATGAGCTAGATGAGTTCTGTTGAAATTTGAAATACGGTATATTCTAACCAACATAACTGTATTCAACTGTAACAACTGTACTCAAATTTCATATTCAACTTTAATTTGACTCTCATCTGACGTCCTGTACATCATGTAATGATCTCTAAGGAATAAATTATTATTATCGTTAGTATTATTAACCCACCGCTGGCAGTACTCGATGGCCTCCTTCATGGCAATGCGCACACGATTCAGAGTCTCATCCTGCATCTCCGTCAGGTCGCTGTTGTCCTGCATCTCCTTCAGGTAGTCAACCTCGTAATGGGTCGCCACACGAGGGATCAGCGTGGTCATGTGTATGATGTCGTGCAGCAGGCCTGGAAAACAATCGCACACCACACTTGTACCAGCAAAAGAAGGTCTACAAACATAACAAATACAAATATTGCTGCCTTCCTCTGTTGCTCAGTCAGCTAATGCACCGCCTTAGGAACTGTTGGGTATAGGTTCGAGTCCCGCATTGGGCATAGATTTTTGTAAACGTCCTTTCACTCGCTTCTTCCATAACTTCATAGTTTCATTATCACCCACTCTTTCTTACAACATATAACCTAGCTGTTGGTAAGGTCGTTAAGCAAACAATAATCTTCATCACAAATATTACTTTTACTATTCTGTGGCTACAGTATCTTCAAGGTATTATGATTTTTAATGGTGAGGTTCACTAAAATAAATGCAACTGCATTTTTAAAAAGTGTTAAATCCCTGAAGTCGCAGCGAGAATGGAGGAGGGAACTCGTAGAAAGGTTATAAGAGGAGGAAGATGTAGAAGCAAGTTCAGAACTGGCAGGAACCGAGTTTTAAGAAGACTGCACTAGAGGAATGGGTAACAACCCGACACAATCAAGTTGGTTATCTGGGTTTGAGGTTTATATATACACACAAGCTGATGCAGATTGATTGGTAACCCAATATCTGATAACAAACACCGATCAATTGATCGTTAATCCGTAGCACCTATATTACCGGTAATTTTAGTTTGTAATTATTCGATCTTGTTATGCTACTTCTCCTTCAACCATCGCATTACACAATATTCTTTCTATTATTTTTCTGTATTTAATCCGCAGTCAAGCTCTTTAGGGCTTTTTGGACATCACGTGACTGTTCATTTATTTATATGTATGTCTATGTTCTTTTTTGTTCAATAAAAAAAAATTTTTGGATTGAATAACTTTGCGTCTCACCTTCAAACATCTCGTAGAAGTTGTTCTCGTCGTCGCTCTCTAGTGAGGGCTTGAAGCACAGATCCGGGTCTTGCAGCTGGAGCTGAACTTCGAACAGAGGAGCGGGTGCCGGCTCTCGGCTGTTGTCCATTTCCTCCATGAACAGCGATAAGCTGCGACACAACGAACACTCTAGTCAGTATGTAAGTTAAGCGAGATATTTGCAAGTAGACGTTTTTAAAAGAAATGATTTTTTTTCTCAAAAGTGCATGGTCCAACCAATTTTATCCAAATTAAATCAAAATAAATAAATGAATGAATAAATTTCACTTCTTCGTCAAGTTTCATATCTGTTCGTTTTATCGTCTGACCTGTGGAGCGGCTAACAGTAAACAAAAAATCAAGTAGGCCTATGCCTCTGGTGAAACTGAGTATGCACACATTCATCCTATTATACATTTGATATATATTTATCATGTGTAAACACGTAAACAAACTCGTTTCCGATTAGAATGTGTAATTTTAATTCGTACTTGTACTGTATGAGCTCACCTGATGGCGAGAGCGTTGAGCAAACTGTCCGTAACGAGCTCGTCGATGTACTCGACGTACTTGAGCCACTTCTCGCGTTTCGCCTCGATGCGTAACGTCATCTCGTCCACCACCTGGACCACAACCAACCAACAGACATCAACCTACGCTCTAGCTAACGATGCTGTTTCCTCGCTCACAGACTTACTTTAATTCATTCATACTGTTTATTGCAATGCTTTTTACTTCAACGATATAAATATTCTATATTTTCAACTTTTTTTCATTTTTTCTTCATTTTCAACTTGAAAATATTAAAATTGGTATTTCTCTCAATATTGTTCCATATAACGATTACAAAAATGAACACATATCGTTGTTTCATTGGTAGTATTCTGCATTGCAGGCCACTCATTCATAATTTTTGGAAGAAATTTCAAGGGGCTCTGCTGTTAATTTGTTTATTCAGTCAACTGTTTGACTTTATGCATTTTGAAAAAAAAATCACACATACCGTACTGTCCCGAATATAAGCCGACCCCCCAAACTATTAGATCAGTAATTGAAAAAAGAATTTCTCTTTTTTTCCACGTAAATCATCGGTCTTCCTGGGTAGAATTTAGTCAATTTCGTAAGAGAAAGCTATGTCACTGCCCGAAACGACTTGTGAGAAACCGGTGAGAGGGGCCTCAAGTGATTGTCATATGGCCGGTTTCTATTGACGCTCAACCGTCTCGAGTCGTACGAACGAGAGTCTCGTGTTCGTCAAGGTTAGACCACACACGTCACGCAGACGCAGTAACGCGTAATAGACTAGTAGGATGATAGACGCCATGCAGTAAACGGCTCCGTGCTTATATTTATAACTGCGCGTCAAATAAAAATGATTCAGAAAATGATGCTTCTTCATGATAAAACATTTATTAAACGTGTTTTTAGTGGAATATCCCACAGTTTCTAGTCGATTCCGTTGATATTAGTGTGCGGATGCAGTATGCCCAATTAAAATGAGCAAAAAACGTATTTTCGACTGATTATAGGCCGAGATTCGCATATAAGCCGAGGGTGACTTTTGGGCTTGAAATTTCGAAAAAAACTCTCGGCTTATATTCGGGACAATACGGTGTTTAAATATTTACATACACATAGGCCTACATTTTTTTCTATGAACATTACACCTACATCCTACATGAGTATGTATAAACAATAAAACATTGAATATTCAGCCCTGAATATGTAATATTTCATTATTTATAGGGCCTATTTCCATCATATAATTAAATTTCTTTAAAAAAATAGATGAAATAATTTGAGTGTGAACAGCCCATGGCCGACTAATTGTATAGCAAATATTATCCACCTCTGACCCCGCGTATTACCTCCTCTTCCGGCTCCGGTTCTGGCTCTGGAGGTGGAGGCTTCTTCTTCCCCCCCTTGGCTGCCGGGGTGCCAGGCCTGGATGCTGCCGGGGTGGTGGCCTTGGAAGACGCAGGGGTGCTGGCGGCTGCACTCTTCGCAGCTGCAGCGGCTTTCTAAATAACAATCGAACAAGTGAGAATATGTAGCATACAGCATGAGAATGCATTAGGAAGTAAAGCTTAGAAACATGCTATAGCCTTGACTGCCTGAAGAAGGCAATTAAATGTCAACCAGCCTGGGTAGAAATCAATAATTTACTCAAGTTGCCAACGTTCATAGGAAAAAATGACCAAGAACATAAAGTACGACTTCCACGATGCAAAACAAACGTGGGGGGCAACTCCACCCTAGGAAGAACCATCAGAGAGTGGAATGAGCAGCGGCCACAAAATTAAGCAGTCAAAATGACAAATCATTTAAAACTAACCCATATATTCTATATCAACTTTTAGAATAGCAGATTCTTGCAACCACTGGAAAATTGTCGTCGTATCAATATTATACTTTGTATTCACAGGTTGTAAATAGAAGGGCAAAGGAAGTACTGAGGGATGCTACACGAAAGAAGAAGATTGTTCACTAATATAACAAACACAAATATCACCGTTATATTAGTAAAGCTGTAGTCATTTCAAGGTGTTATTACTTTCCAGGTCGAGGTTTATGCTGAGAAACGCAACTACGTCTTTCAAAAACCTTTTAAACCCTCCCAGTTGTTACAATATTATGTGATTAGAGGAGTTTTTACAATTATTGGTTGGTAGACAACCTTCTTCTTTCGAGTATACGAGTATAGCTACATTAATGATCCAAGCACCATTCTGTTTCCTAGCCACGATTGTAGTTTTTTTTTATCAATTTAGATTTGATCAATTAACGACTAGTGATTGACCCGCCCATAAACGTCACAAAACAGAACATCCAATCAAATGGGCTTTGTTATGTGGGAAATTTCACATTCACCTATCAGAGTATCTCTAAATTCCCACATGAAGTATAGATCAAGGTGGCCCTGGCAATTAGCCACGCCTATCACTAGTGGTCAATTACGTTTACAAATTTTGTTTCGATTAGATTCCATGGATTTCCAATAACACCTGTTTGCTGTTTCGAGTTAGATCACAGTTTTCAATCAAACGGAAAACCTATTGAAAAAATGAAGTGTTATTGTCCACACTAGTAGTGCTGGTAGTTTGTGTACCTTTTTAGCGGCGGCCGCTTCTGCTGCAAGCCTTTTAGCTTCCTCCTCCTCGGCAAGCTTCTGAGCCGCTTCTTCCTCCAGCCTCTTCTGCTCCGCCTCGGCTTTACGTTGCCTCTTCTCGGCCCTGTGCGCACGTCTCGCCTGCTGTGCCTGCTTCGCTTCTTCCTCCTAAACACATACAGTCAAGTATTTCCATTGTTTAGACACGGATCAATGTTTTGATCAATGGTTTAAGATTAACTCTTGATCAATTGTTCATTGCTAGACAGGATAGTGATGCAGTAGCCAGTACCAAACCTATATCAAAGCAGTATATAATCTGATGCATCAGCTGTTTTGACAACTTTATGACACATTTTGACCTTGGTGATTTGACTTTTCATTCAACCTTTTTGCTTCACCTTCAGATTTAAATTGTTCAGTTTGTTGAATTGAACAAATTGGCTGAAATGTTGAAGCATGTAGCATGATAAGAGAAAGCAAAGATTAAATATCTCTAAATGGGAGAAGAGTGCTTTTTGGACCCTATTCTTTCAAGTGAAACATTGTTCAAGTTGCTAAAGTAAACAAATTGCTTGAAACGTTGAAGCATATAGCATCGTGAGCGGAAGCAAAGATTCAATATCTCACGACAGGAAGAGGATGCTTTTTTAGAGCGTGTTTCATCAAATGAAACGCAGCTCTCACCTCGGGGGTTAATATCTTCTCCTCTTGCTCCTCAGCTGCCCCGCCCTCCTGCTCCTCACCCCCGTCCTCGTCAGGAGTGTCTTCGTCGCCCGAGTCGGGCGGCGTGTGAACGATGTTGTGGTACAGGTCGTAGTTCTCTGCCAGCATCCGGTGAATCTCCTCACCGGCGCGCGTTATCTCAGCGTACCTTCACAAATAAACAAGCTAGAGCACCCGGTCAAATATCACGCAAACTCCCCAACATATACTAGTGTTGATAAGATATTTTTTGTTCTACATTTCTTAGCTTATCACTATAATTTTTAAATGTGTTGAATAAGCTATATTATATCTAACTTTTCGTAGGGATAGTAAGACCGCCCTTGTGGTGCTGCGTTAAAATGATCATGAAGTTTTATTCTTTGTCTTTTAGGAAATCAATGGCTTTTAGTGATTTTCTATGTTGGTGAAAAAAGTGAGAAAAGTAATTTTCTGGTATAGTTTTCACAAAGGTAGAAACCATATGTTATTTGATGAGCGAAGCGAAGACTTAATTTCACCGTACTAGAAAAAAAGTACATTTTTTTTTGGTTTGTTTCTTTTTTGTTTACGCTCTACAGGTCGAACAAAGGTACACATTCAGTTCTGTTCAAATCGGTTGCATAATTTCTGAGAAAACACATTTCAGAGTTTTCAGAAATCTCATAAGAATAACACAGAGTCGAAAATTTGTACCTAAAGAATATTTCATTCGAAAGAATTCAAATTTTCACGAAATTTCAATAGGCCTATAATAATGATACACATTATTCCAAACTTTCACTCAAATTGGAACAGCCATTTTAAATCTTGCTTTAGCCAAATGAGTCACGGTGAGCAACTATTTTGCTTGGATAAACAGGCGCGAAAAGAGGTCTCACCTCTTGTTGACTTTGTCCTGTTTGTCATCAAATATGACCAGGTTCTCAGGTTTGCCACCCTTGCGGTCAAACAAAGGCACGCTGCCCCAGACGACGATCAACTCGTTCATCAGGTCGACGTTGGCGTGCGCTTGCAACACACGGTCCTGGAGATTCTTGACAAGGTCACGGATCTTCTCGATGTATTCCCACACGGCTGACAACATTACAACATGACGGTTAGTCACTAAATTCAGTACAGCTCTCAGATAATGCAGGTTCCAACTGAAGATTACTTTGTTATATAACAGGTTAATGGAATAAAATGAATATAATAAAAATGAATGAATAAAATGAAACAAACAAAAAATTGAAAAAAATGGACCAATTGACGACTCTCAGTCTTCGCCCCCCATGACGTCAGAAACATACCGTCCAATCAACAGGGCTGTTAGAACTGTAGTCGAATTCAAATATTCAATCAGGGTATCTTCAAATGACCACAAATGGTGTGATCCAACTAGCTGACTGGTAAAGCCACGCCTATTTTGAGTCGTCAATTATAGCTACAGTGAAACCTCTATCCTTCGTTTTTCAAGGGACTAGGAAAATAAAATCATCCATCCAGGAAAACCTTCCATCCAGGAAAATTTAGAATTGATTATATGGGAGTGGGGTGAGAAAAGATGAATGATACAGGCAGGAAAACGATGGATCCGGGAGGCGGGAACGATGCATAGAGGTTTCACTGTAACTACATAGCTAGATACTACCTAGGTCTACGTACTGAAGTTTGATATTATTCAGGTCAAGGTTTCAGATCTCGAAAAGAGTGCATGGGAGACAATTTAGAGAAAAATCAATTTTTCCGTTGCCAGCTTTCAAACGTTATGAGATATCAAAATTCTATAACGGGGAAACACAGATATTTTCAAATTTCAATACAGGTATTTCAAAAACATTCAACTATTGCATAATTATCAAATGCATACAGCTGAAAAACACAATTTTCAGCTCATTCAACAATACTTAATGCAATACAGTATTTCTAAATAGTTTTTACTTATACCATCTGAAGGTAATAGAAATATGAGTGTTTCCCCAGTACCGTACCAGTACAATATTAGAATTTTAATATCTCATCACACCTTTTGAAAATTACCATCAAAATACTGATATTTCGTCAGATCGAATCTCCTGCACACTTAATTAATAAGATATATGGACATATTAGTACAAATTGTATGTTAGGGGGGGGGGGGCATTTCTGTATGATTTAAAACTGTTTCAATAGATAATACAAAAAAAAACATTTGGCCTAGAAAAGCAGTAGGCCTATTCTATTATCTTATACTAACAGCATGGTCATGGAGCCACCTTGAATCTTGGGTCAAGTTAAGACTGGGTTTATTTCGTACAGGAATGCGTTCCCATATGTATAATAAATACAAAAGGTTGACAAGCCTACAAGTGTGAGACAGAAAAATAATAATTGGATGGAATTTTTGGTTTCAAACCTGTTATAATGTATGAATAAATGAATGAATAAATACAGTACATACGAATTCTGTCCGAACAAAAAGTAGGCCATCATAAAATGTTTGAAACTATCATTTTTGTGTTGGGTTGTTTTGTTTTTCATTTGCTAACAGTCATCACAGCCTTCTTAGGCCAGACCAAATATGCATAGAAGGAGTCAAGATATAGCATAGAAGCCTATGGGATGGCTCAATGCAAAACTAAACTTAAAAATCCTACGGTTTTATAAAAAAAATGACAGCATTTGCTGGTTCTGTTCAAAATGATGGCACACCAACCCTACAATCATTTAAAATGTGACAGAACAATTGGATAAAAAAATTATCTGTCCAAAAAAATATGTTTAAAAGTTTCTATGAAATACTCCAAAAATACTTTTCCCAATAAATAACCATCTCAGATAGAAGTAATCAAAAAAGCATACCTGTATAGCTTACTGACAGTATTATACTGTCAGAAAAAAAGTTTCTACGCTCCATAGACTTAAGCCATCTAACCGACCTCACTCGTGCATTGCGAGTAATCTTAGATGTAGAGAGTAATCTCAGGTCTACGTAGAACTGGAAAGCTTGAATGAATAAAACGTGCTACTCACTCTCTGAATTCCACGTAAGATTGTCCAACACCTCCTGTATGAGGCCGTCGATGACGTTGATCTCGTCGCTGATCAGATCGAACTCCACCTTGTTGCTCTTGAGGCGGATACGATTGTACCACTCGATAGTGAGGTTAAGGTTGCCCACCCACTCGTGGAGCTGCTCGCAACGATCGTACAGGTCGAGAGCGTCGGGCGGGATACCTTCCTTCTCGAGCAGCTTCAGGTAACGCACCTCGCGCAGTGCTGCCACCAGCTGAAAATGTCACGATATTGTTTGTTTTATTATATTGGGTTTAGTGACCCACTGTAATGATGACTGAAGCCTGTACACGGTTGCACGTTTTTTTCCGTCCCGGTAAATACGAACAAATAAGAAATATATTAAATAATAAATATCACATTGAGTTGATAAATTGAGGTTGTAATTGATCCAGTTGTGATGGCGATGAATAATTATGATACTTTACGATGAAAAAAGGAGGAACTTACCAATCACAAGTGTCTTCAATGAACAATTACTGCGGAGGCAAGGTGGAACATGAGTGTCCTGGTGGTTAAATGGTAAGGTTGGTAGCGTGGTATGATTTTAAAACGGTGATGGCAATTATTTTCTGAATAGATAATTGACGACTCACAGTCTCCGCCTCCTTGACGTCACAAATTATACCGTCCAATCAACACGGCTGTTAGAATTGGAGTGAAATTCAAATATCCAATAGGGTATCTTCAAATGACCACAAATGATATAGATCCAACTGGCCTACTGGTGAAGCCATGCTTATTTCGAGTCGTCAATTGAGCTTGATTGCCGGGGTCATTTCTACACAGCTACCAAATAACAGCTAAAACAGCTACAATAATAATTCAGACACAACACATACAATAACAATAACAATATAGCTAACAATAGCATTTGTTATTCTTCCTCAGGGACCTACACAATCCATTCCATCTTTTTCTCAATGCACTGTGCTGTTATTGATAAAAAGCTCCAATCGCTTGCTCACCTGCTCATGAAAGTTGAGTCCGATCTCCATCGTCTTCTCTCGTACCATCAGCGTGCGGTCCAGATTGATCTGGCAATGCCCGGGCACTACCTTCACCCACTCGTCAAACACCTTCTTCTCCAGGTCGGCCAGCATCTTGATCATCTGCTGATACTTGAGCACCTGGTACAGGCAGTCTTCCGTCTGCGTGATCGGGTTGTCCAGGTCTTCCAGGTACGACATCGGGTGAGCCATGCGGTGACGCAGCTTGTGCATCCAGAACAACGCTCCGGCAACCTGATCATCTCGCAAATAAAATACACAATGAATTCTATTCGGGATTTTACGCTCTCATTCATGGGCGCCGCCATATTGGCTTTACGTTTGTTGACAATTTCTACATCTCATTAATGGCGGCTAGTCTAATGCGCGCGCAAAGGATCATGGTACGGTAATGGCGAAAATATAATGGTCTATATAATTAAAAATTCATGTAATCCCAAAAATAGTTGAAATACCCATTTTGAATTGGTATCAAAATTTAAATTATCAAAATGATCAACATTGAACTTATGGGTCCAAACTCTGTAGGGATTGGGACCATTCTTTGAATTACAGGAAATTTGAATCACCGACGGTTTTTAACATTTTATTCTTTGGAGCGATTTCAAAATTTCAATCATCGGTTTCTCAAAAATTTACTCGCCCGATTGTTACCAAAAACACTACAGAATTCAAGTTATGAGATGAGTTATACTGATACATAGAAAAGGTTTCAAGTGAATTGTTTTTCCCTTGAAATCTGTGGAGGACATACAAAACAAAACTAAATAGGAGAAAAATAAGATCTAGAATTAATGGATGTTTTTGCTATAGCTCACACAATGAATGTTTGAAAATATTTGTAAACCAGAACATAGCAAGAAACGTACCGGCGGGAAGTGCTTATCGACCAGCATGTAGCCGTTTTTCGAGTAGTACGCAAGCTGTTCGTCGTAGATCTCCTTACACGTGTCCAGCTCTTCGTCAAACATGTCTACAATCATCTTGTACTTGCAGTCCACCTCGGCGGCTACGATAGGACGCTCGATCAGCGAACCAGCCACTTGGATCAACTAAACACACACAAACTTTTAATACAAACATGACAGTCTTTGAAGTGGCTATTTATTTGTAATTGTTTTTATTCCAGGTTTGTACAGATAGTAATAATGTTACCAAGGTCAAAAGAAAAGAAATCACATTATAAAGTAAAGTGAGATGAAAAGGTGAAAAGTTTTAAGGTCTGGTTTTTAAATAGTTCGTTGAGTTAATCCACTGTTAGCTTGTTATCAGTCACCATTGGTTACTTGTGTTATTTTATTGACTAATCATTTGACTAGAATGACAGAGTTTTCAACAAACTTCTGAAATCTAGGGTGAAGAATTTTTTAAAATCAATTTGCTGTTTGCATATTGCATTTATTTAATGCATTTGTCAATGTTCTCAAATAAAATGATTCAAAATCATATTATTATACAGATAACACCGGTAATTGATTAATCGATTGGTTATCAGACATCTTCTTATTCTTTAATGTCGAGGGCTATTCTTCAAGGGTAGAATTAATTTAATTTCTCTTCACATGATTGTTATTCGACATTCTTAAACTCCGTTCAAAAGTTCGTGCTTTGCTTCGACGTCAAACGGTTGAGGATTGGCATCAATATAGCACAGCTACACATCTGCACAAATACTTGTATCCAAGCAAGAAGGTCATCTACGTACCAACTGCTTGTAAAAATGTCAGAAATTACATAATTTTACTGCAACTTTGATTATGTAACGCTATTGAAGATGCAACTTCAGGGCTTCAAAGACACACTATATTCAACTACCTCAACAGTGAATAGAAATATATTGAAATAATCAAACTACATCAATAAAATGTCAGTATCACGCTGCAGCTTCAAATTCTAAATGATGATTAACAGAAAAATTATATTGAGCGTGGCAATTTTAGCAGATTGAAAGAAATGTCGTTCCAATAATTCATGTCACCCATGTAATAATGCTGGCCTTCCATGAACGCGATTTGCGTTTCGCTTTCGCAAGACGATGGAATTGAGGCAAGCTCAACAATCAGAAATCGAGTACCTTTCGACACTGATTGGTCGTTTTATCATCATGGTGGCTTAAAAAAACACTTAGCAAATTCGCAATCCGAATAATACAGGTATGGAAGACCTATAGGGCATTAGACCTATTGGTGAGCGTGCGATTCTCATAGTGGACTTCATTTTGAAAAATCAAAATACCCTAAAAATAAGAAATATAACGGTCATATTTGTGTTTATTCTGTTGGAAGACGACTCTCTTTCGTGGATACAAATATATTGCAAACGTGCATCTTGACTGTGGGTAATTTACATTGTAACGCTGACCTTGAAAATGCTTTCAAGATTGTTGCAGTCGTCGAAAGCCTGACAGAATATGGCGGCCAGTTTCCTGTCCATGTCGACGACCTGCGTCAGGAATTCGTTGAAGTCGGCGACAAACGAGTTGTCCTCTGGGTCCAGCGGGTCGTACTGGATGTTCTGGAAGTGAGCGAACTTGTCCTGGAAGTCGTTGAAGATGCCGACAACCTTGCCCGACAGCGCGCGTCCCTTCAGACCGCCAATCTCCACCTTCTCTAGCTTCAGGAACTCCAGCGCAGTGGCAAACAGGAGCTACATCGACATACCATTTTCATTATTCATTTTATTTAATGATGGTTCAATTGTTTCAATTGTTTTATTTAATGATTTGTTCAATTGTTTGTTAATGATTTGGTTCAATTGGATCAATCGTTTCAGCTAATTATAGATCAGTATTACACATTCAACGTGAACATACAAGAACATTTATTTATATAACATGAGACAATTATTCATTTATTATTGAGTGGGCCTAGTTCTATTAGATAAGTGACAGCAGCCAATAAATTTGGTAGAGAAAGATCATATATCCCATTTAAAAAGGCCTATAAAATTTGAATTAAATATTAATTGTGATCCTAATTTGACTGATCAGTTGTCGTTATAGAATTCCAACAATACAAGTGGATAATTGATGCGGAGATCACATACTTATTCTGTTATGAATTACTGTAATTTTCATGGAATTATATACACTTCCTCATTTTTATCTGAGGTGGAATTCATCAATGGAAATATCGGGCCTAACAAGATAACTGAAAAAAAGATTTAGGTCTAGGTGAGTTGAAAATATCGATCACTATCATTTACAGTATCTTGGATATAGCTATCGTACCGATGGACACACAACTTTGGACTCCGATAGTCCAGTACGACGAGTCACGTGAACCCATAGGCAGAAACTAAACAGTAAGCTTCCGACAATTACGTGACTTACTGGGATGTAAAAAACGAGCAACCGTGTAAATAACTATGAATCAGGATTCAGGCATAAAAATTGTATTCGACTTCAACTTCTCTTAGTTAGGTGTACTACGTTCATTTAAATTTGAGTGTATAATTCTCATTGGGCCTAATGTTCCTCTCATTTACCTTCATCTTTGAATGTATATGATTTTGATTTTTGATTTCATATCAATTTTTATATTGTACAATTGTTTGTGTGTTTGGCTTAATCTCAAAACCAAAGCGGCTAATGTTCCAATATATAACAAAAACGGTTTATACTTATGATGAGTTTTTTGGGGGGAAACTGAAAGACTTTTACCTAGGGCAGAAAAGTAGGGTCACAGACAGCACAGTCCTGTTGTCAAAGTTAATTGTTTTTCATTTTAAATAATTAGAAAAGGGTGGTAAGATCGCTTTTGTGGTGCCCTATGCAAACAATCCTACTTGTATACATAGCCTTGATAGGGGAGTCATGATTTTAAATCAAGTTTCGAAATTGATGAAAAAATAAGATGAAAATTTTCAAGCTATACAGTATTCTGAATTGATTATTGGATGGGAACCACTCACGCTTGTGAACAGCTGACAATAAAGTTTGGTATTCACGCGCAATAGAATGCGCAGCCTACCTCTATTTCTTGTAATCGAGCAACGAACTTCTTCTTACGTTCGAACACGACTCTCTCATGGAAGTTCCAGTGTACGGGCTCGACGTTTTCATCGACGAAGAACGTGTGTAACGTATTACGGCATTCTTCGAACACATTCCTGAGAATAGTCGTTGAAAAATATGACGTGAAACCAGAATTACATGACTAATACGCATTTCCAATTTCATAGAGAAAGTAAACGTGTCACAGCAAATCAGGATGTAAACGTTATCAAATAAACACACAATGTGATACCAGCTACTAGGTTAGTCATCTTGACATATTTCACATTACAAAACTGGTGCTAGTAAATGAGCAACGGTACTAGTATATACAGTTGAGTCATACCGAGTTGAAGCGCTTTAGGATGGTAAAATAGTGTTTCCTGCCACTGTCCACTGCTAACCATTTTTGGAAGCTTAGTTTTCACTAGGATTACCAGTAGATTAAAAAAAAACATACAACATTGGAAATTGAAAGAAATATAAGCCCTGCCAAAATGTTAAATTTAATATTAGTAGGCCTACAGTAAACCCTCGATAATTGAAACTCGGTTGATTCAAATTGAATCGATTTGATTCAATTTGATTCAAATTGAATCAAATGACCTTGACCGCTGGTATAGGAATACCGTATTTACGCGATTGCAGTCCGCACCCTATTGTAGTCCGCACCCTAGTTTTTTGAAGTAGGTTTTAGAAAAGTACTTTACATGCGATTATAGTCCGCAGAGAAATACACATACTTAAACACGTGAAAATCGAGTTAGCGCAGCGACTACGACACGCCTGCTTACACTACTGGAGTTATACTGGCGCATGGCAGTGACACTGAACTGACATCTCAGCACATTTCAGTCACTTGGTCTTAGCTGTGTGCAGTGCGATGCGCGCTCGGTCGACATACCTGCCCCCCGCCCCCGCCCGCCCACCCGAACATCAACAAAACAAGCAAGGCGGATCGCACGCCAGCCCGCCAGTCAAGGTTAACCTTGAGACAAGGCGAAGTATTGCGCATCACTTGGAGACATTTGACAGAATGGCGTGAATTTTTTTTTTACGCGCTTGGAAATCCGTCATCGATTGTAGTCCGCACCCCTGTTTTAGATTTTCAAAATTTGGAATATACCTGCGGACTGTAATCGAGTAAATACGGTATCAATGTTGATTCATTTTTATAATTCAAATTTTATCATTTTGAATTTCGAACTGATAATTAGTCCAAACTACTGGTTTATCATTGCTCATGTTTGTTTAACACGATTACATAATCTCTCAACAATTTCAAGGAATTATGATTTTTGAAAGATGTAGTTGCATTTCTCATCATAAACCTTATACTGAAAAATCATACCAGCTCAAATATACAACAGCTATACAAATAAAACGGTGGTATTTGTGTTTGTTATGTTGGTAGATGGCCTTCCTTTTTAGTGGACACAAGTATAGGTGCATACGGACATTCACTGATCTGTGTCTTTTTGATCTGTGATCTTGTGTCAATAATAATTATCTGATATTTTTATATGTGACACATTCTATACAATGTGTATTGTTCCCTGAATAAAGATTATTACAATTTAATTGGTTATCTGAGTTTGAGATATACATATATATGGCCCCAAACACTAGGGTACGAACATCTCATGCACAATAAGAATTCCGAACAGCAACGTATTATTTTAATTATCTACAATTTTTTCACATTAGTATTGCTATCACTCATTGTTTCTATATTGAATTTATCAAATACTGAATATTCTAATTCGATAACGAATCAAAATCCTTAAATATTGAATATCAAAACTGAACGACAACCCTAGTTTTTGTCAACCTCAAAGGCAAAAATGGTCAGCACTTAAGTGAGAAACAATTCAGGTGCATTTTGCCACGCTATCCCGAACCCCGTCTACCTCTCCTTGAAAAAGACTAGGAGCTCGGCAGCCTCTTAAACGCTAAGTGTGCTAGAGTGTAACGCGTAACATAGGATTGACTCACCTGAACTCTATCAGCCCTGCGATGCACTTTGACACCCTGTCTCGAGCCTCGTCCACTTCCCCCTGGAAGATGGAGCCCGGATCTAACAGCTTGGTTGCCTCTTGGATGAAAAGATTGCTGATCTCTTTCAACTAACAAACCAAAACAATAGCTACATGTTAGTAACGATCGTGAATGTCACGAGCGGGCAGGGGTTCAAGACGAATTCAATCATGGCCAATTCACCAAGTTCGGTATTACGTATTTCATCAAAATTATCATTGGCGTGAACCTGGCTCATATCTTTAGAACAAGTACCATATCATGTAGGCCTACTGATATTTTTAAAACTTTTAGTATACCGTATTGTCCTGAATATAACATGATCCCCAAACTTTCAGATCAATAACTGAAGAAAGGATTTCTAGATATAAATAAAAGTTAAAATGTAAGTACACAATATGATGAAAATAAAAAATGATTGCAAATTATAAGAATGAAATAATTGTTGTAATGTTGGTCAATCAACACGTAAGTTTGTCTTCACTTGTCACGCACCCATGTTGTTTTCAGTCTTCTGAAATCTGTAATCTGTAATGTCTTCTGTAATCATCATTGGGCAAACCTGATTCCTCATTAACTCAACTTGACTGTCGTACCTTTAATTTTCTATTTATGAAAACATATGCTGATGCAAGTAAAACTCACGTGATTATATTTTATACCAGCCAATTACTCTTCTATGTATATGCATTACGTACACACTGCAACATAAATTTTACTCTTCTATATATGCATAAAGGTACTACAGTTAAGTGTAAGGATTACCGGTACTTACGACACATATGGGAATGAGGTTCCTTACTACCGGTACCAAAGTTGAGTTTACTGCTGATTTTAGTTCCTAATGGGCTTTTTAAATGGTCCGACCTCGGGTAAAACTCACCAACACGATGATCCTTGGCGAGTTGCAGTAGTGGCGGCAGTTTGCCCAAACGAGGCAGACGGTACGCATTAGCGGCTCCAACAGCGGGATGACCTCTACGAACTCCGTCCCCTCGACCGTCTCGAAGTGTTTCGCCAGCGGCTTCAAGTAGAGCACGATGTCGCGTGCCTCCGTCAGGCTGCCCACGACGTTGTTGAACAGGGTGCGGAACGTCGGGAAGTAAGCGCTGTCGGTCAGCTCCAGCACCGAGGCCATCTTCTTTACGCGGGGATCGCGCAGCTGGTCGTAGATGCACTCGAGGTTTTTCAACCGCGCCGACCAGAACTCAATTTCTAGCGTGAAAATCGACACGTCATTCGAAAACATGGTATCAAGGACCTTATTCCTGTATGTTGTGACTGTCGTTTCATGTGATCACTTGACATGACTGTTTTTTTCTCTAATTTCCTATTTATTAATTTATAGAAGAGTGAAAAGTATGTTACAATAGGCCTGTGTATATAGCATAGTAATTTTATTGTATATAAAATACAATCATGTAAATTTTACTCGCCTATATTTAAACAAATAGAAAATTAAAAGAATGACAGTCAAGTTTAAGTTAATAAGACTTCATAAATCATAAGTGATCACTTATGTATATCACAAGTCTCCATCCAGATCTAATAAATATTCATAAGATATTGCAAGTTGCTTGCCTCAATAATTTCAATATCGCTTGACTCACACGGAGTGAACACAGCCATTTTATACCGAAAAATAGTCGACGTCGACAATTTACTCTGTAGATTAGACCTCTAGAAATTATTTCCCAACCGCTCACTAGTTATTACCGTCCAAACGATCCCATCTTTCATCCATAGCCTTAATTAGGGAAAAATGATTTTGTATCAAGTTTCGATGTTATAAAAAAAAAAAAAAGTTATCACTACCGGTATATAGGAGAATTCCATAAAATACATTCAACAATCACAAAGGTATAATGGTATAAATAATGGTTATAAAGATACCCACAATGGTATGAAATGTTGACACTAGGAACGTCAAAGTCCGAGATAACTCTTCATAGCATTGATGGACACGGTCAGGCAGTACGAGTTATCTTGGGCGTAGCACTCGGAAGTTTTAAACAATTACCTTCGATGGGCACGGGATTGGCACCGTTGTTGAAGACCATCGACGAGTCTTCACGAAGAACATCGTTGATCTGCTGAGACCACTTGATGAGTACGCCTTCGATACCGCTTTTCAGGTGAACATCGATTTTTTCTCCATTACTAGAGCAAATAGAGCACACACTTTGTTACACGGGCTATATATTATACATCTCAATGGTTTCCAATCAACTAACCAATGTTTGCTCTACAGAAAAAAAAATCACTCTAATAATGTCGAAAACTTGTGATAAAGTTGTTGTTAAATAAAGGCTAGTGATGACGCTGGGCACCACAAGTTCGATCTTACGACCATACACGAAATAATTGATTGATTATACATTCATGCCATTGGATTTGTATTGGATTTTCTGGATTTTGTATATAAACGTCAATATTATATTCAACTTTTTTCCCATACCGGTACTACTGATTTTACACTGCAATAAAATATCAAACTCATTTTTTATAGAAAACATCTTCGATATCCCCAAACCACCAAGTCCTTTTTAATCTTTGCCGTAAGAAATCACAATTAAATAGTTAAATATTGCCGTTCATCTTCACACTTATATCCCTCATTTCTGAAACAAAAGTCATCGACCGAGACGCGTGGCCGAGTGGTAACACACTGAACCGTCATTCGGGAGACCGGGGTTCAATTCCCGCCATGGTCGACCATCCTGACAGGGGTTTTTTGTGGTTTCCCTCTGTCGTTCAGGTTGATACTGGGATGGTTCCTTAACAACAGGCCACGACTAACTCCTTCCCACCATCCAAAACACCTAATAAAATAACCTTTCATCTCATCATCCCATCATCCCATTCACCATCCATCGACGCCAATAGATCGTAGCCATCAGTATAGTGCGTCGTTAGAACCCAATATAAAAATTTAAAAAATAAAAAAAGTCATCGTAATAAGAATCAAGTCTCGACATGTCACTCTGTTGAATGTGTAGACCTATTTGAAAGGGGGTAAATATCTATGAGTGATCATCTTTGACAACTTTTATAAAGTCAAGGTTATCAGAGTGCCATTTAGTTATACATTAATTGATCTTATTAGTATTTACGATTTTAAAATAAAGAAACTGTATTTATTTGCAATTTTTTTACCTTACACCCTCCTAATCTCACTCTCCCCACACTCCCCATGAATGTCAAGTTTTAAAAGTGCGTCATCTGGGAGGATATTAACAAAGTGACTTGAACAAATTTCTCCATGGTGAGAATTAACATGTCAAGACAAGGAACCAAATACCTCTCTTCAAATTCAGTATTGGTGCTCAAAAAGCAGATTTTAGGACAAATGATTTTCAATACAATTTATCTTTAGGCCAGTTGATTTACGAGAAAGTCGAGTTTTAAGTCAGTGGATTTTCAGTACGGTGACCTAATCCTGTGGCTGACCTCTCAATGATGTCCTGCTCCACTTGGTGGACACGTTCCACACCGACCGGCATCGGCAGCAGAGTCTGCCCGCTCATCTTGCCGAGCACCTGGTAGATGACGTTCTTGAACGCGTGAACGTGCTTCTTGACGTCGTCGACCACGACCGTAGGCCAGCCGCGGTGGTTGCGCGGGTTAGACAGCAGCGGCACGAACACCTGACGGACAAGCGGTACCGTCAAACATTCTTCAGAGATGAAGGTTATCTACCAACTGGATGATTGTAAAAACTTTGGAAATTACTAGTTAGTGTTAGGGTTTAACCCTTCACTGTTATAGACGGCTCTCTTCCGTCGATCTGTGTTGCCCCTGCTGTGTTATGGACCTATATATCCGCCGTGAGTAGCACAAACTTTGGGAATTTATTTTCAATTGATGCAATATTCAAATAGGTCGGACTCACAATAGATGAAGAAACCGATTCCATATTTGACGTTTGCGCAGCAGTGTGTTCTTCAAGTTTGTTCCACAATTTTTACATAAATGAGAGCAAAGTTGGAGTGAAATTATTGAAAATGTTCAAAATTACATCTTTCAGTTGTGCAACTTTACGAGAAAGAGAAAAGTGAGAGAAGATGATATGAAATGAAATAAAAGAAGACGATAGATGAGGAGAAAAGTGACGAGAAAATAAAATGAAATACGATACAAACGCAAGGTTCAGTACTCCATTCATACACTTTGGTCACCAAAAGGCTTCACCCTGACTTAGACAGTCCAAACTTGGTCTAGACCCTCACTTCAGACCTTATGGCCATGGGTGACCCATTTGGGAGCAATTTATTTGCTCCAAGCGATAGCTCTGGAGATCACGAGGCCATGCAAGCCCACACACCATATGACAGGGTGTCCGGAACTTCCAAGAGAGATCGATAATTACATTATATATACATTATTATATCAATGCAACTTTGACGATTTCATCGTTTGCGGTCCTGTGACGGGCCAGCCCCAACATTGAAATAAGTTAGTTCCGGTTCTATGTCGGGGGCAGGCCCGACATCCAAGTTTGCGCCGTTGATCATAAAAAAAGTACGTTGACGGCATCTAGTTACAAATTGTTGCCACTAGATTGTTGCAACTATTGAAAAAGCAATTCATGGCCTTCTCAACCATTGGAAAAATATAATCAGGACAGTAATAAGCAAGAGAGTAAATTCCATTGAACAAATAAAGAGTATATATTGAACAGTCATAGATACAGTAAGATAATAATTTGGTATAGTTATTGATTGATATTTTGTGTTACGATGACGATAACATGATTCAGGAATAAAAAAATGGCTTGTCGATTATAAGCAAGTGTCTTCGAAGGACGATGGTTGGCTGCAGACTGAGTCTGAGGCAGGCTAGAATTTTGTTGGTCTGGAGGGTTATTGCCTCATTGGTAAGATTTGTAGAGTGAAAAAGTAGTAAAATTTTAGAGTATGTGGGTAATAACACTGCTATCAACAATGATTAATCGTTGCAGTTTCTGTTTACCTCGTCCACAAGTACTGCTAGTTCTTCGACAGGATTTGGAGCGATATCTCCGATCACGAGCAACGTACGGAGATTGTCTTTGGTGACTGGATCAGGAGTGCGCCGTATGAAGTAGGATGCTTTTGTCCGTATAAGTGCAGGAAAACCGATAACCGGCATCATAACGCCAGCCGCAGTCATTGTCATGACTAGCACATCCCCTGTCTTTGGCTTGTCTAAGAAATTCATGACGATTATCTAGAAGAAATAAAGTGTTACTTTTGGTTGCCAAGTGGTGATGTGCTCCCTACACCGTAGGCCCTACTCAGTACTCAAGACGTGCATGAGTTCAAGGTACAAGTATTTTATATAATTATATGCACTCAAAAGTATAAAAACTATATAGTATCACACTCTGGACATTGTTTGATTATCTACTACAAGGAGCAAAATGATTCCGTAGGCTACCCACATTACATCCCGTACTTAATATACATATGTACATCATCGCAGCAGCTATTTCCATGAGGTTCTCTACACCATCTTACGGTCTGTCATAACACTGCTTCCTATCAAGTAACAGATAGTGCGGACTTGGTAAAATACATAAATGAAAGTTAGGTATTGCGTTCGTCTGTCATGACGAAAAGAACTAGAGTACACTTTTATGGGGCGGAGCAACATTAATGTAACTCAGTGCACGATGCACTATTGTTCAGTTCAGTTCTTGGTGTATGCGAACTAACAATCACAGACGAACAAACACCGAATACTGCAAATCATTTACCGCGAAAACTAATATTTCAGAAATATTTTAAAATATTTCAACTCATTTCAAAGTTCACGATGAATTTGGTTGTCCTTAATGAGTCCGTACGAATTAAGAAACAACAACCACAGATTCAGCCATTTTACGAGCGTAAAATCTGCTTGCACTACTTTACACCACCTGAAAGAGCAGGGGTGACTTTTCTTGCACTTTCTTACTTTAATTCACCATGCATTGATAAACAAACAGCTAAGGTGCAAGTTACACTTTTCTGGCCCGAGTCAGACGAACGGTCACCGACTGATCGGAGTAAGCTGGTGCAGGTTAGTCCAGACAGATGGACACAACCATTGTTACAGACTGATGTGAGTGTAGCTAACTGTAAGATGAAAATACTGAATAAGCCTAGTGAAACTAGCCTTTGGTGCTATTTACATCACCTAGTGAAAATAATTGTACTGGTACCCACAATTTATATCGGAAGGAAAAAAAACAATTAAATCTTATCCATTTAACAGGGCAGTCAGTTTACTTTTAGCTCTTCATTCCCAATCATCTTGAGCCATTTTTCTGGTTTCATCCGCCAGGATTTCTGAAGATAGCCCTGGATAAATTCCAGTCTCGGGTCTTCATCTCCGAGAGCATCGCCTCCTTTCTTGTCTTCTTTCTTTTCTTCGTCTCCCATTTTTATGATGGTAATTCACAAAGAATACACAACGAAACTGAAAATCTGGAAAATGTTAAATTCATTGAAATCGTTTTATTCCGGAGAAAAAACAAAACGTGACGCAGAAAGTCAAAGCATCTACGATTGAACTTGAAGGTCAATATTTGAGTCAGAGCTTATTTGATAGTAAATTTTTGTGGAAGAGGGAGGCTCTGGTTTGAATATGAATATATCAAGGTTTAAAAAATTAGAGGAGATGCACAGATTAGGCATGTCCCAGAATGGTCGTTGACTTGAGTTATCAAGCACTTCAAACCAGTTTGTATTTATTATCGCCCCATGGGCCAGTACATTGTACATAGTATGGGTATCGTTGGAGCATAATATTATGATAATAATTACACAATTTAATGCACAGATCGAATCATATAGTTTGAATCAAACTGACTTGAAAGCGCCTGTTTGAAATTACTCTTGCCAAAATGATTTGCATCTGAATTGAAATGAAATGATCCCAATACAACAAAACGTAACAGCAACTATTTTGACAAGCGGACCAGTCACCAGAGTAATAAACAGTTATAGCCATGCCTTGAGTACGCCCTACCAATCACAGCCGGGGTTTAGTCCATTATATTCGTAATGAAATTATTGTGTCGCATAACCTTTAGCCAGAAAAGTATTTACCCTACATTTTTGTAAAAAAGTAGTACCAGTACATGGTGGTAATCGAACACTGGCTCCCTCGCACTGATGCCACAAGATTCACTTCTGAGCCATTGAGAGTTTCAGAATGATTGATTATTCTAATAATGAAAGATATTGTTCTAGGATCACTTTTCTATTACCACTGTGACCAGCTTGTGTGCCTTTATTGCTACCCTCTAAAAACAGGGTCACATTTCAGTTGGTATCAGTGAGATAGCTGTGTAAATTGCGTGCTACGATCATAGTATAACGTAGCTATGCTATATATATAGCCTACTGTGCTACAATCTCCAATGTGTTTCAAGCATCAAGATATTGCAAGTCGATATGCAACTTCCAACTCAGTTGCTCTTCTATGTTGAAACCAGCCCAACCGACTTGACGCAAAAACGATGAATTTACCAAGGTTTTTAAGCTGATATTTGGAGTCAAAGTGATTTTTCCAAACAAGTTCAATTTGCCTTGATAACTCTAGTTATCGAGTTTTTAGTAGAATGGTAGAGGTTCATGAAGCATGCTAAGCCAAGGCTTCACGTAGTCACAAACTAAGACTTACATGAGTTACATCATTTCCAACAATGCATTTAAAAAATGAGTATAATAATTTATGATTCACTCAATTTTAATAAAAGCTACTAAACTTAAACAAAATCAAAATTAAATTAATAATAAGATAAATGTAAGAAGAAAATGCCCACTGAGAAGAATCAACAATTCAACTGTAGCCATAGCAACATCAAGTGCATGTGACCCGCGCACTTGAATGATTCTTAAAACCTTCTTATAAGTGTTATTATTTTTTTAATCATGGAACGATTTATACACACATTTATATATTCTTACCTTCATCTATGTAATTCTCCATTTTTATTGTGCGATAAACTCTATAAAAATTGACATGTCTCTCGACAAGTTGAAAATACAACCCTCTGAGACGAGTGACCGACTGGTTATAATATACACTGAACCGACATTCAGGAGAGCGGGGTTCGATTCCTGCCATGGTCGACCATTCTGACAGGGGAATTTCGTGGTTTCCCTCTGTCGTTCAGGTCAATACTGGGATGGTTCCGTAACAACAGGACACCACCGACTCCTACCCACTACCCAAAAACACCTGATAAAATAGATCGCAGTCATCAGCAAGTCATCAGTACAGTGCGTCGTTAAACCATTGGTCAAACCCAATATAAATAAATAGTCATTTAAATCGAAATTGAAGCCTGTGGCTCGACTATAAATCGAGCAGTGCGTCTATTCCCACTACTGCTAGTCATTCCCGTGTTCCTGCCGGCACGAACGGTTCATGAGAATCTATGAAGTAATATCATTTCTTTATTCCATGGTAACATCATTGATAAATTAAGGATAGTAATCACTCAATGGTGATTTATACGGAGGTCGTGTTGTAATTCGACTCGAAACGAACGATTCGTGGAAATAGTGGTTGTTGTCCTTGGTGGCGTGAACCTAGCGTGAACGGACAGAACGGTTCGAGTGTTAATCGTTGATGTAGGCACGACCCGCACGAACGTAGTGGGAATAGAATAGCATGCTTACCATGACGTAAAATTATTCTCTATTCACGTGCCACTGCCACTATACTGAATGCCACTGCTGCCGTGTGCTGACAATGGCAAAGCTTTGTGTTGCGTATACTTTGTGTCCTCTAATCGATCAGCGAAGTTTGTTAGGTGTTTGTGAAGATTCAGAGAATGGCCATGTCATTGTTACTCTTGGAAAAAACATTGTAGTCCGATATAAGGTAATATATTCCCTGAGCTACAGTTCCACATTAGGCCTATTGTTTGCCGTTAACCTAACTTTTCCACCAGGACTAAGTGCGTCAATAATCTTTGATTTATCTTTCTCATATGTGATTGTATTTGTGTAATTCCAGTTGGTGGATCAGAAGCAGGTCAGCAGTTGGAGTAGCAAGGACAAATTTACCTCTTGTGTCATCTATGATGGAGAGAAACGGCAGTATGTGTCCGTGACGAATCAAAACCAACTGCGGATGTGGAAAGAAACTCAACAACAGCTTGACAAAGTGAAGAAAATGAAGGTTAGACTTTTCTTCATACATTAGTAGGCCTATGGTTTTATGGCTCATTAAAGCCGAGCCTAGTTCGAATTGTATAAATTTAGGAAATTGTCCAGATTAGGAAACGTGGCCATTATGTAAAAAAATTTCAGGAAAATTACGTTTTCAAGTAGGTTTTCGTGTACCATTTAAGGAAGTACTTTATGTGTACGATGCATTTTATTGAATCTTTTTAATTGTTGATTTTTGTTTGTTATCATTTTACAGCCTTACAGGCACTTATTTTTGGGTTAGATGGTATGGGTTTGATCTTTGGGATGGGAACACTGGTCTACGACAGTGGCAGAGGTTGTGTCTAAATCTCAATCCGATGTCCTTAAAACGAGTTCAAACGAATAAAACGCCCCAAATACCTACCAGTAGGCCTACGGACTAGAAAATGACACTTTCCGAAAAATCTTCACATCGCCGTGTTCCCTAATCTGGACAAGTAGGCCTAGGCCTACCGTACCCAAGTTTACGTTTGATACGAGTTCCCTGTTCAATGATTTTACTCAAGTTTTTTAATAGATGCATAATAAAACTCGATTATTAACACAAAAAAACCTAAACCAATGTTATCCATTTGATGTTGATCGTCATCGACTCATGGATATTATATGCCTATGTCATTCACATATCTTCATTTAAATAATGTACCAAGATCTCCTGTACAACAATGTGTTTGTTTGTTTCGACGTTATTGAAAATGTTGAGAATATTAAATACCTTAGCTTAACTATTGCCCGTAATTTTACATGGAAACCCCATGTATAACCATGATGTGTAAGAGTCATGCATGACATATCAATTACAAATCAAATTTTTATTTCATCTTTTAATACCCTTCGATCTGTTTGTATTGCTCTGGCCGAATCTATCATTACGTATGGAATACTTGCGTCTTCCTCATACTCAACAAATTTGTTTGCTTCAGAATAAAATGTTACGTAACATGTTCCCAAATATGAATACAAAAGTGTATAAGTGTATAAACGTATAAGTACAACAGTAGGCCTAATATTAATTTGGATGGTGACCTTTATGCCTGGAGTCATGTAGGCTACCAGTACTACTAATTTTACTCATTTTGCAATATTACTTCAGCGATAACTACAAAACCCTTGAAGTTCCTTCAGTAAATACTTCAATAGCTGGGCATTCATTATATTCCTCCTTATAGAAATGAACACGGAAAAAGAAAACTGAACTGGAGGCTTATTCTGAAAATATCCGTCGATTTCCATGCGATCAAATCCGTTTCTATTTTGCTTCATTATATATATATGTATATATATATATATATATATATATATCCGTCTATATCCGATTTCGCTATATATCTGTTGATTTCCATGACAACCGAAACGGATTCGATGGTATGGGCCGTAAAAAAAATATTCATAATACGAATACAGCCGAATCGCTTTTAAAGCGGTCGCTTTCATTTCCATATGATCAAAATATAAGCCAATGAATGAAGCCAGAATGAGCCTCCTGGGCCCTATCCTATATAGGCCTAATTCCAAAGTTTTTCAACAATTTACTCACCTCCCTTGCAATTTGAATTGTTATCGTTATCGTAATATGAAACAAGAAGTAGGAACTTTTCTCACAAATGAGATAAATCATTTGTAAAACTTTTTCAGCTGAGGAGATATTTCTTTTCTCTTTAAAAAAAAAAATCCGTTCTATAGTCTCGCGTAATTAATGTTTTTCAAGATTTAAACGTATTTCATTGTACCGGAACTACACATTGTTCACGTTTAAGAATAGTCACAACATTATAACCTTCATTTTGGCACACCCACAGTCAAGCCATCTTTAGTGGTTTTGTGGAAACTATGAAGACTTGATTTAGTTACCGGTAGTGTGTTATCTGAAGAAAAAAAATCCACTTTCCAATTTGAATGTTAATTTTGGCATATTTTTCTTTATTAATTTCCATTCACTTCTCATTTTGTATACATATTTAATTATTTATGCATAATTCATCTTTTATATCTAATTAATTGATTATGATTTACCAATCAAATGAAATCAAACTTGATTTATTGTTCTAGTTCGAGCAACAAATCCACTGTCTCTTGCCTCAACCAGGCATGGATCCTTCGTTGGTAGTATTCAGTAATGGTACCGTGTCGACGCTCGACGAGGCACTGTCCAATCGTAAACTAACAAAAGAACCAGCTGATTCGGATGAAGTGATGCAAGATTGTCAACTCATATCACATAAGAACAATAATTATGTAACCTTTCTAACAGTCACGCCATCAGAAACAGATTTCCATATTATATCACCTGGTCAACCAAATGCGAACTTAAAATTTCGATTGAAAAGGAACGATCTAGTTCTTCGGGGACATACTATTCTCAAAGATGAGGACTTATGTTACCTATACACATTGTGTGAGTATTTAATGGAAAGTACTATTGGTATCCCCCTTTTTAATTGTATTTTATTTTTATTTTTTTATTTTTCCTTTTTTATTTGTATCCCATTTGAGAACTACTGACCTAGACAATGGACAACATAAGATTGTTCTATATCGGTTATTTGTACCATATCGTACCATATTGATGTAGGCCTATGCGAGCCTGTTGAAAACCATAAAATATTGTGTGATAGGCATCCCACTTGACTTGCTAAAAGTATTAGCTTTTTTAAGTAAATAAATAATTCAAGTGAATCTATTTAAGAAATCACATCCAAGAAATGAATTTAGTTAGTTAGTGTTAGGGTTTAGAGATGCGTCGACATCGAGGGAAATGATTTTTTTTCCCAATATTCTTTCTATCATTTATCTAATTGATCATAACAGCTTTAATGTAACTACAATTGTGTGGTAATTATTTTGTAGGTAAAACTGCAACTAAATCTAATCTATAAATTGTTTGTAGGGTCTGATGGGCAACTGTTTTCTCTCCGTCTTTTCTCCGAGCACCAACCAGACTCTCCTGGATCGTTGGTTCAGATTCTTACCGGAGTGAGCACAAAACATACTGTGTCGATGACCGCCCTCAGCAGCAGTCACATCGCAATGTATGGCGCAGACATAAGCGAGGAAGGAGCTATACTCGTCATCTTCAACACTCGTTTCCGACTGATACAAGCGAGACAAAGGTCAAAATTGTTTGGAATTGCTCCCCGATTGTGGTGTATTGGCCTCAACCTGTTTGTAGCAAGCGGGAATTTTTTGACCGTGGTACCTTACCGTTTAGAAGTAGCTCGGTTGGCCGCTCTGGTGGGTTCACATAAACCCGAAGAACGTAAAATGAAGAAGGCCGTCTGGGGATTTGATCAAAACCCTGTTGCAATTATAAGTCCACCTGAAATCATTGATAAAAAATTCAACCAATTATCGACTAGAGGATGGTCGCAAGCTGCAATATTCAACGAAATTCTTCCTGATTTGATAAAGACTAAAGACTCATCTACGATTGTCTGGTGTCTGATGAATCTTGAAGATATTTCAGAAAATTGTGTGGTCGAGCTTCTTAATTTTGGTCTTTCTGAAAGTGATACGACTTTCAACAAAGTAAGTGAGAAACAAATCGAAATGGAAGTGGATGATGCGGAAAGCGTGAAACCTGTTATGGAGCTATCGCGTGGAAAGAAGAGGTTCTTGAACGCTATCATGAACGTACCATTTAGCGATGTAATGTTAATTCCTCACCTTCGCTCGATGTCGTTATCAAGCACTTTAGTTTTGCTTGACTACCTAGCAAAACGGCTTACCAACTCTGACGACGTAAAAGCGATGGAATGGCTCGGTCTCGTCCTAGACTCGCACTATCAGGCGTATCTTCTCAGTAAGGATCCAAAAGTTATCGACATCTTGAAATCTCTACGTACACTAATACATACGCATGTATCGATCATTGGAGAGCTGAAATGTCTGGAACCTGTCCTTCAAAAGTTGAGCGTAGGAAAGTCTGTTATAAAAAGATCACAGCTTGGAAATAAATTCTATTCCATTGAGGTGTTACAACTTTATTAGAGCTACTGAACTTTAATTACTGAATTTACTGTTATAGGCCTATATTATGAGCATTACTACTGCTGGGAGTTTCTATAAAATATTTACTAGTTGAATTATATACCGTACATATATTAATATAGGCCCCTAATCGATGTCAATGATACCTAAGGTTATCAAAATTTGAACCCAGATACAGAAGGCCTCCTTGCCAAAATTACCATGTCAAAAAAAAATGTCTGCTCTATTCAATAGGCTACTTATGCACCTGAAAATATGAAAAGAAGAATTTTTCTGTCCAAAATATGTTCAAATATTGTACCCTATGCAGAAAAAGAATAATTGAAAATTGTTAATTGTTAATGAAATAATTACTCATGTCATGTTTCTCCAAATTTTCGTATATAAGGTAGGCTACTTTCAAAGTGCCTTTTGGGTCAAGTGCTGTACCCAGTGGCGTAACTACCACAGGGGCAGCTGGGGCAGTCGCCTAGGGGTCCATAATGTATTCCCATAGCTTGTTACTTTGACTACATTTTGGTGAAAAGTCAAGTCAACTATTTTTCCTTTCAAGAATGATTGTCATTTAATCTTTATTTTCAATAGAACTATTTTGTTTTTATAGAATGATATAATTGTGAATCTATTTTAATTATAATCCTGACTTTTTTTTAACCGTCTTCAATAGTGAATTGAAAAAACATGAAATATGGAGGTTGCATATTGAATAATATTGAAATTTCATCATTTAAATTGATATAGACCTATAATTTTTTTTTGTGGGGGGGCATTCGAGTCCTTTGCCCCGGGGCCCAAAATTCCTAGTTACGCCACTGGCTGCACTGTATGTAGTCCTCCCTGCTATCACATAATGACCTGTAAATGAAACAATGTGTGTATTCTGCTTTTAACCATATTTCAATACTGTACTTGTAATGACCATTTTTCTATCAAATTTTCACTGCAGTATATACAGGCCTGTACAAGTAAATCTCGAACAGAACATCTCGAGTATTTATATGATATCACTGTGTGACTACCTAGACCTACGGCAGGCCTATTATATGCGCTTGTGAATTACGCAGATGCGTTTCTTATCGTAAACATCCCAAGACAAAATCTCCAAGTAACAAATGATGATAATATTAATAAACTACATACTGAATTTGTACCCGTGTTCTTTCGCATATTTTATGTGTGCATCGCTTCCTGACTCCTGTATACCACGACATTGTGTGGTCACTCATCAAATAAGATTCCTGAAACTCGAGTTTCCAAACTTCATCTATGAAATGTGCATCAACAACAATTTATGCAAACCTAAAGGAAAAGCAATTTCAAATCTATGACATCAACCATACTGAAATATCTCCTTCTGGTTCAATATAAAAAATAACTGAATTGAAAATTATGTTGTTGAGCTGCTTTCGACTACGATTATTCACTGAATAAGGAACATTTGACTGGGCCAGGGCAGCCATACAATTTCCTGGTATCCTTTTCATGTAAAATTGTCTGAAGAAAGCATCTAAAATCAAATTGCTTCCCAAACTCCTCTTTGAGGGTTGCCTTTCGATATTGCACTGAATCAATTCGGTATTGAATGAGCAAACAGTTGACTCCTGTAGCAAATCATCATAGTGGTTAGTTGGAAGAGCGGCATCCCACCAAACCTCGCCATTTTCTTCAAAATGCCAACTATTTATGTAACTATATGTATACGTAACTGTGTTGTGTTTTGAAAGAAATAAAGACTAATTATTATTAAACACGTTCTAGTTCAGCACGTCGGACATTTTGTTGACGCTTGAAGTGTGTACGTGTTTGTCGAGACGGAGGCAAGTCGTCGCTGTGTGTCACAAGATAATTGTAGAAAGCTACATAAAAAGACATGATTCAGACCTGAAAATGTTGATAATTTCGATCGATATTCAACATCAAAATTTTTATATCTGACAAAACTCGCAATTTTTCAATCGATTTTCAACATGGCATGTTTGGTATCGTTTACAAATTCCAAATTGAACTGCAACCTTGACATTATTGCACATTTATAGTAGCTACTCGAGCTAATAATGAAGAGTGTAAGAATAAAATGTGTAGATAATTATTTTCTCAAGAGCAAATTTTAACAATTCCTGGTTGCTCCATATGCTCAATTTATAAAAAAAAATCTGTTAAAATTACAATCTAACTGTACAAGACATGATGCTGACTTCTGTACCAGCACATGGACTAAAATCTTATGAAAAAGTTGTCCATTACATGGGATTAAAATTCTTCAATCATATACCTTTTACCATTTTTTTGAATTTTGAAATCATTTTTTTAAATCATGGTTAGTTGGAAGAGCGGCATCCCACCGAACCTCGCCATTTTCTTTTAAATGCCAACTATGTAAGTAACTATATGTATACCCAACTGTGTTGTGTTTGGAAAGAAATAAAGACTTTTAATTATTATTATTAATATTATTATCTCAAACAAAGGTAAGGCATATAGAAATCTAAGATTACATTTACATTTACAAATATAATACTAGTTGATGTCTACTTTCACAATTCAAAATACTATAATATTGCATGCAAGTCTCCCCCATATATAAGAAATTCAACAATCAGACACATAAAGGTTTGTTTAAAAGGAGAAATGATCAGACCTAATACTAATCGTTCAAAACCTTTGCTGAAAAATAGTTGGATGAGCGAAGCGAAGACTCAATTTCACCATACCCGAAAAAAAGTGACTTTTTATTTCGCGCTCCACAGGTCAAACGAAAATTCAAAATCAGTTGAAACTTGGCACACACAAGTGTCATTATCTAATTCGATACTGTATAGTTTTGAGGCGCAATCGGTTGAACCACTTCTGAGAAAACTAATTTCAAAGTTTTCAAAAATCCCATTAGAATAACCCAGAGGAAAATAATTTTCATCCGAGACATTTCAAATTCTCAGAGAATTTTAATATAATAATGATACACATTATTCCGAACTTTCACTCAAATCGGATCAGTCGTTTTGATGTAAAAAAATATATAATGTAATTTTTTTAAATCACTCATAGCCATTAAGATACCAATTAAATCCAAGCCACAGGTGTCACCTCTTAACTGTAAACGATTAAAACAAAGCCTTTATTATCATAGAAATCAATAGTGAAAAACAAGATTGCAGTGAAGTAATGGTTTGGATCTCAAGGTGTATATATATATATAATAACCAATCCAAAGATAAGTTGATATGTTCCAGCTCATCCATCAACGCGGCAACAAATAACGCGTTTGCCTAGTATTTTCATCTACCTTCAGTTTAGAAAGAGGGATACCAGTGCCGACAAAATCAATGCCAGTACTGTACACTGACGAAAGAAAAGCAGCTTACCTTGAATAACTTACAGTTTTTTACTTTTCTTGTAAAATTGCAAGAATGAGATGAAAACTTGGATGAGTCAAATAAGTGATATATTTGTCCCTCCTGACATTTTCACTCATAAGTTGCCTTAATTGTATAAATAATTCCAGGTAGCCCTGCTTCTCTATCTAACTACCACTTTGGCATAAGTTAAGGTAGTATTAAGGATTTATTTCTCAGTTTGCTTTCATACATGTATATTACCAGGCAAACGCGTTATGTGTTGCCGCGGTGATGGATGAGCTGGAACATATCAACTTATCTTTGGATTGGTTATTATATATATATATATATATATATATATATATATATATATATATATATATATATATATATACATACACCTTGAGATCCAAACCATTACATCACTGCCATCTTATTTTTCATCATTAATTTCTATGATAATAAAGAAGGCTTTGTTTTAATCGTTTACAATTAAGTGGTGACACCTGTGGCTTGGATTGAATAGGTCTCCTAATAGCTTTGAATGATTTACAAAAATTACATTATATATTTTTTTACATCAAAACCACTGATCCGATTTGAGTTAAAGTTTGGTACAATGTGTATCATTATCAGATTGAAATTCCCTGAGAATTTGAATTCTCTCGGATGAAATATTTTTCATGAATTTTTTTCTCTGGGTTATTCTTATGGGTTTTTGAAAACTTTGAAATGAGTTTTCTCAGAAGTGGTTCAACCAATCGCGCCTCAAAACTATACAGTATCAAATTAGATAAGGACACTTGTGTGTGCCAAGTTTCAACTGATTTTAAATTTTTGTCTGACCTGTGGAGCGCAAAAAAAAAAAAAAAAAGGACTTTTTTTTCGGGTGTGGTGAAATTGAGTCTTCGCTTCGCTCATCCAATTAATATAAAATACAATATGTACAGTATAATTCAACTATATCAGCAGTGAATAAATCAATCTTACGATGCAAAAGACTAGCCTACGAGGTATAACATATTCAACAAAGCATCTGTATTTAATTTATTGTTTCTATCTATTCAATCTATTGTTTAATCTATATTAAAAACAAACAAAATATTGCCACTAAGAATGGTGCTACGGTATTTATATAATACAGTTTTTTAAAAAGCCAAAGCAGGGCCACCCTTGGTAGCTCAGCCAGCTGAGGCACCACTTCAGAAACTGAAGTTAGCGTTGGGAATGGACTCGAGTTCAGTACAACTGCGTAAGGCATGGGTTTTTGTAAACGTTCTTTCACTCATCATCACACCATAGTTTCATAATGACCTGCTCATTCGTACCCCCATATAACTTAGCTCTTGGTGGGGTTGTTGAGCAAATGAAAATCATCAGCCAAAGCAGAGCTATGCAATGATAATACGTACTATGAAGAGTGTAGGCCTACATTCAAAACCATGAAGTCCAAGTCAATTACGGTTAGTACCGGTACTTATATTATAAAATTTAATTTATATAGAGTAGGTACGTATATAGGTTATATAGTAAGGCATTGGGAATGGAAAGACTTGAATTTAAGATTGGAAGAGAATGTTTGAGGTAGTTCGGACACATGAAAAGAATGAGCATGGACAAGATTCCGAGACGAGAATTTGAAAAAACGGGGAGTATAAAGAGAAGAGTAGGAAGACCGCGAGTGAAGTGGTGTGCAGTGATGAGGATGAGCAAGAGACGGGATGGGCATAGAAGGAGGTGATCAGTGACAGACATTGGGATGACAAGTTGTGGAGGAAGCTGGTGGTAACAAAGGAGGAAGATGAAATGCCAGGGGTGGCTAGCCGGTTTTGAAAAGTTTAGCCCTATTTATGGTGGTATAACACCCTCTGACCCAATTGTTTGGAAACAGAGTTTGATTATTATTATTATAGAGTGGTTACATACAACTACGATACTGTACAATAAAACCACAATTCCACTGATTTACAGAGTATGAATTTTTTATTCATTACTTACTGCATGTAAAGTCAACTCATTTAAAAATACCACTATCTTTCAGATCTTCCTCAATGTCCAACACTTTACTTTTAATGTTTCTTAATTCCTGTTCAAGTTGGCGTGCTTTGTTCATAGTATCTTTAGCCGTTGAATACAGCTGTTGCTGTTCCCTCTCGCTAGCTAGCGACACTTGCGACGAAGAAGGCATAGCTCGGCTGATCTTTTTCTCGAGACTATGCAAGCGGTTCCGCAGAAGTTTTATATCGTTTCGGAAACCTTCTGCTTCAAGAATCCTACGTCGATCCAAGTCGTCATACTTATTTTTCAAGTACGTAACCTGACCAGCCATTTTCTGAGTTCGTTCTTTAAACATATTCTTACTAGCTACTGTTTGAGCACGCAGATTAGTCATCTCAGATTCTAACGCAACACACTGATCTTGATAAAGGGTAACAAGATCATCACGTTGACGTAGCTCTTCCTTTAAAAGAAGAACGTCACAATTACTATTCTGTTTTAATCTTGAAGAAGTACCGCTTCCAGAGACTGCATACCCAAGGACACTCGGGTATGTCTCTCCAATTTGTTCTCGGCAGCACTCCAAATTACGAGTGATTTGATGCTTTTCACCTAACCAAGTTAATTCTTCACTACGATGTTTTTCAAGAAGTTTTACAAAATCATCCATAGACATACATAATTTGTCTTGAACTTCTTTCAGTTTTGTGCTCAAGGATGATATCTTAGTTTGTAGTCTAATCCGTTCTACTTCTCGCTCCTGCTGACAAAGTTCTCGGTCTTTCAGGAGAGATTCTATCTGATCTTTGTACAAGCGAGTTTGCTCTTCTAGTTGAGCTGCTAATGATTGAGCCTGTAGACTGATTAGGTCCACGTCGATATCCGCACTCGCAGGCTGAATGTTGTTGGATGCAGTTTTCAAACAGGGATGATCTCCCCTATTCCCTACATTCAATTTGTCTCGGAAGCGCTTCAGTCTAGGTGGAACTTTCTGGGGAACTGAAATACTGTTCCGGGAGTCACACATAAAATATGTAAGCTCCGTTTCAGTTGTACCACTTAACGTGAGCAACAGGTCTATCTTTTTACGATCTTCCACCTCCCGTATTTTGAGCTTGTCATTCTCAGCATACAGTCGTAATACTTGTTCACGCTCCTGATAAAGGTAAACCTGAAGATCACTTACGGCTTGTTGTAAGCTCGAAACCTCAGCATTTCTTGTACGCAGTTCCTGCTCCAATTGGAAACTCGTGTCACAAAGGGATTTGCAGTGGTCAACTTTCTCTTGCAAGTCCTCGTTATTGATTTTGTACTGTTTTAATTTTTCTTTGTAATAAGCTAAAAGTTCTGGAGATGGTTTCAGTTGTGATCCTAGACCTAAAAGCTGTTCATCTTCTGCTGATGATCTAAGTCTAGGTCTAAATGCCAAGGGGTTGCTGCAGCTACTTCCATGGTAATTTGATTTGTGTAGAGGCAAATTTTCATGAACACTAGTAGATTTCAAACAAATCCTAGCTTTTGGTCGACTACTACGTGTTTTATTTTTCTTGGAACTCATTTAATTTGTTTATTTACTCAATATACCGAAACCAACCTCGAAATCAAAGCCAAGACAGTCTACAAGTTTTCGACTTTTAAAAGCTATTTGAATTAACCGTTTACTAGGTCCGCGCCATCTTTGATCGGTGCAAAGAGGTAGTACCGTAGTTGGTCGGTTGTTTGCCCCAAAGATAGTAGTATCGGAGTATTTCTGCGCTGCAGGCAGTGGGCGTGGCGGGAAAGTTGTTTTGATTTACAGGGCTCTGACGACAGCTGTTGTTGTTTGCCTGTTGACGTCAATAGACCTCGGTTCGACTTGTGTCCTGTGTGTTCTGTTCGACCTCGGGTCTGTCTTCCTCGGTTTTGCTATTAGCGAGGTATTTTTTTTACATTTACGCAACAAGAATGGATTCTGTAATAATTTCGTGAGCATAATTACAATCTGTGAATAATCATGTCTTCTAGAGAGGATGATGAGAAACTTCTTAATTTGTACAGATCGTATCCGTTTCTTTATGATAAGGATTCACCCGACTTCAATAATAGAAAACTTCGTGAGCATGTGTGGTGTGTAATATCACAACAGATGGGATTTGATAGTAAGTTTTTTCACATTTGGTCTAACCTTCTCCCCGGAGCCTTTGGTAGGCCTATGCTTTGGCTATTGTGGCTTGTCATCTCTTTGCGACTTGTTTTTCTACAAAACAGTAAGAAAACTTGATGCACTTGCATATATGCAGAAATTCCATTGGGTAGGACCATTGATTTTATCTAGGGTACTATTATTTTTATTGTCTTCGTCACTAGAACTAGGTCTATATAGGCATAAGCTTAAAAGTTTGATTCGCAACAGTTCCAATGAGTTTTAGAGTTATTTTACGTATGACAATTTTCCTCCCACGCCACCCCCATTGTTTGGTGGGCAAATAGGTCAGGTGCGGCTTGCCTTGATTGATGCATTTGAAAGCTAGTGGTTTGGTTGTGCTAAGCTGTACTTTGTGCAACTTCATCTGGCCAACGAGACAATTGTACTCAAACGTCAAATAAAATATCATGCTGTATTCATTATATACTGAACCAGCCGAGTGACTAACATATCTGGTTTTTATGGTAAAGGTCCATGGAACAAATCTTATTGCAGGCCATAGGCCTGTTGTTTAAATTGATTTGAGTGTTCTAGGAAAATGCAGAATGTGCGTTGTAAGATGAGCGAGATATTTTTATGAAATGTAGTGGAAAGCAATACACAACCTTGATTTTATAACTTTTATCACCACCTTCCTGTTTTACCTATTGATTATGTTAATTGTTATACAATCTAATTTGTTTTACCTGTTGGGTCATCTTAATAGCTTTAATAGATGTAAAAAAAATAAAATTTATAACGACTGATCCAATTCATGTGAAAATTTGGAACATTTGTGTATCGATAAAATTGAAATTGTGTATTGTATCGGGAAATATTCCTTCTAAATATTACCCTCGGGGTTATTTTTGTGGGGTTTCCGAAATTTCGAAATGGTTCTTCTCGAAACTGATTCAACCAATTGACGACTCGCAGTCTCCACCCCCATGACGTCAGAAATCATACCGTCGAATTCAAATATCCAATCGGGGTATCTTAAAATGACTACAAATGATATGATCCAACTGGCTGACTGATAAAGCCACGCCTATTTCGAGTTGTCAATTGCGCCTCCAAGCTCCAGGTTTCCAAAAACATTGTGCTTCCATTTGACCTGTGGAACGCAAACAAAAAGAATATTTTTTTAAAGTGCGTAAAACTGAGTCTTCGCTTCGCTCATCCAACTAAAATGCCGTTTTGTCAACAAGGTTATTAGAACTATTTGTATTCATAAAAGAAATTACCAAAGTTATCTCAAACGGCTTATTTTACAGACGGTAGGCTGAATTACACGATCACCATCAAGGCAAGCTCCTGAACCGCTTGTTTTAGGGCTGGTATTTCCTTACTCGTCTGGATTCTCTCTTTTGGGAACAGTCTGCTGGGGTGGGTATTTGTGGTGGTTCGTTGGTCGAAAATATGTACGTCCCCTGCTGCTTGCTAAAGTAGTTTCGCAATTAGAAAACAATTTAGTTTTCTGAAAAAATAACCTAAATTGCAGAGATCACTCGTCATCTTTTACTTTTACGCATATTTCTGACGATTTTTCCCTACGGTGTAATCCATTTGAGGTACCGTAGTACTGGTTGGTTGACGTTTGTTCAATCCAATTCTGGTTGAACTATTTTATCAGTTGTATTCTGTTATTTGTATTTGTATTTATTGCCGTTTCTTATTAAAGAACAATATTAAAATTGTATAAACATTGTCAGAGATATTAGGTTTCAAGGTTTCGATCTCCCACAGTAAATGTCTATTGAGGGTCTATTTAGGGGTGGAAAATAGGGAATTACTGGGTTGATTTTCATTGAACTTCCAACCAATATTGAGACCTCTGATCATTTTTGAAATTTTCAGCTCAATTTTAATTTTGTCTCGATCAAAAGCTGAAACTTCTGTAGGGTCCAACTACAGGACGTAACTTGGCTTACTTTGTAGAACCCTCCAGGTCAACATAACGAAGAAATCTACACGTTTAGTCAAGTTGAAATGCAACGTACACAAGCCATGGATATGGCTTTATTAAAAATAGAGAATCAAGGTCTACAGCGAAACACCAATTTCAAGTTTTAATCAAACATTTTAGGCATGCAACTCTGTAGGCCTACAGCTCTGGCAAGCAGCTGCGGAGTTTAAGCCGAGCTGCTGGCCACTCTGTAACTGTAACAACTGTACAGTAGGCCTACATGAATAAACTTGTAATAATAATAATAATAATAATGATGATAATAATTTATTCACAGTAGGCCTATACTCATTTACAAGTTGTTTCGGTACAATGTTTGCGAGAACATGTAAATGTTTTACAATGTAGAACTATTAATATTTCAGCTCGTACGTGCCAAAACAGTATTGAAGACATCGTAGATCGATATAATAACTACGATAAAACAAGAAATCAACCATCGGAAAGAAGTTCTTCAAATCTCACCATGAACTCTTGGCAGTCGGAAACGTGTTCTAGGCCGACTGTGTCAGCAATGCCAAACTCATCAACACTGAACATACCATACACCGAATCTGTGTGCGAACAAATGCTTACGGAGGATACCAAACACGTGCTTACTGAAGATGGGGAACAAGGGTAATTGTTGCTTGATTCAGTCAGATGTCTAATGCGTAAAGATTCCCTTTCATACATTGGACGTTCACACAAAACAGAAACTCAAAACTAATCGCGTAGTCCCTTATACCTATCCTATGTGAAAAGACATCACTTCCCTGAAACTAGATTTTAGTGGATAGTGACAATATTTATTTTCCTAATTTTGGAGAAAACTAAAAATCATCATCTCAATTTCGAGAGATTATAATTAATTTGTTGTTCTCCAGAAACGACGAGTCATGACGTAGGCATTACTGATTCTGTATGGAAACATAAACAGAATCGAGTAATGTCTAAAACATGAAAAAGAAAAAGGGACGGGCCCTGGACGACAAATAAATAAATTATGAACTATGATTACTGAAATTGAGATGATGATTTCTAGTTTTCTCTAAAATTAGTGAAATAAATATCGTCATCATTCGTTAAAATATGGTTTCAGGGTTGTGATGTCCTTTAACAAGCCTATTGAAGTTAATTGTTGATGTTTAATAAATGTAGGTCTATGTATAAACAAAACCTGTTACGTATATCTCATTAAAGCTTGCCATTTAAAAAATAGACTGCAGAGCATTATGAGGATTATCTTCCCTCCCATAGGCCTACCCCTGTTTTGAATGGACTTCTCAAATAGCATTGCAAGAGGTCTAGACCTGTAGTCTGACACTCATTGATTAGTGTTATTATATAGGCCTAGTTAGGTAATTTCCTTTTGTAAATTTCCAATTAAATATGCAAACGTTACAATTAAATATTAATCTAGATAAGCAGTAGGGGGCCTAGGCCTACTTCGATGCTGTCTCTCCAATCAAATGTTCATTTTAAATATTGCTAGTTTATTTGAGTAGTTGCTTGAAAAAAATAATAATAATTTAATCTTCTGATAGGAAGAAGGCCTACAAATCGTTCAAAGTAATAAATGGTACGTAGTTCCGCTTCATTTTCAGCACAAGGAAGAAGAAACTGTGGTAAAGGAAAGAGTTGTCACTAGACAAGCAGATATTATCTAACTGACAGACTATCAACATTTGTTTCAGGTGGGTGTTCACAGTTGGCTATGACAGCAACAAAGGTAATCCAAGCTTGAAAAAGTCAGTGAAAATGGAGAGAAATTCTAGAAACAGTTTCCACCCAGAAGAAGTTATGCAGTTTCATCCCCAATTCCCCTGTAGCGTCTGTTCAGTGATATGCCACGAAGAACTCGAGCTGCACCGTCACATGCAGAATCACATGTTTATTAAACCCTACAAATGCAGCAAGTGCATAGCAGCATTTCCGTCTTCAAAAATGCTCAACAATCATATTATAAAACACCACCCAGAAGAACAGCCACACACTCGCCAGTTCGCCTGTAACTTCTGTGAAAGATCGTTCACTCAAAAAAGCAATTTAAAAGCTCACGTTAAAATTCACACGGGAGAAAAACCGTTCTCTTGTTCGCTATGCTCGAGAAAGTTCACTCAGTCCAGCAACCTTAAAGAACACTTGAAGATTCATTCGGGAGAACGCGCACACCAGTGTACGCTGTGTCCGAGAGCGTTTACCCAATCGAGCAACCTTAAGGAACATTTCAAAACGCACACGGGAGAAAAACCGTTCTCCTGTTCCTTGTGTTCTAGAAGGTTCACCCAATCGAGCAATCTCAAAGAACACATCAAGATTCATACCGGAGAGAAAAATCATACGTGCTCTTTATGCCCCAGGGCTTTCACGCAACTGAGCAACCTAAAGGAGCACTTCAAAACGCACACAGGAGAAAAACCATTCTCGTGTTCCCTGTGTCCTAGGAAGTTTACCCAATCTAGCAATCTCAAAGAACACATTAAAATTCACTCGAATCAACTTGAACATGTCTGCGCGATTTGCGATAAGAGTTTCGTTCAGCTCAGCAATCTGAAATCACACATAAATGTTGTTCATCGCGGACACTCGGCCGTAACCGGGGCAGTCAGTTGCGAATCTCCGGTCAAGTCAGAGTCGTTCCCAGAACACGATTGTTCAATGAAGAGTAAGAATGAAGCATGTGCAGTGTGTAAACGAGCATTTTTACGGTCGGTAAATCTCAAAAAACATATCGCAAGCACAGATTGTAAACATATTGATGCGTAGTTTCCTCCTTGCAAAAGTGATTGCATTTATTATGGGACGATATAGTAGTTAAATGTATTCTTAATTTATCACTTCTGTGTAAGTTCAAAGCTACAAGTAGTAGTATCCATTGTAGGCCTTGTCTAGTATGTATGAATATATATATATATATATATATATATATATATATATATATATATATATATATCCATAAACACAGTGAAACTGCTATCCATAGTTTTTCAAGGGACCAGGAAAATATAACCATCCATGCAGGGAATCGATCCATCTAGAAAAATTCAACGTTCATTATATGAGTGAGGAGTGAGGATGATGAAATGAATGATACAAGCAGGAAAACAATGGATCCAGGAACTATGCATAGAGGGTCCACTGTACTACATATTTATATATCAGAGTCAGCACTCTGTATAAAAGGCCTATTATTAAAATTATATATTGCTACTAATACTATAACTATATGAGGCCTACCAGTTGCCTGCAGTGTTACTCTAGAAATTGTATACAGTACCGTTCACAATTCAGACGTATGTGTAGCTAACTAGTTGACGTTACTAGCTCGATGATCACACTCTTTTTATCAGGTCTGCTCGGCATTTCGGTACATTACCCATGTTTTTTTTTTTTTTTCAAGAACATCGAAACTGGATACAAAATCATTGTTTCCCTATTAAGGCTATGGATGAAAGGTAGGATCGTTTGGACGGGGCACCACAAGGGGGATCTTACCACCCCATTTTAATTACCTATTTAATACCAATGAACTTCAACACTAGGACATTACCTATGTAGCAAACTTGATTAGTTCCTATTCACTAATCTTCATTAGACTTATTCTCAAGGTCATATAAAATATAAATACCCTTGGACCTTGACTGGAAGCCTAATAAAACCAAAAAAATAATATTACATGAATTAAAGATGGTTTACTTTTACTCGCAATAAGTATGTTTTTGTAAAATTCAATGTGCTGCTCACTAATATTACGTAATCAATTTTTAAAGTACATATTTATCTGGACCTAACTCACTTGAATGTAATCTGACTTGCTAATTGACTCTTTCCAAATTCATGTTTGCTAATGATATTTAGAATACAGAAATGATGAAATGAATACTGATCAATACTATTTAATATTAATCATTTCTACCAATCCCTACTATGATCCTGTTGTATTTACAGTTTGAACTGCGATGATGTTCATAAATCTACAGTAGTACGTATACTAAAGTTCATTTTAGTAGAGTGATAAATTGTTGGTGCCACGGGACAATATGTATTGGGTCTGAAAACTTCTGTGGAATGGAGTACCGTAAAAAAAAATATATTTGTAAACTCGTGGAATATAGTAAACAAGTGGCGATAAAACGGATGGTACCGAACCTGATTGTAAAATGTGCAACTACTAAAGCATGCGACTTTTGCAAACGTTTCCAACTGATGCATGGTGCGTTGGTTTGCCGGTCTCTTTTCGTGTCCTAACTCGGCTCACTATAAACAAAGTTGGTTCCTGTATCACTACTACTATATTTTCACGGCTGTATTTTCAGTACTCGCTATCGGTCTTTCCCTAGATTTGGACTGTAAATTGGTACATATTTCAACATTGGTGGGGTAGGGAGTTGAGACAACATAAGAGACTGGCAACCCTCAATGCATCTTGAACTGGCCTCAAGAGAATGTTTGTGGTTTTTATTAGAATTTTGAGCCTCCTAGATGCCAATATATTTACATTTTCAGTTTGTATTCAAAGTTTTACTGCACATCACAGCTCATGCAGTCAATTTAGTAGTCACTCTCTTCTAGAAATCCACAAGCATACTTTGCCACTAGATGTTTCAAACAGCTACGTACTAAATATAATTGTATACAGTTCCTACATTGAAATGCTACAAAGTTTTGTTCACATGGTCATGTTGTGCCTGGGTCCACTCCCTCCCCCCTCCTCAGACCCTAGCTGTTAATGGGGTCATTGAACAACACTAATAACTCATTAATTACGAGTGGCCATTAGATTTTCGAGATATTTCTTGTGCTTTCCAACGGGCTAAGACCGCTAGATGACTTGATCACAATCCACGAAAATCAGAAACTATATCCTCACCAACCCAACTCCAGTCGATAGCAATCAACAGGTGGCACGTTCAGACTATTTGGTCAAGCCAGTTAGCGATGAGGACAACTGGAGTGGTCCGACCGTGTGTATCGTGATTAATACTGTAAATGTACTCAATTAATATGACAGTATGTGTACACAATGAGATGCAGGAAATGTAGGCCTATAATTCAGAGAAAGTAAATTCTTTCAATTTTTAATTATAATTTATATATTGAATAAAAGAAAAATGTACAGTTTATTTAACAGCTTCCCTCTGAACTAAAGCGTCACTAACGGTGACGATGATTAGCGACTGAAGGTTACGGGGGAGACGTGGAGTGTTTTAACATGTTGCCACTACATCTTCTAGGCTACGGACAGTTTACGCCAGTTGGTCGATATAAGGGACGCAACAGAGATTGCCAACGGCAGCCAAGGACAGCTTGCCGCCAGCTACTTTCCTGGCAACCTGAAATAGAAGTTGAATACATGTTTAGAAGTAATACAAACTTGAGTGAGACTACAATATGATATATTCATTTTCTCTTCAAGATTATTTAATACATATATAGAGGAATCAGTGATAGAACTTATTGATACTATTGTACTACCTATAATAATAATAATAGTTTATTCACAGAATACTCATTTACAAGTTCAAAATGTCGAGTTTGAAATGGCAATCGAAATAACAAGTTTGAAATGTCTCTGTTATTCAGTTATTCTACCCTGAGTTTCTAATAAACGAAGGTTTACTGTACTATAGTTATTCAAAAGATGGCATAATTAGTGACGTAAAATGCTTGAGCATTTTCTGAGCATATTATATATAAAAAGAAACACAATCTCCGAGACTTTAAATCATATACTGTGTTCAAACGTTGATAATGCATTATTAGTTTAACCTGAAAAGAACTCATTTTAGGCCCAACTCTTAGAGAATTCAAGATACAAAGAGAAAACAAAAATTGTGATAGAAAATTTAGAAAAACTATATGGGTAAGGTGTCGAGTGAATACAATAGCATTTCATTCTTCATCAGTTAGATTTATAATTTTTGATTTTCAAAGATCATCATCAGATTCATCAATGGATTCACTGATTTTTGTAAGGGAAAGTCCTTCATTTTATTCATTCCTCATCTCAACAACATAAGCCTCTAAACCTACTAGGCTAGAATTCCTCGCAGCCATCTAAACTTTAAAATAGTGACAGGGAACACTTTTAATTTGAACTGTTCAACATTATTTGCTTGTTTGTCTATTAAGAAGAAAATGCTCCAAAATACTGGGAGCATAATCTTTTGGAGAATATTCTCGAGCATATTGTCGGGTTGCATCACTAAGCATAGTAAAATTAGTAATAAAGGTTTGTAGATTTGGGTTGAGATCAAGGATCAATCTCGACCCATTTGTTTTCAACTGGCTCAAATTCTAAAGGCTGCAATAAAATGTGAGACTTACTGGCAAAAAGTCAGTCATTACCTAACTTGTAGATACAAAACTAAACCAGCATGTCGACGGGGGGAAAGTTTGGATGGACAGACGAAGATAGTGCAACTAACTGTGTACATGGCTGTAGTGTGTTGACTGTTTATTAGCCACTCATAACTAACCCAGTATTAATGAGTTTTTTTTGCATACAAATATGGCAAAAATAGGCTCAGCCTATCAATTTAATTGATACATTTCAAATTAGATGAAAAATTCTGTTTCTTCAAAAAAAAAGCATTAGGCCTAAATACAGAATATGTGTTACCGATATGTCGTGAATAACGAGGAAGATTTGCGAAATATAAATGTACCAGATCACAGTCAAGTTAGACAACACAAAACAACACTTCACTCAGTTCTTCAGCTTCCTCTGAACTGTCGATCATATCAATCTATATCAAATATCAACCTATCTACTTTTATACATATTGTGACGAATAAAAAAAATACATACCAGTACATGATGAAATATGAAATTTCAACTCAAGCTTGTACTTACCTTACTAATGTCTTCAGGCGTCAATTTTTCGACGGCAGCGACCAAGTCGGCGGCAGACGTGTAGCCACCGAGGAGCACAGACTGCGCTCCAAGGTCCTCCAGCAAGTCTGACCCACCCTCAGTGCTCATGAGGAGAGCCGACGAGAGCATTGCCTTGCCACGGCAAACGTCGTGGTCAAACACCTTGCCCGATCGCAGGACCTTCACTGCGGCTTTCACGGCCTACGGGTTACACAAAACACGCTTGAAAATTTATAGAATTGCACAATTTTACTTCGTTTTATCTTTGAAACTATGACGTTCATATGTCTGGAAAACGACAAGATCGATTGTGACAGTTAAATATTATCCCAACAGGACAAGGTGGCTATCAAAAAAAATTCCTACCACTGTCGTGAGCAAAGTTTTTCACCAAGGGCCTACATATTATATTCATTTTTCAAACAAAAAGTGACCAAAAAATAAATTCCAAGCCCATACCTTTCGTACAGGTGATCCCCAAACCAGTTGCACTGCCGCATAATTACAAATTGATAATTATGTATTACTAATAACGGTAAAGCCTGGTTTCCACTCCGAATTTTGTTCGGGTTGAGTGACTAAATTTCGTCGGAAATTTTGTTACCAGTTCCCACTTCGATTTGTATAACTAATAATAAAAACTGATATAAAAATAAATATAACCATTGAAATTATTCACATCATGAATGAGTCAATAAGAATGAGGAACAGAACTAAAAGCCACTGAGAACCGTCGGACAACAAAAAATAAAATGTAGCCCACAGAATCTCAGAATTTACAATTCAGCATCAGACATGAGTTCAGATTTAGGCCTCGCCTATTCACCTTACTAGGTATCAGAGCTGAAAATCCAATTAATAATTGCCAATTAAACCAGCTCCGTAAGTACTTCGAGGCGTGCTTAGATACTAGTTGTGCTCTAGATTAAGGTTCGGGTCTATCAGCTCACCACGTTGGCGGCGGTGCCCGGGCAGCTAAGAGCGAAGCCGAACAGGCCAGAGTCAGTGTAGCTGACGTTGAGAGCGGAAATGGCGAACACAGTGTCCTTGAGACCGGCGCCGACCGCCTGGTTTAGCGGGCTGCTGTCTCCGGCTCCCCATCGGATGGATGGGCCAACGCCCAGCGCGTACTGAAGCACGGCAAACGCAAGCGCTTCCTTCTCATTCTTCAGGCTGGCGCCTTCAACGGCCACGGCCACATGAGCCAATCCTGGACATAGTACGAGTTAATATTAGCTGAATATCTCAAGTCTGGTCGAGTTCTAGAAATGGGAAAAATTCAAAGGAGTTTTGTCACGCTATTTGATGGGATACACTTCTAACAGATATAGGGTCTGTGACCCGATGTAACTTATAACTTGACGTATTCAAATAGGGGTGGTACTGAACAAAGACCTTGAGAGCATACAATTTAAAATGCTGTTCTATTGTTAAGCCTTGCATTTTTTTCAAAAATTAATTGGCGTTTCACTTTTTTCTCTCCGGACCCCTTTTTTTAATCGCCAGCTGGGCTCCTTTCATCTAGTCCGCCCTGATTGTGAATAGGCAAGTCAAATTCCTGTGAGTCAGTTTTGGCGTAAACAATAGTTTCAGCTGCAGTCACTATTGCAACACTGCATGTGACTTCAGCAAGCCATCTAGCACGTAGTCCAACTACTGCGGATGTCCAAAGCCGTGGCCAACAGTTAGGTTAGGCATGCGTACCGGTGACGGTGGCGTTCTGTTTGCGGATCTCTCCGCCGTGGTAAGTAGCCTTGACTTCTGGTCCGGGCCCGCTCTCGAGATCCAGCTCCTGGGCGTAGGCAACCAGTTGTGCGTGTTCAATGCCGACGCCAACAACAGCGGCTCGGTTCGTCTTGTATAAGCATTGCACGTAGTGTTGGAGCTGAAACAATTCACATTCACAAGTTACAAGACTATTAAATCTAGACGACAGACCATTCTATAATTGCATACGAAATGAAATCAAGACTGAGTCCATGATACACCATATTGAAGTATGAGTACGGTATATTGAAGAATGTTGAAGAAATTGGAGTAGACCTATAATGTAGGCCTATAAATTATAATGAGTATAAAATAAAAGTAAATTCAACTTTAGAAATATAATTAAAACATAAGAATGAGTACAGAGTAGGCCTACTATACTTACTCTCTACCTATAAAGTAGGCCAACATTGAACTGATTTAGAAAAACTAGGCCAGCATATTACTCTAATTGAGCCTACAGGTTGAGGAAGAATGAAAAATTCCCATGTATTGGAAGTTATTGGAATCGGTTTGCACAGAATCGATTTGGAGCTAATTCTTAATTACGACTATCAATTGCGATTAGGCAGCTGCTATACCCACGAATTTCGTGAATCTAGTATATGAAAAAACTATATCCACGAAATTTCGTGAATCTAAGGCTGCGAAAAACTATATCCACGAAAGTATTTTCGTGAATCCAAGACAGCGTAAAACTATATCCACGAAAATCACAACTGAATTATGACTTGGCAACATCGCAATTTCGTGTGACACGAAAATTATGACAGTGAAGTGACCTTGAAACTGAAATTTCGTGGATATAGTTTTTTCATACACTAGATTCACGAAATTTTCGTTTGACACGATATTTTCGTGAGACACGAAAATTACGATAGTGAAGTGACCTTGCAACTGAAATTTCGTGGATATAGTTTATTCATACACTAGATTCACGAAATTTTCGTTTGACACGTTATTTTCGTGGAGAATCCACGATTTTCGTGTGACACGAAAATTACGATAGTGAAGTGACCTTGCAACTGAAATTTCGTGGATATAGTTTTTTCATACACTAGATTCACGAAATTTTTGTTTGACACGATATTTTCGTGGAGCATCCACGATTTTCGTGTGACACGAAAATTACGATAGTGAAGTGACCTTGCAACTGAAATTTCGTGGATATAGTTTTTTCATACACTAGATTCACGAAATTTTTGTTTGACACGATATTTTCGTGGAGCATCCACGATTTTCGTGTGACACGAAAATTACGATAGTGAAGTGACCTTGCAACTGAAATTTCGTGGAAATAGTTTTTTCATACACTAGATTCACGAAATTTTCGTTCGACACGATATTTTCGTGTGACACGAAAATTACGATAGTGAAGTGACCTTGCAACTGAAATTTCGTAGATATAGTTTTTTCATACACTAGATTCACGAAATTTTCGTTTGACACGATATTTTCGTGTGACACGAAAATTACGATACTGAAGTGACCTTACAACTGAAATTTCGTGAATTTCGTGGATATAGTTTTTCGTTGTCTTGGATTCACGAAAGTTGAACTTCACGAAAATTCGTGTGTATAGTTTTTTCATGTCTTAGATTCACGAAATTCCCACGAAAATAATTTCAAGTGGTTACGAAATTCGCGACGTTGCCAAATAAATTTTCGTGGATATAGTTTTTCGATGTCTTGGATTCACGAAAGTTGAACTTCACGAAAATTCGTGTGTATAGTTTTTTCATGTCTTAGATTCACGAAATTCCAAGAATTTCGTGTGCATAGTTTTTTCATGTCTTAGAATCACGAAATTCGTGACACGAAAATTCGTGGCTATAGCCACTCCGTTGCGATTATCCCTAGTAAGTCTATTGGAGATTGCATTTAGTCTTGTAAGAATGTTGTTTCAAATTGCAAAACTATTACCGTACTGAGATAGACTTTTCAAACCTTTTAAATGCAATGAAGTAATTTATGTAAATTCTCTAGGCCTGCAAACTGATGAACTGGTAGGCCTAGAATTAAGCAGTAAAAGCTTACCGTTTCGGTGCCAATCTTGCCGACCATGTACTTCGGGCAGTAGAGAGAGTTGCCTAGCCCGGAGCGATAGGCAGCTCGATGCAGCAGGTTCAGCACGCGGGCCTGTGCTGGTCGGGACTTCAACTCGTAACGAATGCGTGGAATGTTGTCAGACAACTCCCACGGCTTGAACACTTGCTTCGACGCAACATCTCCAAGATACTTCAATCCACAGTCACTGGAGATAAGAACACAAATTTTAATTATATTCTTCTCCTATGTAGGCCTAGACCCTATAAAGGCTTTTGGAGATATCATCTAAAATGCAAACCAACACCTAAAATACTGAAGATTAATGATTGTTGTTTGCTCAACAACACCGCCAATAGGGCCTAGCTAGCATATTTGGGAAGATGAATGAATGGATGATACATCAATGATGTTTACACAAATCCATGTCTTGGGCCTAAACTGACTTCGGTTTCTAGGGCAATGGAGAATTATTGACGACTTCGTGGATGACTAAAGAGCGCATTGGAGTTGATTTAGCGAAATGGGCCCATCAGTTTTTTGGTGATAGTAAGTTTTGAACGGCATAAGATTTCAAAATTCCAATACATGGGAGGAGCACATAATAGTTTCAATTCTTCTAGATGGTACAATTGAAAGCCATGTAACTTACATTGCATATTTTCACAGGCTTACAGCTGATTTTTTTTAGCTGTAGGCCTAGGCCTATATCTGTGAAAATGTTAGAACCCAAGATTAATACAGTAATTTATTTCAAATCATTTCGAAGACCTGTACAGTAGAACCTATCTAATAAGTTCCTCATTCATACACTTGGGCCTACCTTTAAATATGTTTCAATTTTTTATCTTACCGATATCTCCCATGCTGGGCCTAAATAGTTTCTTTGGTAAGTTTTCACCCTAGTAAGTTTTTTTAGTCTGGTCCCCTGAAAAATGTAGGCCCTACTAGACCTAATGATGTTCCACTCTATTAAAAATATCTTTATTTTTCCCAATTAGAATTTTGATATCTCATACCATTCAAAAGTTATTACCAAAACACTGATATTTCACTGAATCCACTTGCATGCACTCTCAATGTCCAAATCTAACCAAGCTAAAGGAATAATTAGATATTCAGTGACACTTACATGGCATCTCGGTTTGCTTCCACTGTGTAGGCAATTGTTTCCCTGTCAGAACGAGCACTGAGGTTAGCTCCGACCTGCTGGATGTTTCGAGTAATGCCAAACTGTGTTGAGTTGCTGGTTGTAAGACCAGCAGCAACACGAAGTACATGAGAGGCGCCAATATTATCAGGCGTTTCGTTTCGGGACCCAGCTCTAAGTATAGAAATAAAAGTACAGGTAGTAACATTCTTTTCACAAATGACAACTTCAAAATTATTGACCTGGTATTTGACAAACCTGAAAAGAACAGAGACTCTTGAAATAGGCGAGTAGTTTTCTACAGAAGTGATGACCAGCTTATTAGGCAGAACGGTTGTCTCAACCTTTGCACTCCCGCTGGTAGGACATTGTTCAGCTGCGGCTGCGGCTTGGGCTGCATAGCTTCGTTTCTAATGACAAGAATATGCATATATTATTGTAAGGAGCTAATACACGATTAATATGCTCAAGTCTAGGTCTCTTTTGACGAGAAATATTGGATTCACAAAAAGTGCTATCTAGAGCCAAGTTAGCAGAAACCTTTTAGGGACTAGGTCTAGGCCTATCTGGCCGATTAGGTCTATATTTAGACTCTACTACGCGAAGGTGAGGAATATAGAAGCTGCATTACTTGGAATAATATTTCCTTACCGCTAAGGCTCGCAAGAGTGGAGTTTTCGCTGCATTTGAGGCCATAATTGAAGAAAAATAAGGTCTTCACTTTTTCTGTCCACTTTCTGCAAAATTCCAATATGGCCGAAGAACAGATATTCAAAGCCTTCTAGATTGTACGATAGCGATCTGCCATCTGGAAAACAGTGAAAACTGCGGCAAAATTAACCTGCGGCTATCGGCTTGGCTAGTAAACTAGTAGGCCTAGTAGTTAGTTTTTTAGCAAAAATGTGCTATTTACATACATGTTGATACAAATACAATAATAGTTTCTTTTTATTATAATATTGTACTCCAAGCTCTGTTCTACCACAGCAGAAGGAGCATTGTAGAAATATATTTTTCTAGTTGTCGCTTTAGCTATTCCGTCAGGGATCGATAGGGAACTTGCCACCGCGCATTTATGTGCAACTGCAAGAGTTAATAATAATAATAATAATAATCTAGTGCCAAACATACATCACAATTCGCAAAGCCCAGACCTAGACAGTACTCACAGTAGACCTAGGCCTAGTCCATGAACCTAAAAGTATCTCCTTGATAGAGGAATTGAATTATCTCAACAATGAATTCTCCTATCATGGAATCAGTCATCTCCCAAGATTGCCCAAGACATTCATATTTCATATAATATGATTAGCTCAGAGCCATATTGATTTTTTTTCATTTATATTGTAAATTTTAATGACGAGTTATGATCTAGAAAAAAAAATAGAATTGTGGTTAATGCTATATATTACTTTGTCCACAGAGATATTGACATTGTGAATTTTTCCCACTATAACAAGTGGCATTCGTAAAGTCTAAACTGTGTTTGAAGAAATTTTCAAGATTATGATTAAATTGCATTCTCAAGAACTACTCAACTCTCCTAGAATGATTATGGCTCATTTTGAATGCTGGAATCAATGTATTGAACTTGGTTTTCTCTTAAAATAATCCAATTTTTAACCAATCTCGTATCACATTCACCGCAAATGCATCGATTTTATATGTTGTGAATATAAATATTTCCGTTACATAAACTAGACTATACTAACAACTAGCCTACTATAGTAACTATGGTAACCAAGAACATGACAATATTCAAATCTCAAATAGTGTTAAATCACAAAACTCCATTTCACTAGTAGAGGAAAATTTCATGTATTTGAATGAGCTTAGATAAGCACTCATGCTCTTTTCATAATTTAATTTATTTTACCACATTAATCCTTATTTCAGTTACCTATTTACTATACCACAATCAATCATCATTTCAATCATATCCAATAGTCCCATTCAATATCAAATAAATAACAAAATCGAACAGAGACCCTTTTAAAAAAACTCTGCTGTTTACAGTGAAAAATTACACGGCTGGTAATTTTCTTCCAAGCTATTTCAACCAACAGAATTACTTTCATTTTCATCTAGAAAAGACTGACACATATTTGTGGAGGTCTATGCATGGGCTGCCATGAATTTGCTAGTGACGAGAAGAAAGTCTCTAACAAAATGGAAATTACACAACTCATGATTTTTGAACTCGAAAATAGCAAAAATAAGGCGAAATAAAAAGAGAACAATCTCATCACACAGCTCATACATTTTGATGATAAGTAAGGCTCCTGATCAAATATTAGTTTCTGTAGAATTATTACAGTGAACTTCCATCGTTTTTCACGAAACCAGGAAAAAATCATATATACAGGAAAATTTAATACTGGTTACATGGGAGTAGGGTGGCACACAATAAAGGATAGAAGCAGGAAAACGATGCATCCAGTTTTCATGTATACCAATTCAATTTGCAGAGGATAATACGTACCTCAAAATTATATGATGGAAATGTCAACAGGCTCCCAGTCTCGATAAAAAGCACTACTCATGACTCACGGTATCTCCCATATTAGAAGGACCACAATGGGATGAGAAGGTCAGGAAATTATGATGACAAAAAATGCAGTAGTTGTCTTCAACAAAATGTATTTAAATTATCTTCGTTCACTCACAAACGTAATGCTTTATCACGGACGTTAGAGTGCCCCCCAACACGCATGCAAGCGTGAGAGATTACAAAGCAAATGTTAATTGTAGGTATTTGTGAGAAACAGTTGACCTACAGCATTCAAATTATAGCTGAACAAGGAGTCTCAATAAATTGGAGCACCTTCTTGTTAAAAACAAAAAGTCATACTTGAGTTCCTATTAAAATAAAACACTAAATATACTGTATTTACATATTGTTACAAATATACTGTACTCATTTATTTCGACTCAAGATTTAAATCCTAAAACAACTATCCCAAAAAAGTATAAAATAAGCATTTTTAATTTTCAACATTTTACTTTACATTTTGGGATATGTTTATTAGGAAACATTCAACAAAATTGATAATAAATATTACTCCCTGATCATGATGTACCTACATTTCGAAGGGATAAACATCTCGTTTTCAGCAATAACCGAATCTCAAACTATTTCGAGTGGCCATGGTCAGCCATGATTTAATTTAAAGAATAATAATATACCACGAATAGTACAACAAAAGTGTACTGTTGCACATCCCCATAGTTTCAAATATTACGTAAATATTTCTCTTGCCTCCATTGGATAACAACTGAATTGATACAATTGTTACCTGATGAAGGCAAGAGAAACATTGCCAAAATATTGTTTATATTTCAATTCTGAACAAGTGGGATACTTGTACCTGAGGAGAGTTCAACAGTATGCTTCTGTTTAGCTGTAATTAGCCCATGTTTTCAACGTCAATGTCACCAGGACAAAGTTACGGTGACCACAAAAATAAAATATGTACCATCGTCGAGTGCGTACTCGTAAATTGTCGATCCCAATTAGGATCTAGATCAGCTTTATATATATTTATTATTTATGTACGGCATGTATAGGAGGGCAACTTGGGATCACACATCTTGTTTCAAGCTCTGTGAAATATATCAGTCAAAATATCACAATCCAAGCAAATTCTACTTTTTCTCAAAGGTTTCGTTAAGCGTTATACATATTTAAACATCCCGTTACAAAACACACCTATTATCACCTTTTGAATACAAATTTAAAATGTAATAATTAGAGAGTTGACAAATACTGAATTGTGTAGTTTAAAGTATTCATAGTTACGGTAATTATGGATGTTCAGCCACAGCTAATGAAACGGTAAGAATTGAAAACACAAAAGTTTTAAATGAAAGCTTAAATTACCTAAATGCTCATCAAAATTATCTCATTGAAAAAACAACAGTAATATACTGCATAGGAAAAACATACTCAACTATAATATCTAAAACGTGAAAAACTACCTTGCCTCTGAGTATCAAATTTGGAACTGGGTACCAGCTCAAAGTACCAGGACCCTTACCCTGATGTGAGAATCAAAACCGCAATGACTTTACAGGTGCTACATCACAGCTCAAACAGACCGAGCTTACATGACGATTTTACAACGCTTAGTCGAGCAATAAGATCCTCATACTTCTAGCTTTGGTTAGGTTAGGCTAGCTTCTATTAGACAAGTAGTTCATGTCTCACAGTAGCCAACTGAATCTAACCTAAAAGTATTAAATAATATTTGAGCAACCAAGCACCTCTGAAGTGAAAATATACTAAAGAAAAGTTGAAACGCAAAAGTATTCAATACTGTAAGTTATTTTTTACGCTGACAAATAAAAAAATTTGAGACAGGACCAAAAATCTAGTTTAGGCCCAGGCATTTTATTTTGTTTCATGTGTATCGAGTGTTAGTTGCAAATCGTGGACTACTTTGTTCGTTAGGTATTAAATTAGCAAGCATACAGCAAAGCTCATTCAACTGAAGAAATTATAGCATATTTCGTCGTGTGTCTGCAAATAAATTATAAATAGAGCCTACACCGAAAACGCACGCCATGCGCGCACATATTTTCACTCAAATCAAACACTCGATTTCTATTCTTTGCCTAAAATTGTTTTTGAAGTATGCTTAGATATTGTATTCAAGTCTGAAAATAGACAATGGTTTTTGATCACCTAAATAGTAATGGAAGCTGAAAATTCAGAAAAAAATTCTAGTAGGCAAACACTGGATACAACAAAAATACCGGTAGTAGTTAATGGCATACCGGTAATTACTCGTTAGCCGTTGCCAAAAAGTATTATTATAAATTAGGAAGCGAATAAAAATCGCGATAGCACTGAAGCATCAAATTTGGGTGATCATGACCATGGTGACCACCAGAAAACAACCGATAGCTAATATTCAGTATCACCTAAACTAAGCTTCATGAGCCATCAGAATTCGTTCGTACTTGAGCGCTGCGGCTCTTGATGATGAAGGATAATACTGCGGTACACAGCACAGCTACGCTTGGTTTGGAGACCTAAATGGTTTGGCTCAACCATCAAATTTGATGTTCTGCCATACAGCAGACATCACTCGTATTGTGCTCACCATTTTTTTCTCATGACATTTCAATTCTGACAGTAGGCCTATTATTTATTCCTTTTTCATGGGTTCTCCAGATATCACTAAATACCTTTGTGGGCCTATGGTACTTGAACACATAGAGACAGGCTGTTATTAGGATGAAGATGAAAATACACTTAGAGAAGATCCAACTATCAAATAAAATATTGTGGATGCCTGAATCAAGTTTTTAATAATATTAATATTAAATAATAACTCACATTGTTTTTACATACTGGGCTCAATTTTATGTTGTATTTCATGAGCACAATCTGTTTGTCTCAATTGCCATCTGATAAATTGTCACAATGTTTTAGGTAAACGTATAAATATCTGCCATTCCCAACATTCCCAACAGCAGAGTAAACGTCAGGTTAATAGGTCCTCTGCTTTGAATTGCAGTCTCCAAGTTTATCTATCTAGATGGAGGCTAGACATCTCGACAACTAGACGGATCCAGGGGAGAAAATTTGATATAATATCAAACTTCCTAGTCACCTTTCGCTGGTATCACACTGAGCGAGATGGGCTACCAAGCAACAACCATTGGATGTAAGCCTCCTAAGTGTGATCCGATTATATTTGTAGTGGAGATTACACCATCAGTAGTGAGAATCGATACAAATACAATGTTTTCTAATGTGCCGTAATTGACGTAAACATTACGCTAATAAATTAAATGAATGTGAATCATTCTACTTTCAGTCTTGACCTGGCTGTGGCTGCCCATTGCACAATCACAGCCTGCCAGGACATTCTGACCCGACATTTTATATTATGCAATACTGTGACGAAACAAACGTGGGCTGTAACTTTTATGTGCAACAGGAAATGCGTCACCTTTAGAGCCTTTGGCTGGACCTCGAGTCCAGCACAGTGTGATACCAGCTTCATAATACATTTAGTTTATTGGGACAACAGTTTTATAATTACCCAAAACGCTGACTACTTCATTCAGTTTGCCTTGATGTACGAACACTGCAGAATGAAACCGAAAACGTATTATTCATCAATAATTTACAACGTCACGTGTCAACAGGCGAAGATCACCGATCATCGATTTCATTAAAGGAGAGAAAGAAATGCTTGGCTCTAATGAATAGGTCCGTCAATTTGAACAGGCTAAATATTTCACACAACTCAACAATTCATGTGATCCCAAGAATGGGCCTCCCCAAAAAAAAGGGAGCAGGAGCAAGTGTCTTCAGTATTTTTAAAAATCACAATCTCTCAGTCCGACAAATCGGTGGACAAACTTGCCGAGCGCACGCCGAACATAAGGCTTTTAGCTCGAGCCTATCACATCTCGACTGTATGCCCGTCTTTGATATATACACAATATCTCCCTCGTAGCGTCACATTACGCGCACTCAAGTATTTCAGTTTCTGGGCGCTAAAGCACTGTTGCCAGGCGCCACCGACATCTCTCCTCCCTGGCTGGTATCTCGCTGCGGACTCTGAAACGGCGAAACGTGGTGAGATAGATATTTTGATCGACTCTACGGGTACCGGTAATGACAATTTTAGACGGCTTTTGAAGGGTAGATTGTGTCATGAAAAAAGTATTCTTGAGAATATTTCGATTTTGTACCAACATGAATGGTTCCGAAATCCGAATGTCTGAAGATACTAGGCTTTCGCTCAGGTACAATTTACTGACTTACTACAATAGATTCACAAGAAAAAATTGGCCTACAAACCTCTTTTCAAAGTACCTTTTTTCACAATAGGCCTACGGTACCTATTTGGCTAAAATGTGAAAGGTCACAAGCCACAGGAAAGTGCATTTTCAACGTAGTTATGGACCTTCATTAAATTATTTGAAATTCCAAATCAGTATAGCCCAGTATTGTTTCAATAAAAATCACTAACTGCAATAGATGTCAATTACTGGTACATATCTGAGTTATTATAATTTATAATTATACCACAAATGGGACGTTCAAGACATGTCCACCGCTTCTGTGAAATTATTATATTAAAATGTTGACAAGTATTCTATTCAACTTGTACGGTAATGCATTGTTTTGAATACGGAAGAGATCCGTGCAACATGGTGAGGTGAACTAAACCTCCTCTGACTCAACAGGTGAACTCACTTTGACGTGGATCTGGTGTTTCAGCATCGCCGCGCGCAGAATCAGCATCCGCGTCCGTCGCTGGTACTCCTTGCCGATCGCCACCGACCTCTCAAACGTTGTACTTCTTTGGTCAACTTCTTTCGCGTATAAAATCTGTTAATTATAATCACAAATTAAACCACTGTATCTCATCTGTATCCAAGAGACACAACCCGGAAACTAGATCTATGCATCGTTCCCAGATCCATCGTTTCCCTGTATGTATCATTCATTTTTTCTCACCCCACTCCTATATAATCAATGTTAAATTTGTCTGAATGGATTGTTTTCCTGCATGGATGGTTTCATTTTCCTGGTCCCTTGAAAAACGATGGATAGCGGTTTCACTGTAATGACACTATTTATACCCCTAATTTTAGAGAAAACTAGAAATTATTGTCTCTATTTCAGAGATTATAACATTTTTTTTTGTCCATGATTCATGACGTAGGCATTATCGATTCTGTATAGAAAGTAGAAACATTTAAAGAGAATAGAGTAATGGCGAAGTCACGACTCAGGAAAAAAGTTATCCTGGAGCTTGAATAAATTATTCCCAATCTCTGAAATTAAGATAATGACTTGAAGTGAGATGATTTGAATTTAGATGAAGAAGTGGTCATTTCTTATATCAAATCAAGTGAACCATTTATTTCCCTCTTCACTTTCAATTTTGATGAAATTCATACCAGTTGTGCCAAACACCGTTATGACAAAGCCTGTGAATTTTGGGCTCCGTAGCCCTTATAGTTTTCGAGTTACGCTATGTAAAAAAATCCAACTTTGGAGCCCTTTACGCCGTTCCAAAATTGGTTACTTTCAAACAGTTCAGCGCAGACTTTTTTTCTTTAATTAAGCTTTGATTTGATGAGAATTATTGGCATTAGATTTGATGCTAATCTGTGCAATGAACATCTAGTTATTAGTGTTAACATTTTTTGGTTCAACTTTACATCTAAAAGGGTAAATTTAGAAGAGAAAGCATTAAATTATATATATATGCAAGCCAATAGGCCTACCTGAAAAGCATTGCTAAAAAGTGGTAAGATGATAGTTTTAGGAGATATAACAAGGTCATGCTATGATTGTGTATGAAAACTCTCAATATGTAGTTTTTGTTGACATTAAATATATCTCTTATGCACATCATTATGAATCTAGGCAAAAGTGACAGTAGGTCTATATATTTATTTTTCACAGACAATCACGCATGCATGACCTTGTTATGTCTTCTAAAAGAAACATCATCCTACCACTTTTTAGCTATGCTCTTCATGTGTTGAATATACATACAATTTACTGTTTTTTTTCTTCTTTTAATCTACCCTTTTAGATGTGGGGTGAAACCAAAAAATGTAAACACAAATATCTTGATGTACATTGCACAGAATAGCATCAAATCTGATTACCAATAATTTTTATTAAATCAGATTTTAATTATAGAAAGACAATATGTTCCTACATTTAATGGTTTTGAAGAAGCAAATTTTGTAACGGCGCAAAGTGCACCAAATTTTGTTTTTTCTACATGGCGTACCGGTAATTTGAAAACTATAAGGGCTACGGAGCCTAAAGTTGGTACGATTGGTCGACTCGGTGTTTAGCAGGACTGGTATAAATTTCTTCAAAATCAGAGATGGTGAGGTAAATAAATTATGATGCTCGGCTCAGTTGATTTGATGTAGAATGACCCTCATGCCGAGTCAGACCTTTTAAAAAAAAAGTACAGCTGAATATGCGTTTAAATACAGTAATTTTGAGGCAAGTTTTTACCAACAGAATGAATTTAGAAAATGTTACATTATAGTTCAACATAGTATTTAAACAAGGTGGAACTGGGGTTGTAATCGCTGCTCGAGATACAACCCACAGATCGACGACTACGCATCATAATTACCTTATTGTGCGAGTCGATGCGTGCCTGTATCTGTCCGTCAAGGATGAGCTGCATTAGTTCATCTTCTAGCGCGGGCACCGTCGTGTTGAAAGCGGCGGCCATCTTTCTCATGTCCGCCGACAGGTACGGACTGAAGTACTGAATAAGAGCACGGTTCCTAATCTGAGCGTAGAGGGCGTTCACGTGAGGCGCGAGGTACATGTCCAAGTACAGGTTGTCCTAAAAACAAGCAAATCACACTCAGGTTCACAACTATACATGAATACAACATATAAAATTTGGCATTTTAAAAAAGTTTGAAACTAGTGGACATTGTTGCCTGTTGCTTGCAACAATTTATGCTTTAGTTGATGTTAGTTGTGTAGTCTAGCTTCTTACCTTGATTTCATCCAAAAGCCTAAGACAAGAAGCGTATTTTGACTCGTAGAATTTGAATATAATATCCCTAAGTTGAGGTTCGAGTTCGAGGAAGAGTTTAAAAGAGCTGCTGAAGATGACGTTCTTCTGTAATTCGTGGCGGTCGAATGTGGCGAGCGCGCTGAGGCCACCGTAGACGGCTATGTTGCTAGGAGACAGTAGTTCGGGGAAGTCGCAGTGGTCGAAGTTGGCCACGAGAAAGTATTTGGCGGCGGCTTTGTACTTCTTCATCGCCAGCTCGGCAAGGCCCGACGCGCACTTCAGCCGGGTGATTATCGTTTGGTTGCTGTCTTTGCCGTGGAGTTCCGTGAAGTCGGGAGTCGCCTCGGCTTTGCTCACATAGCTCAGGACGTGCGACCAGTTCTGAAGATACACGCTTACCTGACGGATAAATGAGCCGGCAAATATTACACTATGATCTACTATTTAAACACTCTTTCCACAAACAATTTTTGTTGCATGAAATTTCACTAATTGCAGAGAAATAATTTCGATGGTGTAACGGTGTTTGCAATTTCTGTTGCGAAATTTTCATTTTGGTAGCGAAACCTGTGGGCAACAAATGAGAATTTACGAGATTTGGGTACCGGTAGGGTAGGAGATTGTTCGACTTTCAAGTCACGACTTTCCTGCACGCTTCCAGTGTCAATGTATCACAACTAGCACCTAACCTAAACAAACTTTGAGAACACGTTCAACTTCACTATCGGTTTTTGTCCAGACATACGAACAATAACCGATAACATAACCTAAAAAGCTAATATCAATATTAATACCGGTAGCTGATTGTAAAGCCAGATGTGCCGCTTGTTTATAATACTGTCACCTGCTAAAGTAGAACTACATGATCATCACACTGACTTTATTCACCAAGCAGTTTTGACTATATTACCAACATGGGATTATTGTTTTGATTGGGTGAAAATAAATTGCCCGGTGACATCGGTGATTCTACAACAAATCAGTAATTTTCAGTGATACATATTCAGCAATAAGGTGCATGATAATAATGCATACCATAATAACGTGCAGCAGTTGCAAGCACAACACATTTGTATCGAGATTGTCCTACCTTGATAACATTGAGACACATATTGACAACGTGTTTGCCGCTCGTGCAATAATCTCTCGCCCTCGAATAGCACTTGAGTGCATTGGAAAGATCGCCGCAGTCCAGGTAATGGTCTCCTAAGTCGTCGTGGCCCCTCCGAATACTCTCCTTAATCGAATTAGACTTGTAGTTCTTAAGGTCTGTGTCCAGTTTCTCAAGCTGATGACAAAAAATGTATGTAATAAAAATAAGCAGTCAAGACTTGATTACAATGTTTTGAGAATTTACTTTATACTTTGTTGTTGCTGGTAAATCAAGCTTAGGTGGGTTAGGATTAGCAAACATGACACTTACTACCGGTATGTACTTTGTTGAATTGATCAAACTTTCGGTAATAACCGTCAAATCGTACCATTACTTATAACTATGGATTCATTAATTGGTAGAACAAGTCCATCAAAATGTTTACATTAACAAAAGTACCAGTACACACACACACATGAAAAATTAAGAAATTAAATTAACATTTAAATCAAAACATTAGAACCTGGATATAAAGAAGAAGTACTGTTTTTTACTTTCAGGCCTTCAGACGTATTTCCTACTAGGCCTAAAACTACAGCAAGATCTATTTTACATCTATTTTCAAATTGGTTGGTGTGTCACGTCTTTCCAAATAATTGCTGAGAACATTCAACTTGACCTGAATGAAAAGTTACCTTAAGAGCTCCTTTCTTTGCACGTCCTTCCAACCACATGTGATCCAAAGTTGGAACGTCCTGTGGGTGCAAGCCTCCGCCTGCTACATCTGGCAAACTGTGGACAGCAGACTCGAGTAGCTTCTTATGTAGTTGTTGATATAAAGGGACATTGTACGTTTTCATAACAAATGAAATTGCCATCTTCAATGCTTCAGGCCTTAAAGACGGACAATGGTCCGCAATGTACGTAAGTCTGTACAACCTAGCTAAGCCACTGTAGCTGTTGGCATATGCTTCCAAATCCTATTTAATGGCAGACACAAGATATAATATTAGTAGTGGTAAGCTCATTATTAATGTACAGATACGCTATTTACATAGATTTTGTAAACACAGTATCTACACTGGGCTGTAAACTAGTTGACAAATAAAATATGTTAAATACCCTGTGTCCACTGTTACGACAGCAAGTGCTTCAAAACTGGGCACACTAAATAGTCACACTAAATAAATGTAATTCCTAGGCATATATCTCTAGTAATACCGTAAGGTCGTTTTAAGAATAATAAATTCGTTGATCAAGCGATAACTAGCGGATCAACTTGTTACAGTGGAACCTCTTTAGTACGTTTTTCAGGGGACCCTCGACAAAAAAAAATTACCAAAGTGAAAAACTATATTGAAAAAAAAAAAAAAAAATCAACTTACCAAGGTGATAAATGTAAGTCTGAAGAGAGACTTACTAACAAGACTCCACTGTATTACCCTTGGTAACCAAAGATTTTTTTGTACTTCAATTAACATATTTTTATTGTAAGTGCTTATAAGCACCTTACATGTAGTCTACATGTTACTTGGCATGAGTTTTCGTTATCATATCGAGTAACTTGGTTGCCATTTTCAAAATTGCATATAGAACTCACTACAAGACTTGAGGCAGGTCCAGTAAGCGCTCTCAGCAACAATATTAGAATATTATTGTTTTATTAGATCAACGGTTGTCATGAGGGGTTGCCTATCAGGCGGCATTTATATATATTTACATGGCGACAACGAGCGCGTCGAAGGTGAAACAAAATGGACAAGGCGCCTGGATAAATTGAGAGGTGAGAGAGGCAACTCAACTTGCATGTGTGGGTCTGCTTGCAAGAACTGATAATTTCACCAATCATAGTAAAAATACAGATTCAGAACAATTTATTACTTCTTCATTATTCAACTATCCAGGTAAAGCTAATTATTTTTGTATCACTGTTTTTAATCAAGAATGAGTTGCTGGTTCAATTGGCCATTGGGATAGCTACCCTTTGTCTATTTCTGCAAGTAGACATATTTTAAAATCATTATTCAATTGTGAAAATCCATTCTCTTCTTTATAATAATTAAAGTTCTCAAATTTATTTTGGCTTATGAAAAATTCTTGTTTCTCAATTATTTCTAATTTTATATACCACAGTTTTTCACATTTTCATTTTGCACATTTAGTTGGCTCTTTTTCAAAATTTAATTCTCATCTAGTCATTTTGATTTTTTAAATTTGTAGGTCTAGGATTGGACTGGAATGTCATATCTGCTCAAAAATATTAGGACTGCTCTTAGCTTTGACTGCAAATTAATTACCTCCAGTTCTGTGCAAGTTCGTCTTCGAACAAGAAACCATAAGATAGGCCTACCAATAACACCATACAAACAAGAATGTAGTAGGCCTTTACATAGGGTGTATTTCATAGGCCATAGACAGATGAATGAAAAATATATAATAAAAAGTTCAACATACAGTACTGGTCTACATTTCAGGCTAGGCCTCGTCCTAGGCCTAGGTAGTTGAACTATTTGTTTTGAGATGTAAAACTGTCATTGGACGTCAACTACGTAAGGCATATATAAAAGGCAGTGAAACACGAATTTCTCTAAGTTGTTTCTTTCTTATGATGAATTCAAACTTAGTATGTCTAGTGCTCATGACAAGTGCGCGGTCTCTGGCACAGTAGGGCTACAAGCTTGGGACGAGGGGTTTGAACTTCTAGGAGTTTTAGTATGGCAGGCTTATCCCCACTTCCTTGGATATTGTAGCACAGCAAGTATAGTTCTTTGTACAACTTCTTTATTCCATGCATGCATTGACCTTTCGGATTACTAACCAAAGTCGGGTTATCAACAAGATATGGTTCTTCTTCATTATTGTCATTGTCCTCTGGTGGAGCATCTACTTGCATCGGTTCTACTGCATTCTATGACAAAAAATAATATTAATTTTTTCGGAAGTTTTCTTGAATGGGCCTAAGCTATAAGGCCTTACCGGAATATTAGACATACAAAGACAGAGCCATGAGTAAGCCTAGTCCAGGGCCTAGGCCTACCCAAGTACAACATGACATATATCTGTAAGGTCCATTTAGCAGGGCTGAGCCCACGTTTGAGTAGAATTTTCACATTTACTGATAAGAAATTAATCTCATTTTACAACAAATATATATCTTAGTGACTAAAGGTATTATTTACCTGATACGCAGGCTGCAAAGGCGGCTGCTGTAGCGGCATTTTTAATATTTTTGGCAAAATGATCCACAAATTTTCTGTGGAATAAGAGACAACGAAGACGTGAGCAAAGCGAAACAGAGCTGGCGAGTGCCAGTTCTCACCGCCATCTAATGTATTTTCGGAGTTTCTTGTTAGCTCGCATCTTCATATTTACATCCATTCGTGAGTTTTCATTGACAGCTGAATCAAGAAATGTCAAATTTTATACGGGAAATATGGGTTGTGATTGATTTGTAAAATCTTTTATAAGTGTGGCAGAAGCATTAGTTCTTTTCATTAGCTGAAGTTTCGTTATAGAGGACAATGACTTCTCAAGATTCAGGAATAGAAACTGGAAATGACAGTAATGATAGTAGTTATCCCACTCAGGACTCGAATGAATCCAGTCCAATGAAAATGATCAACTTTCGTTATCAGTCTCCAGCTTCACTTAGTACTCAAATACAAACAACATTGAACAGACTAAGCCTTGGCCTCCCTGTGAATAAGCCGTCATCTTCAAATCAGTCGGAAGGTTCCTTCGAAAGTCGAGAAAAACCTGCTAATCCACAACCACCTGAAGATGTTGGCCTTCCTATGTTTCGTCTTCCAAATCCTCGCTCTTCGAATCTTGATGTTGAGCCTCCGGCAGGGTTGTCATTCAGTAATCTACTTCAACCTTCGAGTTTGGGACTAGGAAATGGCTACGAGATTATTGGGATTGGTAAGCAAGCACTTGGGTCCAGACATCTGTTAGGTTAGTCAGTGCTGGCATTGGTGCTGGTATAGTTCTGTAAAAAGTTATGAGCATACCTTTTGTAAGAGAAAAATGCGACGCGTCGAGGGTATGGGTGGAAGGCCCCTGATGTGCTCCGGAGGATGGCTCTTATTATCAGTCATTTTTCAAAGTTTTTTCATGAGCTTATGGAGCAATCTGTGGTAGCTATTAGGTAGACACAGTTACATCAATAATAAGTAGAGATATGTAAAAATAGCAATTGCTATAAAAGCGACAAAATATAAAAGTGCTTCGAAACATATTTTTCTAACCTTCCTTCATGTTTCTGTACATTTGAAGCTGTTTGATCGTGTTTTTGAAAAGACGACAAAGCGCTACAAATATCTGAATCCGCTATGTTTCAACGTATCGGCGATATAGACGCTATATGTGGAATAAAAAAGCATTATAGATGCTATTTTCTGCAGAATATACCAATTGGGAAGTTGAGAGGTGGAGTCAGAAGGAATATCTGCAAATGCAGGTGCCAGATGAGTAGGTTCAACCTGGGGTGGACACCATTTTTCCTGAAACTATCAATTAGAGTGTTCCACTTTACGCCTATATTGTACAATATATATTTAATGTACCGGTACCAATATACTATATTGATATATATTAAGGGTGCTGTACTGATGCAATGGTACAGAAATGTTGTTTCGCTACAAAACGCAATGTTTCAAAATAATAGATACACCAAAGTACTACTTTTCAAATTCTAAAGGCTATAAAAAGTAAAAATTGATGCTAGCCTATATTTAAATGTCTAATTAAAAGTATCAATTTATATGTCAGAATTCAGAAACAGTATTTCTTTCATCCGTAACAATTTATTTTCTATCACTGATATTGTCATGGATTTGCACATTCACTTAGGCCTATAGAAAAGTAAGTGTTGTATCAATCAGATATAGATATAAATTACCGTACCGCAGTCTATTCACGTATGTTAGTAAAAGTACAAACTATTACAGTTGTGTTTATCACATAGTGGGAAAACGGTTTGATCGAATTGATTTAGCTTGAAACGGTTCAAATATTTCAGGTTCATCACGCTGTCCTGAATCGTTTTAATCGAAACGGTTTGGAAATCGAAAAAAGGACGTCCATATTTTTTTATTCATACTGTACCATGTTGCTGTTGGCTTAAAGGCCTGTAAGGTGCAAAACTCAATTCTCACCAATGGTCCGTCTCGTTATGACAGAAAACGCCCTTGCAAAAATTCTTACCCCATTTGACATGAGATAAAAAAAAACGAAAAAAGTCGATAATTTTCGACCGGGCCTAACGAAAATCTCTTAAATTAGATGAGCGTAAGCGAAGATTCCATCCCACTCTTATAGGGCTTTGTCTGTGTTTTTTTTTTTTTTTTTTGGGCACTGCACAGGTCGCAGGGGTTGACTTATCGACATGAAACTTTTTTTGTACACGCAAAATTATCCAACTTAGGACTGTATAGTTTTTGAAATTGATCGGTCGAACCGATTTAGAGAAATATCATCTCAAAGTTTCTAAAAACCTCGAGATTAGTCTAAACAAGAATATTTGAAAAATAAAATCTTTCCAAATGAGATGAAATTTTCTCTGAATGTGTACACACGCATGATACCGTACACATTATCACGATTTTGTATGCAATTCGAACCAGCCGTTTTGAAGAAAATAATTAAATTAACTGTTTTTATTCATCAAATATATCATGGAAATGAATAAAGATTTAGGTTGCCGTGATTCACTGCTTTCTAGATTCGATATTTGCCCAACAATGAAGGATTTTATTCATACGTCAAGGTGTGTAGAATACCAAAATCGATGACGTAGCAAGGGTAGAACTACTTTAACGACTTTTAACCTCATTCAGATATTTCAACGCTTTTTTGAGCTAGGAACGTAGAAGAACTACGATAGGTAGAGAAAAAGTGTTCCTACAAAATATCTGCGCTCGAATGTAATCTTTCGTTTGATATGTATAACATAGCTACTTATTACCACCATATAATTTCAATTGATTAATTCGCATGGCGTGTGGCTTTATGTTGCAAATAGTTATGCCACCAATAATCTTGAACTGTCAACACGTATTTCTACTATGACAGAGTGAGGGCGGGTGTTTGAAGGGAGGAAGTAGAAATTGGTTTATTTACAATGGTTGTCAAAAACTTGAATGACAGACGTATGTACAATACTGAACAAAATAAAATCATATTTGGCGAATATTGGACTTTCTCACACAACCTATTTTTTCAAAATATGTTTTGTAAATATTTAGAATAGTTATTTATTTTCAAAGGGCGTTTTCTGTCATAACATAATGAGACAGACAAAAATTAAGCTTTGCACCTCAACCCCCCCTTTAAAGTTGCAAGCAAGCCTTCTTGCACCCCTCCAAACTATTTTGGCCTATCTATCACACATTTCAGATGCGATTTGACAGTCCTCAATCGCATCTTAAAACATGTTGGAACTGGATCTTTTTGCCCAAAATCAACGTGTTCGGCTAAACCGTTTCCCATCGGTGTGGTAAACGTAGTCTATGCTTCGTTTTTTCTGAATTACCGGTAGGTTTACTGGTACCTAGCAAACATATCATCAACATGTAGGGACTACACTGTTTTCAATAATCACACTAATTTCTTAACTTTCTTCAAAATCTACATTTTATTCATACCCTATTGCCATCAGATGTATTACATATTATTTTATTTCTCCACACAAAGAGAGCAAATTTAGCTGTTTGTACATATTTACTTTTAGCAGTTCTACATTTAGCATCAATTTAGCAATCAGCATCTTTCCTCGGACTGATGATATCAATGTTTACATATATTCATTAATGAAATTGATATGCGCTAAATGACCTCGCTGGCGATGCGCCTTAAAACCCTAATATTCATTCATTGTAATATATTTTGATAATTTGTGGAAATTTGGCATGTGTAGGAACACTTTACCATGGAAATGAAATGACAGAACTGAGACGAGTGGCCGAACCGTTATTTAGGAGACTGGGGTTCGATTCCCGCCATGATCGACCATTCTGACAGTTTTTTTTTCGTGGTTTCCCTCTGTTGTTCAGGTCAATACTGGGATGGTTCCTTAACAACAATCCACCACCAACTCCTTCATACTATCCAAAAACACATAATAAAATAACCTTTTATATAATTATCTCATCATCTCTTATACCGTATTATTCATCGACGCCAATAGTCATCAGTACAGTGCGTCGTTAAACCCAATATATATATATATATATATATATATATATATATATATATATATATATATATATATATATATATGTACTGTATATATATATATCTCAAACTCAGATTTCACCAATTAAATTGGGCCAGGGGGTGTTTCCACCATTTTTTCTAGGGCAGACTTTTCTATATCAATCGATTCCTGCCAGTTCCGACTTCTTTGACTTCTTCACTACTTCTATCCTCTGTTTCTTCTTCTCTTCCTATGAGCTCCCTCCACTTGTCTCTATCCTCCCACCATCTCTTGTCTACCACTTCTTCCCATTATTCTCCTCGGTTGACCACCCCGAACTTGACTCCATCCTGCCACCTTTCTCTTGGTTTTCCAACTCTTCTCTTAGCTCCATTATTTTCTGCTATCTCAAACATTGCTCTTGGTATTCTCTCCTTTTCCATATTACAGTGGATATGCAGCGTAAACAGTATGCGTTCCCCGTTCATATAAAGTTGATTTATGCAAGCATGTAATAAATTAAGTAGGTGTACATCATATACCTGCGTAAGTCCCCAACTACACCACTGAGACACAAGGCTAATATTGAAGGTTTATGTATGCTTGATTTTGTTGGAAAAAGAATCTACCAGGTAAGTTACCATACTTATTTGTAATATTATAGCAGTCAGATGATACACATTGAGTGCATACATTATTACTCTTGGTAAGGTGATGCTTATAATTATCATAACTTGGCTATGTTACAGTAGCGAGAAAACTGCCGATAGGCCCTATAAAAAACATCTTCACAATTTAAAGGGAGGAGTAAGCTGGTTCATAATCTGAAAATATATAATGGTAGTCTAGGAGAAGTTCTGCTAGTTCTGCTCACAAATCCACAAATTACCTTCTGTGAAAAAACTCATATAATTTTACATACCGTGGTTATACAATGTAATGTTGTAGACATTTTTTTCCCCTTTTAGAAGAGTAGTGCTGATTTTGGATGCTCAAGTGTGCATGAAGAGCTATAGGGAACTTCCATGTTGAAGGTTCTTCACTTGCTTCCTATATTTTTTTTTCACTTCCTCTTCTTTCCATCGTCCCTGTAGACTATGTTGGCTACTTACTTACACATGTGTTTACATGCAAATCATAAACCTTGAATACCGTGAGTTTGTATTTCTTTTCAGGCCAAGATTTCGTTTACAGAAATATTGAGCTTCAGCTGAAACTGAAAGCAGTTCGTTGCCGTCTTCGAAGTGCCCGCGATGCTTGGACGCAATTCAAAACACCTCTTGGTAAATAACAAAATATTTTTATATTGGTTTATGTTGATTATTTTTGCAGATTTGTGTGATGCATGTAAGATACTCTGTATTTGTAAATCTTTTTTCCTATATCTTTTTTAAATAATGCTTAGTAACCCCATCAACTGCTAGGTGTTGTTAGAACAATGAAGTGAATGGTGAAGTGAAAGCTTGTGTACATAAACCCATGCCTACAACGGGTCTCAAACCTGCATCCGCCCGATTCCAGATTTCAGTGTAGTCTTAAACTACCTGAGCCTGACAGATCATCGCAGTAATCACTTACTTGACCTTTTCATTTTTTGTTGAAGTTCTTCTTATTTTCCTGAAGTCATTCTAGTCCCTTACAGGTATTCATCTGAATTCATTCAGTTTCCCGCATCTGTACATCCTTTACATTTCTTATCTATCTCCTCCCATGTAAAAATATTTTCAACAGTTGAATTTTGAAATAATCGTCTGTAAGAAATAGAAATACTATTATTGTTGGTGTATATCCGAGAAACCCATCAGGTTACACCTACTTTTTAACAGGTTAGATTATTTAGAATTCCAGATTATGTAACATTTATTTATTTTTTATTTTTTTAAATTAGGGTCGATTTGTAGATATGGAAATGCTCATGTAGCCCAACACGTCAACTTATGATGGTAGTGATTATTAAATACAATGGAAATTGTTGGTACTAAAATAATAACTTCTGTTCCCAATTACCATACACCTTATAGTAAGTATTTAAATTAGATCAGTGGCATTAGTATCAAATCAGTAATCTGATTAATAGTATCTTAATTAGTATTTAGTATCTTAAGTATTAATAGTATGATTATAGTGATTGATAGTATCTGATTAATTAGTATAAATCAGTGGTATTAGGAATAACTTGGAGACGAAAAAATTACATTTTGTATCAGTTTTATATGAATTAGGAATAAACAAAAATTATTTCCTCAATACTTGGGTTTATTAATACGTATGTGCGACTTGGGCATCTCTCACTGATTAAGAAACTTACATTTTCTTGTGTTTATTCATAATTCAATTTATTGAAATGGATTCTATTCTTTTTACGAGAAAACGTTAAGCTCGCTGTAGTAAGGTACAGTACGGTAGTTGAGCAGAGGTTAGATATAACTTTCATGTATTATTTTCTCCATTTTGTGCTTTACACCCTACTAAGATGACATTTGTATTGGTTGTAAGGTATAGTATAGTGTTTGTTGTCAGATGATCCAAAGATACATATATATTTACCAGTATGTACAAGGATTGATATAGATATGTAGGTGTATCTAGAAATTAGTTGATACTAAATTACTAATACTACCTGAGATACAGATAGATGAATAATATACTTGGTTTCACCGGCACATGCAGGGCAGTGGTTAACACACTCGCTTCATGTGATCTGGGTGGTGAAGCGGTATATCAGACCTGGTTTGATATATGTACTTGGTGTAGTTATGAATAGATAATGTGAGAGATGAATGATAGATGATGCAACAGATTAAGAGAAAGCAAGTGATATTTCTCACATCTCTTGTTTCTCTTTCTCTGAATCATCATCCATCATTTATCTGAGTTATCTCCTACATCTTCCATCACAAACAAAAATACGCCAGTTATTGATTACTTAATGACAGGGCCTACACTAAATAAATGTAAATACAATATATTTAAAGTATGAAAACAAAATATGTAAAGTAAATGAAGTATATAAATGGTTATATGAACAATGAGAAGCTTATTTTCAATAATGGTTTTGGGTCTATATTCTAGAGTAGATTTGTGTCATACCAAATCAAGTAGTGTCTATTGGAAAGATGTAAAATATTTTTCTGTTATCATAAAGATAGACAATATGAAAAAGTGATAGAAGAGATGTTACCTGGAACTCTTGGATCCCTATGTATCAATGCTACAAAGATATGGCATTTTCCTCGTAGTACTCAGTAGGCCCTGGCTGTTGTAGATGAGCGCAAGCTTCGTCGAGCCGTGTCCATGAACAACGTCGAACAAGTTGAGCATCTTCTCGCGTCCGGCGTGAATCCCAATAGTTCGGACGCGCACAATCGCACGCCGCTTCACCTGGCCGCTTGCCGCGGCTACACGGAGGTCCTGAGACTGCTGCTGGCGCGAGGCGCGGATCCCAACAAGAAGGACGCGCTCGGTAACACGCCGTTGCACATCGCCGCGTGTACAAACAACGTCCAAGTGGTCACGCTCCTCATCAAGGCTGGTAAGAGTTATATTATTCAGTATGGGAAAACTAGTACCGCTAATTGCCCTACAACTCCAAGTATTGCACCCGGACAATTATTATTTGTCAGATTTGCCCTTTGACCTGCGGTTGCCGGGAAAACGACATCATTATTGTACAGAATATATTTGAGTCTATCCTCAGGTTTAGAATTATTACAGTTCATATCCATTCTAGTGGTCGTAAGATCGAGCCTCACCCTTTTGATAGTACACCTGCATACAATTACAAATAAAGACATATGTCTATAGCCTTAATTGGGGAACAGTGATTTTGTATCAAGTTTCTATGTTATCAAAAAAAAAAAATATATATATATATATATATCTAAAAACAAAACATTTCGTCGTCACCAAAAGTTTATGCTTCAACTTTCAGGCACGGACGTGAGTAGCGGTGACAACAGCGGGCGTAATCCTCTACAAATCGCGCAGTCCAAACTAAAACTTCTCCAACGCACGGGCACGGAAGACTCTGCTCTCGTCAAGGCCCAAGTTGCTCAAGTCGTCGAAATGATGCAGACCTTCTTGCTGAAACGCGGGCAAGACGAGGAAGTGGAGCTTCTTAACGCGTTCTCGTCGCGACTCTCTCTCAGCGACACTCCAGCCAAAGTGGAAACGGACGTTCGAGACTTGTTAGCCAGTCTCTCGGGACTCAGCCTAGGACAGTCTTCTACATCGAAAGAATGAATGCGTGGTTCGAGCGCAGATTGCTCTTTAACTACTGTTATAGGGTTGTATATGTTTATGTATATAAATTATCAAATATCAATCAGAACATATTTATATTGATGTAAAAACAAAATTAAAAAGGCCAAAACATAACACTTTTTTAAACCTGAAATCACTCACCCAAGCTCATTGATATTGGTGACCTTTTTAAATCCAAGTAAGACATGTGATTTCTAACGTAATTTGTAATCATTCAAATTCGTAATTATTGTCACGTCCCGAATTAATTCATCTCAACTTTTATCAACTCGATTCAATAGAATGTACCAGTGGTGTTATTTTAGTACTAGGCTACGTTATCTCAAATCGACTTAGTACATTGCTCTGTGTTGACTTCACCTTTACTGTTGTCTTTCTTGGCAAAATAATTGTTGTACATTGTTTCGTCAGTATAAAGCTGCTCTTACATTGTTATGAATATGAACCATGGTCACTTGAGGTTATTTGTTAAATCGGCCTAGTATAGTTACTAACGTTATGGTATATACTCGATTAGTTTAGAACCCTTCTCACACCGAATTAATATACCCGCATTGCACAAATTAAGGTATTCATTTTAAATACCACTGACATTAATCTCCTACGTGAATAGAAGGTGACTTAGGCAAAGACCTAAGAAGTGTGCGTTTCAAATATTCAATGCATGTACGGTTATATTGATGAAAGACGTTACGTAAATCTGTATCCTCTGGTATGTGAAGGGTTGGAAAAATGTTATTCCAATTCTCCACCTTGTTATTTTCTAATTTAATACTGTAGGACTTTTTGACACATTAATATCAGATTGCATATTATTGACAAGTAGGACTTGATTTAAAGAATATTATTTCGTGATGAATTATATGAGATGAATGATAGATGATTGATGTAGGGTAAAAGAAACAAGTGATGTGAGAATGATGAGGTGGGTACAATACATGATGAGGAAATACATAGACAGAGCACAATTGTCCAGTCCACACATGTGTGAGAGTTCTTTGTGCTCTATCTATGTGTTTCCTCCAACCTGTACCCACCTCATCATTCTCACATCACTTGTTTCTTTTACCCTGCATCATCATCTATCATTCATCTCATATCGTTCATCACAAAATAAGATTGGATATTATTCAAACTATTGCACTGTAAATCAGTTGGCATACTCAAGTTGATATGGATCTCATTATACTTTCATGAAGATACAAACAGTTGTACAACTACCACAATTTTATTGAGTGTTGATTGGACATTTTAGTAAAGTGTAATACCGTATAAAAAGGTTTCATTGAGCCTATCTGCTCTTGGATCCACCCTTTTGCTAGCTGGCATTAAGGGTCATTTTCATTGGAACTGTACTTTTACAATTACAATTTTTAATACAATTACAATCATTATTTTGTATTATCAATCAATAATAAAAATTTCACCATTGCATTCTTGAAGCAAGGTTCGAGCTTAGATCAGATCTAGTCTCTGAGTACCATTGAAATGGTAAATTAACTGGGTGGGGGATGGATAAAATGAACAGCAGTATATTGTGAAGAAGTAGTGTGATAGCAAACTAACCAAACTTTGTATTGTCATCATGTTTGTCATTTTACTGTCGCTGTATGTCACTGAGAAAAAGATACAATTTTAGATAAACTGCTGTTTATTTTTCATCCCCCATTCACTACATTTTAATCTCGGACTGTTTTTCTACATACATCACATTTTTACTATAATTTTTATAAATAGACCAAATCAACCTGTGGAAGTGAATTAAATTATGTCATTGATTGTATATAGCCAGAATGACGTACCGGTATCAAAATTTGTAAAATTGAGAGTGAAAAGACAGACAATGAAATGATTAGAATGTGCATTAACATTAAAGAATGCATCCATATTACGTACTAGCAAATGAAAATGTGTGTAGGCCTAATCAATTGTATGAAAGCAAGGTCAACATAGCTGATTAATCATAAATGAATGATAAACATTTGTATAAAGATAATCTGCAAGTTACTTGTTGTATTAGTGGTCGCAACACTGTTCTTGCGCAAAGAAATTACCTCGGGGCTGAAAGTGGTACTAGTTTTCGTGACTATTTACACCTGTTGTTTATTTTGTCGTTACGTAACTACGAAAACGATCTATTCAAGTACAAACCTATCGAACAATAATGTTTACAAACTAAGCGAATTATTTTATCGATTGGATGGCTTGTCTGTGGCATGTAGAATTTGTATAGAATTTGAATTTGTGTAGAATTTTTCCTTCAATATTCATTCTGAATCGTTTTGCGAATATAATATGATACTATGACGATATTTACAGTAGCCAGGCTACGACGAAATACTATCTGTAATTTATATACTGTAATAGATGGTTGAACTTGTATACACAATTGAAGGTCCGTGTACCAAACACAAATAACAATGCTATATTTGTGTAACTGTGGTATTTCAACGGTATTGGAATTTTGCATGATCAGGTGTAGGATAAAAAATGCAACTACATCTTTATACAACATTTAAGATAGTGATAACATCGATAAATTGAGAAATACTTTATTGAGAAAGTATCGATTCTAATGTAAAACGATTCTCAAATCGAAAAATCGATTTAAAAAAAAATTTACCATCTGGACACAGGCTATCCCTTCGGTTACGTCTGACAGCCGAACGTTGACAGAAATACCCGAATAGTACAGTACAGTTCAAAGGAAGTCTAGCAGCTATTTTTCACGTGAATTGCCGCGGGAAGGTTGAAAAACAAAAGTTTAAGATTACAGAACTTTTTTTGAGGATGAACTTTTTTTTCATTTTTTTTTTTCAAAATCAATTTTTAATCGATTCTGTAGCTTAGAGAATCGATTCCTGATTTTGAGAATCGATGTCATCACTAATTTAAGAGCATACAAAGCATTTAGTAATTCAAGTTGCAGCGACATTATGTAATGTAGACAACCTTCTTCTTTTGTGGGTTCAAGTATATCCTACAACAATGTTCACTTGGTTTTGTGAGCTTGTTATGTGTAACTTTTTAATATAAAAATATTAAATAACCAAATAAGAATAATGATGTTTGAGGGTACAGGAGTGCCACTCAACAAATCCATACTAGTTTGTAGTTTACTAAAGAAATTAGAATTGTGTAGGCTAACATCACATAAAACATAAGATTAAGTAGGCCTGTGTTACCTTGATGTAGTGTAGGCAATTAAATTAAATTTAAATACCTTCCATGAGAATTCAAACGTTGTTGGCAACCCATTATCCAGTAGCGATAATTATATAATGTTGCTGCTTATGTATATTGACTGTCTATATACTGCCTCGTTGTGAATAAGATATCAAATTTTAGCTGTAGAAACTAGACTTTTTATTTTCATTAGAATTAGACTTCATGATATTGTAATTCATAATTTGTGTCTATATAAGTAATGAAATATAGAGATGTCCATGGAATAATGACAGACTGACACTGGTAGCTTATCATCAGATATTGTGTTTATATTATATAATTGTATGTTAAATTCTGTTTGCTCTGTGACCAACTTTGTCTCTAGAAGGCAGTGGTGTCACTTTCAATCTAAGGGTGGGCCTCATTTCACAGGTGACAGCGTTGTCGGAGCTGGCTTATGAAAATCGCTCAGTGTAGGCAACACGAAATCAGTGACACAGAAAACATTAGTAAAACTCTGTTCTTTTCTTGAGGATGAAAAAAAGTCAAGCAAAACTGGTAACTCGAAGGCCAAAAGCCTTTAAATATCTGAAAAACAAAACCAAAAAGTAGGACCAGGCAGGAATTGAACCTGGCCCACTAGTTCCACAGACAGATGCCCTTTCCAGTATGCTACACTGTAAGCTGCTGAAAATGCTGGTTATATGAAATATATATTGTGCTACGAATGACAGCAGGCAACATTCCAATCTAGCACAACATTGTCGAACCAGACTTACACCAACTCGACCACCAGTGGCGTAACTGGGAATTTTGGGCCACGGGGCAAAGGACTCAATTGGACCCCCCCCCCCCAAAAAAAAATCAATTCAAATGACGAAATTTCGATATCATTCAACATGCAACCTCCATATTTCATGTTTTTTCAATTTACTATTGAAGACGATTGAAATACACTCAAAATTATGATTAAAATGCATCCACAATTATGTCATTTTATAAAACAAAATGGTTCCAACTCCTACTGAAGACAGTGATTGAATGACACTTACTCCTAAGAGAAAAAATAGTTGACTTTTCACCAAAATGTAGTCAAAGTAACAAGCTCATATTTATTTCAAGTGCTGTAAGTTCAGCAAAAAAATATGACGGTGTTTCTGATACGATTCGTATTCAAGAATATACTTGTTTAACTGAGTTCAACTTGAATTTCCTCACCATAGAATTATTTTAAAAATTAGTCAGTCAATTTTCAAGTAAATTCAGGCAATATTGAAAGTTCTTTTTTCAGATATAAATACGTTCATTATTTTTCGGTTATCATTGAAACATATTTTTGATGATACAGCATAGGCCCGGCCCCCCTGGGGCGGCTGCCCCTGCGGTAGTTACGCCATTGTCAATCGCCTGTGACTAGAGCATCAATCTAAAATTTGATTTATAGGAATACGGTTGCACGGTTTTATTCTTCCGAAAAGCACGTGAACCCGTCGGAAACGTTGCGGAAAGTTTCTGACCTTGGTTCAGGTGACTAACCGGGGTGCAACCATGTTACTCTGAATCAGGCCTTAAATTGAAGAAAATATTATTTTAAAAAGTAATTCTCGAGTCGATAGAAATGACCGTATCTCGACTGTCGAGAAATGTTGAAATGTCATCTGCTGACAGGTGCATTTGTATGGAGTACACAGAACATTTGAAATATTTCTATTGAATATAAAATGATTTGTTAATAATAAAATGGCAGGGTGAAATGAAAATGTGCAGTTTTATTTAACATCTGTATTAACTTGCAAAGAAAAGAGTGTATTTGTTGTAAAGAAATATGGCGGCACTATGCCATAGCCAACAGCAAAGATTGGGTAGACAATAGGTAGTTGTATTTAGAATGATTGTTCTCAACTCATTTTTAAGTTTTTAGTAATTCAACACGAATTGTAAAAATGTTTGTGCATCCTATGGCTCAAAGCTATGTAGTATGTACCTATTTATCAAAAATGAATGAGAAGAGATCTCTTGAGACAAAATGATGAATTTAACTACAGTATAAACAAAAGTAAGGATGTTAAGACTGCTAGTAGTTAAGTTACTAGACATTCAATGGTATCCTGACAATCTGTATTGAGAAATGAAAATCACATGATTCCCCTTGATTGCAAGAACAGGTAAAAAATGTTGGACCCATTTTACAATTGTTTTATTACATTAAGACAATGAATGGTGCGATCCTATTTACTTTTTAAAATTATTGCCAATGGAAATAGAAGGTTGAATTGTATGCTTCAATGTGTTCTAGAACTAAAAGTTATTCAGTATCTATGTTCACTCATTACTTATTAGTACTTATTAATTAGTTATTAATAAATTGTTTAATCTTCAAATGCATGGCATATCAATAATAAATCTCACTGTATATACTACATTCTAAATGTGAAGAACTTGAACTCACCAATCATTAAAAAGTATTAAAATTTGAAATAGATTCATGTGGTGAGCCTATTACATCTTTTCCATGTATGTTTTTATAACCCAACAGATTTTTTTGTAAGTAAAGGATAACACAACCGTGGGGCTAGATTTGAATGAATAATTAGCAATTGCGTAATTTTTTCCCAACTACAGGGGACACTGGACACAATCATCTCAATTTCAGAAATTTTGTCCTCCCAGAGGCCTGCCCTTTTCTGAGTCAGGATGCAGACATCTTTGGTAGGCATTTTCCGATTTTGAGTCGAAACTAACATTATTTGGTAATTTAAGTTTGCGATTTATTTTAATCGAGCCAATTCATCAGCTTTGTATTTTTCATCTGCAAAACAGCTTTAAATAGTTGTCACTAACATTTTGATGCTACAAAGTCTTTTAGTACGTTTAAAAATGAAATATGTGTTTGATAAATATTATATTTGTAAGCAATGTCCAGAACAATTTTTTGCAATTGATTTTTCTTCCAAATTTAAATTAATACTGCTAAGCTCACCTAAATATTCATCTTTATTTACCAAATTAATCAAATATGAATATATAATAAATTCAAGAGGCTGCAGGCGCTCGTATTTCACGGCCGTAATTTTTGAGATATCAACATAATTGTTTTGCACTCTTGTTAATAATTAAAAAACGGAGGTTATCGTATTTACAGAATTTTGAACAAAAAATGTGTAATTTTTCAAATTCTTTAAATGGAAGATAATAAAAATCGTGTTGGCGGTAACTTTACACGTATTTATGAATACCAAAAAAAAAAGTGAAATATATCATAAGTGTGAGATAGGGAATTAACGGCATTTATGTGAATATGAGTTCGGCGGGCTAGTCTACGGGTTGCGCCTAGCTCACCATGCACGTTGAACTCGAGTCTGAAGCGAGCAAATAACGAGACCGTGTTGAACGCCTGTGGCGTCTTAACAGTAATGTATTCACTTTTCATGTAAAAATAAAAAAGGTAATTAAAAATTCACGATTTTGCTTATATGCATGCTCGATGGAATCTGATGCAGACACGTTGTTGACAAAAGGGGTTTACTACATTAGTGAACTAGACCCAGCCCATGTTTTTCCGTAGATGTATATTACCGAAATATGTCAAGCATTATAAGAGGGCGTACAAATTTGTATCTTGGCAGTAGCTTCACACCGCTAAATGCAAACCGGACAGTTCCTGCCATATTTGACATTTATTAATTATTAGTGATGATATATATATATATATATATATATATATATATATATATACATATTTGAATTGGGTGAAAGGAAAAGAAAGAACAGCAGCTACCGAGATTTATGAGTAGAGAAGGCCTACTCACAGTGAAGAGCCCGTACATAGAGCACAGAGATGAAAAGTACATGAGATTCCGACGTTTCGGTTATTGCCTTGGTCACAGTAGAGTAGTCTATAGAAAAATATAGATTGCCTTGCTTAGATTCTATTTGTAAATGTCCAATCTATATGGCCGCCACGATTGGAACGAGCATATGTCGCTATCGGCTGCAAGAGTAACGTATCTCGGTGAGGTCTATGGTTTTTCCATTCAATTGCTTCCCTAGTTTGAGCAAGGCCTTGTACCTACATCCGATTCAGAAGGCTTGTACTGCGATTCTTGATACACACGTGAAAATATACGGTAGGCCTACTTTGACACTGGTTATAATAGTTTCTTTGTTGAAATGAATATATTTTCTTATATTTTTTCTTTACATTTTCATTTTAAATTACACTCATCTCCTTGTCATTGTAACTACAATCAGACTGTGCGTCGACTGATGATTTTTTTTCTCGTAATTATTCACATTTCAATTCCATATAATATATTGGTAGGCCTACAGTATATTTCTTTTTAAATCAAGATTCCTTTTCAGACTTTTTATTTATTTATTTTTCAGCCATTTGTTAACGGTTGATGCATTTAAAAATGTACACTGTGTAAATAATGTCAAACATTGTTTGACACATTGAACATTGTCAAAACTTGTTTTGTTACTTCATACTCAAGACCACCAAAAATTTTTTGTTTCAGAGAACTTATATTTCACTTAGCAACGCTAAACAAATGGTGCAATAGGTCTATTGTATATATGAACACAATACTGTATGCCAGATATTTCACAAACTCAACTCCCACGTGCAGAGCAAAGCCGAGAATAAATACATTATTCCCTTGATCAACATCCAATTTTTCAGAAAGGAAGTGAAGTGGTTCACTGCAGCTCAACGAAGCATTGTTGAGGGGGACAAAGGCACAGCATAACATTAAATTGTGCTGGCTTGCCATTTGAACACATTGTAGTGAAGTTGCTTCATAACACTAAGAAATGTATATGAACTTCTTTGAAAGGGCATTTTGGTATTTTCAATGTGCACAGGAGGGGCAAATGATTTGGAAAACGAGAAGACTTACAGAATAAAATGGGACATAGCATGCTTTTAATTATCGAATCACCCGTTTGTGACTATAAGCACTCAAGATTACTAGTGCATTTCTATTCAAATGAGGAACTATTTCCATATGCAGATCTAATGCTAATAGGACTACTATATAGCTGGATTGATTGGGTTCAAAAGTGAGCCAACAAGTCAAACTTATAATTTTCATTTATCTTTATTTGGATTTCAAATAGTACAATTAAACATCTGTTGATCGTCAAGCACAAGAGTTTACTTCTTGTAACCACAGCTGGCCCTGCGACCACGAGCGCGCTCGTACTTGCGTCCCTTGGAGCGCACGTACGGCTTGGTGTGACTGTGCGGTAAGCCAGGAGCCAGACCGAAGTGTCGGTTGGCCTCGCGAGCGGTGCGGACGCCTTGCATCAGCGTTGTGTTCTTGCCGGTCGGGGCACGGAGGGCCAACTGATCGAATGTAATGATCTCACCGCCTGCCTTGATGATTCGCGCACGAGCTTTCTCGGTAAAACGGAGGGCGCACACCTTGAAAATATAATGAGAAATGATGAATGAAACAAATGATAGAGGCCAGATGAGTATTTGATGGCCAAAAAATCACAAGAAGTTGCATAAGATGATCAAACCAGGTGATTTTAGAGTTCCAGAAGACTGCCTGCACGTCGATCGAAGCTAATACCGTAATTATTAACTAGTGGGAAAAAGATTCAATTCATGTTTATTGCATTGTCAACAACTCCACTAATAGCTAAAGACACGTTTACTCTTCTGCTTTGTGCTAGGTGGAACAGGCTTTGAGCAACCGGCAACATGCACTCAGCGCACGAATACATTCACTGTTGAGCGCTGTGACAACGTTATTGTTAGACCTCAAATTGTGGTCATGTTACCTTGAAAAATTCTTCAAACTTCCATCAAATGTATCCAATCAAACTACATGAGCTTCTTAATACTGTTGGACTATCAATTACCCAAAATAAGAGTACCAAAAACTGATATGGTATAATTTTACGGGTTAATTCATCATCAGCAAAGAGACTATTTATATTACAGAAACGAGCAATCTGGATCTTAGCCAAAGCCAGCTATAATCCTTGTTTAGATATATGTATATTAAAGATTCTTGCTCATATTTATTTAGGAAATTTCATATTTCAACTCTTAACATCCTTGTATATTTACATGTCAATTTTGCATGTTGTTGAAAACAAAGATCTTGTTATTGAGAATTACAACGTTCATAATCATTCATTGGTCAATAAAACTATCATTATTATTATATAATATCTCGTGCAGACCGGTTTATGAATAGCAGTTGACAAGTTGACAGTTCAGACAAGTAAACAAAACTTCCCATTGCATTTTGGGTCTCAGCGCATATTGCCTCTAGAAAAGATGGACATCGCCCATCTCTTGGCGCACGAAGAAAGTGTTCATGCAACCAGGAGAAACTCGCTCGTTGCTCAAAGCATGTTGCTCATAGCACAAAGCACTAGAGTAAGCATACCTCAAGATACTAAGGGCTACAAATGAGCTGCAGGTGATACGATATATTGAAAATGCACGCCTCATGTGGCACTCAAACTCGTGCCCGTCTTGACTTACGTTTCCAAAACAGTGTTGTAGCTCAACGGGCCAGGAGGACAGCTTAGAAAGTTTCTGATTGTATTAGAATACCCAAGTAATTTTTCCACAAAAGTCGACTAACGAGGAAAATGAATAATGTCAAGTGATCTCACGGAGACTGTTATATTCTACCATGAGAACTGTTCGTTGAATGCAAGACACAATGTTGACCCACTAGTTTCCATCAACAATCATCGTTGTCAGTGTCTGCAATACATAGAGGTCAGCTTTTCACTGCTCTCTAGCATGACAGAAAATGTAATCCAACTGTATACCACTCACTTCATGAAAAGTGAATTCATCAATATTTGGTTTAAAAAAATATCCAACTAATTAAAATACCTGATACTCATTTCATTAAAGATGTAGTAGATTTCATTTTTTCATTTTTTTTTTTTTGAGAAGATTTTTTACTACCTACAAAAATAATAATAATGATAAAATAAAATAAAACGATATGATAATAATAATAATGATGTATAAAGTCTACACAAACAAGAAAATGTGGTGTTAGGCCTACTGGCAGTGCGACAATGAACGAAAATGGGTCAGAAAGACAGACATTTCTTTGAAATTTCCACGTAATGCAGCAAGAGAATTGTGGATTGAATCAATTGTTCCTGCATTGCATGGTAGGCCTAGACAGTGTTAGGGAAAACTTTCTAAAAGTCAAGTTCCTTGGTCAAAATAATAACGTTTTGAACGTTGAAGTTACCGAAAACTGAAAGTAACGAAAAGTTACTCTAAAAAGTATACAAGTTACTTTTGAAACTTACTCGGCAAAAGCCCAAAAAATCAGGGGTTATTTATTGAAAAGTTGTCATTAATGCAAAACCAAACTGCACAATAATGTTATGCCAAAATAAATTGAATTGTTCATGTTAATTCAGCGCATTATTGTTTAAGATGTAGCCCACCATAGCTCACCTGACTAAGGCACCTCTTTATGAACTGGTCATTTACGTTAAGCGTGGGTTCGAGTCCAGCATAAGACATGGATCACCATTCAGTTTGTAGTTTGTATTGCCAACACTACAAACTTCACTTTCACTGTCACCTGATCATTCGTACCCCCAAATGACCTCGCTGTCGATGCGCCTTAAAACCCCAATATTCAATTCAATTCAATAACTTAGCTGTCGTTAAGCAAACTATATCATATTGCTTAAAAAATATCGCCAATAAAAAATATTCCAATTGGAATAAGGAATAGTGATTATGCAATAGCAATAGTGTTATAGTGTATAGTGACATAGGTGGGCCACAATAGTCTCCTATTTCAATGGTTCACTGCCAACCTAAATCATTATTTTGCCTTGAACGGTTCGAATTTTAGTGGCACTGGCAACAACCAAGGCCCTCCAGATTATTCTATTATCCTATTTCTGTTTTAAAATGATATATTAGGCCTTGCAGCAACTGTCAAAAGTCATTTTGACATTTATTCCTCGAGAATGTCTGATTCGAGTCTAAGAGAAAAATAAAATACCCGAAATACATAACGGTAAGTCACTGGAATTAAGTAGTAATATCATCTGATTGGTCAGAATTTGGCTTGTCATAACAGTTATAAGGAATAAGTCATAAGTCATTTTTCCATTTCTTATGACTTATGACCAAATCACTATAACCAGTTTCTTATTGTGAACTGTTACATGGAAACGCCATCATCCATTTCGCTCAAACACTATACCATATTCCATAATCACTATTTCAATTATGAACCAGGCTTCAATTATGAATCAGGCTTCAATTACGATCAAAATTCATCGCCTTCTCAAAGAGCAACATCATTCGTATCGTCACATTGTTGTTTCAAAGCAAGGCCCTCTATATTATTCACATCATTCAAATTATATAGGTGGCTTTGTTCAAAAACAATGCAAGATAATGGAGAAATTCCAAACAGAAAATCTGTAAATTTTTAAATGCAATATAAAAATTAACAACCATTTCATTGCTGTCAGTGTGAACACTTTGACTCGGTTAAGAACGGTGTCATCCATGATACTAACTGCAGTTAGTGATCCTAGTGTGAACGAGGTATAAACGGGGTATAAATGTTGGAAGTTTTAAAAACGTTATAGACCAATGTCGTGTATATATTCTAGACCAAACCCATGCCTTAAATTTACTTACAGTCATTTTTGGAATCGTGTATATCCTAGCATCATCTGTGACAGTGCCAACTACAACTGCAATCAGGTCGTCACGGACGTTTCGCTTCATAAAACGAGAAATGCGGGCAATTGACATTGGTGGGCGATAGATCCTCGACATGAATAATCTCTTGAGGATAATCTTGTTGAACTTGCAATTAGTTCTCCTGGCGAGGTAACGATAGAGCTAGAAACAAACACATGTAGTATACTGACATGGCAAATGACTGAATGTAGGTTAGGTTATCCTCCATGATGACTTATACTTGGGCGGTTTGTCAAGTAGCCTACGTACATGTTACGGAAATTTTGCACACAAAGTAAACCCACTATCATTATCAAGTAACTTCAAGCAGTGGTTAGGTCCATTGTCAAGAATGATGAATAATTGAAGAAAAACACGCATAGCCTACCTTGACGAGTAGACGTAGGTATACATCTTGCGACCTAGGTTCGCTGCGACGAACTTTTCGGTCGTACTTATGGTTAATATCGATACCCTGTAAATCAAGAGAAATGCATAAATGTACAATTCAATTAAATAACGTATCAGATTAGCGATATCATAATTCCAGTAATGGATGATTCAAGATAAAGTTGTAAGATAATAGTAATCAAAACACACCATTTTAATGTACCGGAAGAAAGACTAAAACTGCAATGCACTATGGGAAGTAAGGAACAAGGCAGGAATCCGAAGTTTTTGATACAAGTAACACCATCTATACCAGACAACAATAACTAAAACCTGAATGGATGACGTAATTAGGAAAACTTGATAAAAAGAAAAATTACACTTTAAAATTTACATATTTAAATTTTACAATTTTACTTTAAATTTTAAATTATACTTACTTCTTATTCTAATTCATCACTTATTATTTGTTACTCCATTTTTTATTGTGGCTTGTCAGATTGACACAAAAAAAGTTGATAATTGGATGAGCGAAGCGAAGACTCAATTTCACCATGATCGAAAAAAAGGTACTTTTTTTTCGCGCTCCATAGGTCAAACGGAAACGAAAATTCAGTTCAAACTTGGCATACAGAAGTGTCCTCATGTAAGTCGATACCGTATAGTTTTGAGGCGCAACCGTTTGAACCACTTCTGAGAAAACTCATTTCAACGTTTTCAAAAATCCCACTGAGAATAATCCAGAGGGAAAAATTCGTAGAAAATATTTCCTTCGAGAGAATTCAAATTCTCATGGAATTTCAATATGATAATGATACACATTATTCCAAACTTTCACTCAAATCAGATCAGCCGTTTTGATGTAAAAATATATATATCATTTTTTTGAATTACTCAAAGCTATTAAGATACTGATAAAATCCAAGCAACAGATGTCACCAATTAATTGGAATTAATAAGGAAATAGGAGGGCAGTGACGTAATTGTTGGATCTCGACCAATCCAAAGATATGCTGATATGTTCTAGCTCATCCATCAACGCGGTAACACATGACGCATTTTCCTAGTGTATAACATTGTTCCTATCACATTTTAGTAAAAATGAGTATTTTTTAATATTTCCCAGGTAGGGTTTCGTGCAATGTAGGTCTATGGGATTTTTTTCAATAATATGTTGAAGAGTTGAACTAATTTTGTTCTCCAAAAATATGAGTTTGTGGAAAACGTTGAGCAAAACATGAGCACATAATAAAAGCATGGTATAAAAAAAAAAAAAATCCAGGTGTATGGTGAATTCATTTATTTATTTTCTAACTCGCAAAATTGAATCTTTACTAATCTTAAAATAACTTTGCTAGAATTTTTTCCACAAAAGAAACTGGCATATTATATATATATATATATATATATATATATATATATATATATATATATATATATATATATATATATATATACATATATATATATATATATATATATATATATATATATATATATATATATATATATATATATATATATATATATATATATATACATATATATATATATATATATATATATATATATATTTTTTATATTGGGTTTTAACGACACACTGTAATGATGACCGAGATCTATTGATATATATATATATATATATATATATATATATATATATATATATATATATATATATATATATATATATATATATATATATATATATATATATATATATACGTATTTGAAGTAACTAGTGATGTGAGAACGATGAGGTGGGTACAGGTTGGAGGAAATATATAGACAGAGCACAAAAAACACACACACATGTGTGGACTACTTTCCAATAAAAGAGAAAAAAAAAAAATATATATATATATATATATATATATATATATATATATATATATATATATATTTAACTCGTCGAGATGGTTGAAGAGAGATCGACCATGACATAGTTGGATGAACGATAGCGAAGCCTTCCATTCCCCTCTCATGGAGCGTAGTCTGTTATTTTTTTGTAAGCACAGCACAGGTCCGGTTTGACTGATCGACACGAAACTTTTTCTGTACACGAAGACTTATCCAAGTGGGAAATGTGAAGTTTTTGAGATGAATCGATTGGACAATTTCTGAGAAACCCCATCTCAGAGTTTCTAAAAAAAAACATAGGTAAGATTAGTCTGGGCGGGAAAATTTGAAAAATGAAATCTCACAAAAATAAATCAAATTTGTACTGAATGTAAATATGCATGCATCATTCACATTATTACAAATTTTTATTCAATTTGGACCAGCCGTTTTGAATGTAACGAATGTTTTTTTTCATCAAATTGATAGAAATAATAAAAGAACCTATCGACAAGATTCACGGCTTCCTAGAATCGAAAGGGACCGAACAAGGTCTGCTTTAGCTCCGCCTAGCGGAAAAGTAGTGACGTCAGTAAGTTTTTGGCCAAGTACCGTCTCTCCGCTAGGCGGAGATAAAGCAGGCCTTGTTACCGAACAGAGTATTTATTATTTTATATGAGTCAAGGTGTGTCCCGTTTTCGATTATACTTCATTAAGATATATCGCTCATATTCCGAGTTTGCCCAGTTTAATTTGAGATAAGAAAGAAAAGCTTTGGGCTTTAAACAGGGTGATACGCATATGTAGCTGGTATGTACAGGTGAAGGAGGACCTTATCATAAGAAAACTGACAAGTCCTGAAAATAAACCAAAATAGCCTAGTCATTAACATACCTTCAAGCCCCAATATCCACACATACATTGGTAAAAGCAAAGTGATGTGAGATGTGACATGTATTGACTTACTGCTACTCATTGGGTAGGTGTGAATGGATGAGTCGAGATAGAATACAGTCATTCAAGATAAAAGCTGCGCAGTCACACTCAACGCGATACATACAGAGATTTGGACATTACGACACACATATGAAAGACAAAAGACAATTTAGTTAGTTCTATTTATTGTTCAAAAAGATGACACAAAATAATAACAGATCATACATAAAATACTGACATTTTTATTTCATAGTCACACCAAGGAACTTTGTTTGACTCCAAAAACATCCACAAATAGAACCCAACCTATCGAACAAATTACAATTTCAATTATAGTAATAATAGAATGTTGAAACAAAATATATTCATATTAGCAAATGACAAAAAATCTACATACTAAACCTAGAAAAATGCCTTGATAAATGGTAGAGTAAAATTATATATGTTTAACAAAGTATTGTCATCTACAGTACTAATAAACAGCCTTATCATAACTATAGCACTAAAATATTCTGTAAATTATATAAAAAGTACTACAATAAGCAATAGTTAGGGTGAAAAAATATTTGGTGATGCCTTTGAATATTGAATTTGAACCCAAAATCATACCCAGAAAATTCCAGCATCTACCAAAGTTGTATCTTTTCCCATTACTTTTACTCTCCGATAAATCTTCCCTGTACTTTAATACTACGGCAACACCAATTATAATGAAGCATTCTATAAATTCCTGGAAATATGATAGTATGCGTGATAGGAAGAAAGCCACTTATGCCCTCGAGATTGAAAAGCGCACGGGAGTTGATAAAGCGAAATATCAGTTAATAATGAAATTTTTTGAACGGTATGTCTATAATATAGAACCAGAAACGCTGATCTCTCTGAAACTATCAAGATGGCATATTTAAAAAGGATTCAACTAATATTAATAATATCGTGTCATTTTCACAGGCTTACAGCCAAAAATCTGATCTTTTGACTGTATGACTGAAAATGTTAGAATCAAAGGCAAATAATTCAAGTGAACACCATTTTGACGGTATTGAAGAGATCTGCGTGTTTGTAGTATTACAATTTCCATATCTTATATCGAAATCAATATTGAAAGTTTTCGCCCAACGATGATATTTCTCTAAATCGACTTCCATGAGCTCTGAAGAGAATAGGATAAAATGAACGTTTTAAAATTATCCATGTTAGGATGTGATGTAACAAACTGGCTTGGACATATTCTCACTGATCTAAAAGACGTTCAACTACATAGGCCTAGTTTCTTCAACACCAGTTATCTACATTACTTGTTTGCAGGAGAGTTATAATCCAAGATAATTATATATGTATAAGGTAGGTGGTTAATTATAGGTAACTATTTATATTGCATATGTTATACTACAAGGAACAACACAAACTGTTTACGAAAGATGGTCCTCGAAATGACGTGTGAATAAATCGCTTCCAGAAAGCGGGAAAGTAACGTTACATATTGGACACACAAAACCCTGGACAGGAGCGACAGTCTTTTCTAGAGTTGGCTCCAATCTAGACAAAAGAACACAATATTAGAACACATTCATTATATAAAATCATACTAAATTTGATAAATACTCTCAGTGTGGTCAACACGTCAGCGACTATGGGTAAAACAGGCCTACAGGCCTATCCCAAATCTGAATCTCAAGTGTAAATGTCTACTCTACTTAGCTTAATGGCTGCTGCTGATTATTGTTTGCTTAATGACCCCACCAACACAAAAGTTATTTGGGGGTAAGAATAAGTGATGTTCCAAAAACACATGCCCAACTTGACTTCTGTCATCACTGGCTTAGTTGACTTAGCCGCCAGTAAGCCAGGCTCACACGTACAGCGCACCACTAAAATTAACACTTCATTTCTAGATCATGTTTATAATTACTAATTACACAACCTACTTCTATGTTCATACCCTAATTTATTCGCTCTCTCGAATTTTGCTATGCTGCCGAATATTTCCCGATTATACATGAATACGGTCATAACTATAGGCCTAGGGCCTATATATTATTAATATTTATTAATATTAAAAGAAGCAAGACTATAAAAAGTCACTTGACCATCCTTTGCGGACCTTTGTCGCGTCTGACCCAACATTGAAATGAGTTACCGCAAGTTCTGGTCCTATATTGAGGCTGGCCCGACATCCAATTTATCACGAAAGAAAGTTTGTCAACGCTGTCAAGTTACAAATTCTTGCAACTAAATGAACTTTCATTTATTGTGTAGCAATTTCTTACCAATTGGAAAAATTATGAACAGGCAGTAATAAAGGAAAATCAATGTTAAAACTAACAAAGATGGCTGCCTCTATTCGATGTTTATGTTCAAGTGATGTTTTACACGTTTCCAACTGTAACTACACTTTCAGTAAAGGAAAAATAGTTGGCCTTCTTTAGGATGTGTTGATTGCAGCTATATTTGTATAAAGTTACGTTGAGAATGATTTGTCTGATGATGTAAATAGAGCCACGGCGTTTCATCCGGTTTGAGTCAATTGGATCTGTGGAGTCAGCCAGTGAAAATAAATGAGACCAGTAAGGGTTGGCAAGTAGGCAGAAGCTAATAACTATATAATCATTTTGTCATGAAGTGTTACCAACTTCAATAAAAATGTGCAAATAAAACATTTGTGACAAAGAAAATGATATATGAGTATGACCCACAAAAAATAATAGGCTCACACTAAAAATTATAATAGTGATACCATACCTACCGGTAATGAATAAACAATACATAATAAAAAAAAGGAAAAATAATAGCCTACATAATTAAAAAATGCAAACGGATAAATAATACATTTTAATAAAGGTAAAACATATTGAACGTATGTATACCTTGGTGAAAACGATTGCCGTTGTTGCAGCTTAGCAAGACGTTTCTCCACCTTCAACTTCTGGACGTAAACTTTGCGATACTCTTCTGCTGCCAGCTCGAGCCTCAACTGTAGTTCTTTTTCCCACTTGGAACTTTCCACCGCTACATTCTCGCTCGGCACCGAGTTCAGCCCTTCGTGAAACGACTCCAACAATCCCTGACGTACCGTCTTCTCCAGCACGTCCGTCAACTTCTCCTTGAGCACTTCCTCCTTCTCCGCACACTTCTGCTCCACGTGGACAATCTCCCACTCGGCCTGTTGGAGCGACTCGTTACTGATGCCGTCCAGACTTTCCACCGACATGCTTTCTTGTGCCACTTGTTTCAAGTTGTCTAGACCGTGTTTGAGGCCTTCCCGCACCCCGTCAGCAACAGCTCGTTCGATACGCTCTTCCGTCAAACCGGAAACACATCTTAACGAATTGCCACTTCTCTCCATCGAGCTTCGTTCCAAGTCAGTAGAATTAATTTCAAACGAGATAGCGGATTCAGGTATTTGTCCGATACCCATAGCAATATTGAGACATTTCAGCTTGACGTTTTCTAGATCCTCTTCCTTCTTTTTGAACAGTTCTTCCCTCAATGATATAACTTTTCGGTCTAAATTTACCAACTCTTCCAGGATTTTACACTTCACCTCAGATAACTCTTTAGCAACCTGCGGCATCTCTTCTACTTTCTTCTGCAGACTGATCTTCTCTTGTTCAAGAACGAGCATGTTTTGCTCGATGTCGTAGATCAGCGACGCAGTTTCAGTTATCTTACAATGAAGATCGTGAGACCGTTTCGACATTCGTTCCAAACGCTCTTGATCTTCCGTCTCCCTCGACATTCCTTCTCGTTCGTCGTCACGCAGGATCTGTTCTTGTACCGTTTCCATGCGCTGGTTAATCTGAACAAGGTCATCACTATCCGACTTTGATCGAGGATGGAGTACGTCCAACTCAGATCGAGCAAAAGCTATTTCCTCGTCAATTTCTTTCAAACGTTTCACCATCGAGTCGAGGAGATCTTTCGTCGAGGCTTCTCGTGACTTTGTTTCTTCCAGTTGGATTTCTTTGTTCGCCTTCTCGTTTTGCAGTTCCATGATTTTAATTGTCAAACTCAGATCTACACCATTGTTGGTCTCTTGTGTACGCGCTCTCGATGAGTTAGAATCTTCTTGCCTTTGGCTCACGTTCCTATCAGGTTGCGATTTGATCTGTTGCAGTTCTGCCAACAACAACTGATTACTAACCTCCGCATGTGATAGTTGTTGTTGTAACTGGGCCAGTGGTTCGTCACTTGATTTAACAGACAATAACTGAGACTGTAGTGAGTCATTCAGTTCTCTCAGCTCTATGAGCGAAGAATTATTTTGTGCACATAAAGTATCCAACTGAGTTGATAATGTCATATTATCTATCTTAAGTTTCTCGATTGTGGACTTTGTCGATGAAGTAGCAGTAGCTTCTGAAAGTTGACTGTTCAGCAAGCCATTCTCGTGTTTCAACTTTTGCAATTCGATCTTACACTGATGTAAAGTGGCATTTTCCAGTCGTAAAGTCTTGTTTTCATTCTCCAACAAATGGACCGTCGTATTTTCACCGACAACTTGCTCAAATTGTTCGTGCAAAATACTGTTCTTTTCCTGCAATTTTTTCACCTTCTCATTTTCCTCCAGCAGTTGTCGTTTCAGCTCCACGTTCTCGAGAATTGCTTGACCGAAGTTTTTGCTCTTTTCCTCAAACAGAGACATCTGAGAAGAACAGTGTTTCAAATGTATTTCTTTGTCCTCGTTAGTAAATCGAGCTTCTTGCAGCGCAGTCTCCAATCTGTCAATTTCTGTTTTTAGCACGTTTATTTCGCGCAAGAGATCCTGGCACTTGGACGCTAACTCATCGTTCTCTTTGGATTTCAAATGTATCAGGCCGAGATTTTGCTCAACCTGCTTTTTCAGCGCTGCACTCATGTTCCTCCACTTCTCCAAGTCTACCTTCAACACCGTATTTTCTTCTTCTAAATGCTGCGAACGGTACTTGTACTTATCGTGTTCAATGTTGAGTTTCATCACTTTCGACTGTTCGCAATGCAAAGCCTGAGAAGCCATTTCCTTGCTCTGTGTCGACGCGTCCAACATTTGCTGCATGTTATCGAGCTGAATTCTGAGCCGAGACAGTTCCACGTTTTCAATCAGCTTCTTCTGCGATTCCGTCTTCAACAATTGGTTGAGGCTTGTCTTCTCGGTGTTCAATGCTTCTATAGTCGACGTCAACTGTTCCACGTGGTGCTCGACTTTTTGAAGCTTGATGAAAGCTTCGTTCTTTTCCAAATCCAAAGATTGGATGTCTTTCTGAAGTCTCTGTTCGTGTTTCTGAATATCACTCAGTTCTTCGAGGCGTTGCAACAGCTTGTCCCGACTTTCCCCCAACTCGATGACTTTACGCTCGTGGTCGCAATTCTTTTTCTCGAGTTCATCAATCAAATGCATAGCCTGTGAAAACAAATGCAATTCAACGCTATTATTACAAGTACTAAACTTGTAGGAATTATGTCAAGCATGTGAGATAAGTGTAAGTCATGAAGGGTAACTATGTCTATCAACGTATTAAAGTTGCCGTTTTGTGCCAAATAGTGGCAATGATTAAATTGTGAAACCACACTTGAGAGCAAACTGACTACAACTTATTTCAGAATTACAGATCTCAATTCACTCTAGTTTACGAACTGAAATGCTGAATGTGAAACGACCACTGCCAGAGACTAGCGTGGGGTACCGGTATCAATCATATGACGCTTTACCATCAACTACATAGGCCTAACACGAAACAGCAATGTCGTAAGTCTTATTGGCCTTTTGGATTATTTCAACATCCGTGGGTTGATTTTAGAGTGAAAAAAATGCAAGTTTCAAATTCATTTGGTCATCACGGAGATATCCTGTTCCTCGATGTACAATTGTTGACGAAACCTAAATAACGTGTTCATAAGATTAATATGTACGGTAGCTAAATGAATGACAATATTTTACATATAAATCAGTTTTGATTTCTCTCATTAATTAGTTCATTATTGTTTGAAAGACTGTGAATGTGAAATGTAAAACTCTAACAATGAAACAGAAACCTTATCATTAACATTCACTTTTATTTTAATACACAATACATACTGTACCTAATTCTTATTCAATTCTAATCAATTAAACTATTACCGTACAGTATAAATTAATCATCAATTTTCACAATTTTGATTACTGTACTGCATTTCTTACTTGAATCACCAAAAGCTACATACTAGTACTACACCGTACTACACCTAATTTCAATTTGATTGTAATCAACTGTACTTTCATAACATCAACTAATTTTGAATTTCCATAATTTTAATTGTACCGACTACTGAAACAATTTTCTTTATCGATTTACTAAAAACTAAGTTGTACTTACATCTCTTAGTTTGTCTTCATTGATAGCGGTTTTTGATCTCACCACCAGAAGCCCTTCTTCCTCCTCAATTTCACACAATTCATCGTCAATTACTTGACGGAACTGGAACGGTACACTGGCCCCACAAACCGTACTGTCAACGTTCACATAGCAAAGCTGATAGAACTCGGACGTATCTTTCGGTAGGTGTTCAGCTGGAACAGAAAGTTTCACAATTAAGTACTGATACCAGTATAAGCATGAGTAAGCATGAGTAATATATATCAATTTGAGAATACAAAAATTCTAGTGAAATAATGGACCACGTGAAGCTTTTCGTCACGGCTTTATTCACAACAATGAATGTGATATGTGTATTTATCTTACTGTTCTATTAATGTGAATCACAAGTTTGCTGATCAGATTCAAAAAAAAAATTAAAATATTTTCTCGATAATAGTGTATTTTGAACGCATTATTTTCAAATGACAATACAAGAAAAGGTGCATACATGCCATACAATTACAAATTTAGCCACTGGATATATTTCCAGTAGTTGGCGTAAATGGGGTGCTGATAATAGGCTTACAGTTCTGTCTAGTCCCTGGGAAATTAAGAGAGGGCAAGTGTTCGAGAATAACTAAATCACTCAAATTGGCAATCATGAGCCAAGTGCAGGCAAAATTCATGCACAAGCATGCGAGATCAAAATTCTGTATTGTCATGAGCCTACCCAATTATTTTAGGAACAATATATACATCATTTCAATTCTACTAAACTACTGCTACTATCAGTATGTGATTGTCCATGTTCTTTGTCCTGCATGCGGCATCTTAATGGATCCAAAATCATAGATTTAAGATTGTACGAATGTATTACTTTTATTAGGCCTATACCAGTACATGGCTATTAATTATTTAGATTTTGTATGTTACTCGTGTAGGCCGATAGGAAGTATTTTTAAAATTTTCAAGCAGCAGCTATAAAAATTGATCTTACCTCGAAACAAAACCTCGAACTTCATGTCTTCCGGCTTCATCTGTTTATTAGGTACCGGAGCCATCTCAAACTGTACATGATCATGGACCGAACTCCATCCTACGCAGTACAGCGCAATACGGTCACCGTGGCGTACTTTCACGCCGTCCGTTACCGAATAACGACACCAGATGTCGGCATCCGTTGGGTAACATGGCAAAAGGTCATGGAAAATGACCTGAAATGAAAATACAAATCTTCTAGAGAAGGAAAGGAGAAAATGCAATATAAATTGATTCACAGTCAAACCTTATTACCGTACTGTCCCAAATATAAGGCGACCCCCCAAACTTTTAGATCAATAATTGAAGAAAGGATTTTCAGGTGAATAGAAGTTATAATTAATGTAAGTAGGCCTACACATTTCAATGAATAAAAAATAATTATGAATAATGAGAATGAAATTGTCATTATATTAGTTTTATCAACAGGTACGTTTGTCATCACTTGTCACACACACATCGGCACCCATGTTTATTAGATGAGCGAAGCGAAGATTTCTATTTCACTTACCCCAAAAAATTGGGCTTCGGTTTTATGTTTTTTTTTTCATTTTTGTGCGCGGCATACAGGTCAGAAAAAAAAAATCAACTTGGAACTTTTTCTACATATTGATATCATACCAGAATGGTTGTGAAATCTTGTTCTTTAGAAAAATCGGTTCAATGGTTTTCCGAAAAAAAAAAAAAAAAACGGAAAGTTTGAAAAATTCCCATAAGAATAACCCGGAGAAGAAATAGGCTATTTCAAATTTTCAAATTTGCTCTCAAATTTTCACAGAATATGACGAAAACTATTATATACATTTTCAGAGATTTTTGAAACAATCGAATGAGAAATAAGGAAGAAAATGTATTCAAAACGCATTTTCACATTAATTAAGCTATTAAAGGAAACCAATTAAATATATAGCAACAAGTGTCACCAATTAATTTGAACTATTAAAATGAGTGATGAATGAACAAGAAGGAACAAAAAGGATTAACATTTATATATATATAAACATTTATATATTAAACATTTGATGTGATGGGAGGCCTGTGGATGTGGACTGAGCTGACAAATTATTTTCTATTCTAGATTTCTATATACTACCAAGCTCATCTCACAACCCAAATCTCTTCTGTAATTATTTTGTGACTCACATTGAGACCTTTGACTCCACTTCAAGTGTCAACAAACAAATTATTGTCAGTATTAAAGCACGGGGCAAACAAGAAATCATCCACAGCATTTTATGTTTATAATACTAGGAAAACGCCATACATGCGTTGTTAGACGAGCGGATAGTAAAAGTATGTTGATTTTTTTTCCAAACTTGTGCCTACATTTGCCAATTGGGTGACATTTGAGTTATAAATGGGTAAAAACTGCTTTGAGTGGTACCAATTCAGCACATTTTATGTTTTTTCTTCAAAATGGCTCACCCGATCAAGCTGAAAATTTCCAGAAATGTGTATCAAAATGTAATTCAACTTCACGCAAAATTTAATTTTTTTGGAAAATAATTTTTTTTTCTGCCGTGTTATTCTAATGGGTATTTTTGAAAATTCTAAAATTCATAAAAATAAAAGTTACCACCCGATAATGCCACAAACTATACAGATCCAAGTTAGATGAGGAACCATATTGGAAAAAAGTATGAAGTTGATAGCTGTAGCCGTTTGACCTGTGGAGAACCGACAAAAAAACATAAAAAAAAAAAAACGAACACCAATTTTTTTCAGTATGTCAAATTGAATCCTCGCTAAAGCGCGTCTAACCAGTATCAGGTTCCACTTGATTTGTAACACAGTCCCCCCCCCCCTCCCCTCAGTGATGACCTTCATCATCACTGAAAACTTGCAAAGCAAGATGACATCAAACAGATGCCTGTCTGTGAACAAAAACTAGAAACCCCTGATCATAATTGGAACTCCTACTCTTATGTTGGGGAATTGTCAACTGATGATGGAAGAATTTATTGGCATTAGTTTCCAGTCAGTCATTTTCTTTCATAATTTAGATGCTTTAAAAAGAGAGAGTTATGAAATAAAGAATAATCTGTCCATTCTATCATCTGAATTGAATTTATAAACATTTTCAAGATAATTTACAGTGTGTGTGCACACATAGCATAGTAGTAGTAGCAATTATAATTAAAATAAATGTGTTTTCGACTAATTAGCCTATAAGCTGAGATTCTCATATTAGGCCACATGGAGACTTTTGAACTTTCAGTTACAGCAAAAACCCTGGAGCGGCTTATATTCGGAACAATATGGTAGTATGTTTTTCATGGGACCAGAAAAAAATTAATTCGAGTGAGAAGTTACTAAAGAAACTATTCTACATTGGGAGCACATCATGGGTGGGTTCAAAAATAAAACTTATCATGAAACTTGTCTTGGGCACTGTAATAAATGTATGAATGAGAAACTCAACACAGAGGTTCAACTGTAAACCAGCAGAAATGACTAATGAGCTGGATTGCCAAATGTTCAATTTCAATATTTTTTATAAATGCTTACCCGGTAGCCTATTCTAGAATTCTTGTTTCATATCAAATTGAAATATACAATGTAGAAACAATATAGATGAAACAAATTGTAAGTAATCAGGACAATAAGCTGCTGCAAGAGATTTTGAATGCAGTACTTTTAAAAGGCTCTATCTATATTGATAATGACTGCCACGGCCCACAAGATTAAGCAAGGAAACGCTTTTGCCTTATGATGACGTATCATCATGGCTTAAGGTCTAACCTCCATTACCTCATGGTCATGACAAAATTATGATTTTTTGTCAGTCGATTCGTTTTGATGTGCTCGATAATAATATCCAAACAGATGATAGGCTAACCGGGATGAATTTTGAGTTATATCACTTCAAATACTGAATATTTCTCCATCATTCAACACGCAACCTTCAAATTTCATGCATTTTTATTATTCAACAGATCATTAAAATATACTAAAAGGAATGACATTCAATCAGAAGACTTGTTTTATGGTAGATGAAGATGTTACGAATAGAATTATGCAAAAATAAATATAAGTACCCGTTCTCATTTATGAATCACACTCATTTTAAGAGGAAAAATAGTTGATTTTTCACCAAAATGAAGTCAAAATAGCAACTTAGTATTTCATCAAAGCGCTGTAACTTCGGCCAAAAAAATATGTCAGTGTTTCTGATGTAATTTCAATTCAAGAATACACATGTTCAATAAAGCTTTACTCAAATTTCTCCAACGAAGAATTAATTTCAAAATTACTTTTTGACTCTGCTGACCAAACGGCTGTTGGACTTTAATAGAGTCTATGGGATTTTATTAAAATCGGGGGCATATTCATGTCCATATTACTTCAAACATTTCTTGAGCATTCAGTTTTCAATGAAAATATACAAAGAAACAGATTTTTTACGGTGCGTCGAAATCTAGGTCATTTGTCACCGATTTAAACAATTCAGTTGGTCTTTGAAACAAATTCATATAGGCCTAGGCCCTATATATATTTGTATATGATAAAGACCTATATTATTATTTTTAAAAATCAACTAGTTGAATAATAAATACATGTCATGTTGCTATTAACAAGGAATCAATCATTATTGTAGCCTAATTGAACAATTTTCAAGTAAAAAAGTATGCCTCAAGATAGGCAAAGCCGTAGCCATTAAACCAAATCTTTGAAACAATCACAAAGCTGGCTGATCACAGCGCTCCAGCTGGCTGATTGCTAGATTACCAGGCGTAATTCTAGGCCTACCTCGGTCTGCAAACTGTTCAGCCAGGGCTCTGCCACTCTATCCTGAAAGGATATTCATTTAATACTCAATGCTTTTAGCCTCTTACCTTTGCATATTGTGATTGTGTCAGAAGAGACTCGCTTGTCATCTCAGCAAGAGTGGGTAAACTGTATTCGCCAATAATGAATGATGATAGGCCTATGTCTTCCTGCTCTTGCTCTGGAGGTGATGAAACAGTAGTCATTCTACCAATGATTCTACTAAGGCCTAGCTCAAATTACATTTCCTGCAAGACAATAAACCAAGTCAGACTAGGCCTATACTAGGATTCAATGTAAACATAATTATAATATGGCTTGGGTCTAGGTGAATACTGTCATGAAATAATTACTGACACTGCCAATTAAAAATGTGGGCTTTATTATTGTTTTGAACAGGCTTAAATGGATCCATGTTGTTGGAGAGCTACATAAAGCATTGACCAAAGGGCTTACGCCTACGATAGGGAAACTGACCTGGTCGCTTACACTAATTATTAAGTACGTGAATAGCACAAATAAGGAAAACATTGAGGGCGAACTTTTCCGTACCAGTTATCAAGTAATTTCCGATATTAGCGCATGAAACAGTAATCAAACAGATAAGTGACATTTATCACGTTACGCAAGTCAGCCGTCCTTTTAACTTTCAGTACCGCCAACTTCAACGAAATATCTCACTCAAAATCACCAAAGTCACCAGTTATCACTAACAGCATTCTTACCTCAATTGCTAATGGTGTTCAAAATTCATTACCACTTGCCCAAATCGAGCAATGTTTGTTAATGTAGATTATTTTTTTATTTATTGTGTTTTTCCCTTTATTACTTATGTTTACTCACTGTAGACATGATTTATTTATCAGTTGTTGTAACATAAAATTCAAAAATAAAGACACCATTTCATTTTTGAATTGCTTTTGCTTTTATATATGTTTACCATAATTAGACATTTAAATTACCATATAATTGTGATTTCCCATTCATTATTCATGTTTACTTACTATCGATATGACATATTTTATGAAACATTATATTTTAATTTGCAGGTTTTTATATGATTTTACTCAAAATTTTCAAATGAATGTTTAAAAGATCCAACGTATAAAAAGTTCACATTCTTGAATTGAAGACGTTCATCAGAGTAAAAGATCACTGCCATACTTACGGGGACATTCACAGCTATTTTCTCATAATTTCGAGATTTTCATTTTTCATTAGATTGATAGTATAATGTAATGTTTCAATAATTATATACTGCAAGACTCATCAAATTATTCAAAGTGGTTCTGATTAGATTTTTTTTTTCATTCAGCACTTTGTACGTCTACTTCTCAAATTTCATTCTGACCTACTTTTCTTATGGCTACATTTTTTTCAAATTCGTTCATCTCAGAATATTGCTTTTCTAAAAGCTGGTACCTGGATCTCTGGAACTATTGAGGATACTTCAAATTTTCACCACATGTAGGTATACAGGTGTGCCATATTTGTGTGGAGTTTTTTTATCTAATACAAATTAGATAAACGCCTGGGGCATGTTCATTTGGTAACCTTTTGGGCATGCTTTTAGGATGCCTATGTTTGTAGGGTTCTCAATACCATGAACCTTAATACCCTAGTGTTGGATATTGACATGGATTTTGATGGAACTATACATATTTTTTTTATAATGAGTTTTAACGACGCACTATAATGATAACTATGATCTATTGGCATTGAATGAGTGATTGATGAGATGATGGGATGAAGATTTCTTAGGTATCGGGAAGGATAGTTGGAAGGAAGTGGTTGTGGCCTATATTGTAGGAACCATCCTGGCATTAGCCTAGACTACAGAGGGAAACCACGAAAAACCCATGTAAAGATGGACGGTGGCGGGGATCAAACCGGATCCGATATTCCCCTTCACCTCCCGGATCACATGGAGCGAGTGAGCTAACCACTCGGCTACATGCGCCGGTAAACCATATTTATATTTCTGATAAAAACCATTTACATCACTGAAATAGCATTCTGAAATTCAAACAGGTAAGATATTGTGATCAATGATTGCCAAGAGAGAGATCAGTTTATTCTTGGTGGCTGTTTATTTCGACGATAACTGACCATGAAGATTCAGCGTACTGAAATAAATTTAAAATGATGATTGCTAAAAGTAACAATAAGTAATAATAGTAACAAAATTGAAAACGATCAATAGTTATCACATTATGTGGGATTCTGATGACAGATATTCAATTTAATCTTTCACTCGGATAATTCACGCTTCCGTTTCTTCTTCTTCTTTCTTTTTAGGGTATTTTCTTCAACAATTTCTTCTGCAACGCTATCTACAGTATTTACTGATGGTATATCACCCCCCTTGACATGATGTTTTTTCATTTTATTCCGTTTTTCTGATTTCTCTCGTTCAGGTTCTTCAATACTGAGACTCCCAGTATTTTCTTCAACAATTTCTTGTGCAATATTATCTACAGTATTTACTGACAATATATCATCCCCCTTGACATGATGTTTTTTCCTTTTATCCCGTTTCTCTGATTTCTCGCGTTTAGGTTCATCAATACCGAGACTCCCATTATTTTCTTCAACAATTTCTTCTGCAACGCTATCTACAGTATTTACTGATGGTATATCACCCCCCTTGACATGATGTTTTTTCCTTTTATTCCGTTTTTCTGATTTCTCGCGTTCAGGTTCTTCAATACCGAGAATTCCAGTATTTTCGCCATCAATTTCTTGTGCATTATTATCTACAGTATTCACATTCGTACCGTCCACTTCAACAGCATGTTTCTTCTTTTTCTTACGTTTCAAACATTCGGGAATTACTATATCAAGACTCTCACTTTCTTCATTATTTTGGGTGATTTCATCAACGATAGGCCTAGTTTTCTTCGATTTCTTTTTCTTTTTAGAAGAATCAATATTTCCATGTTTTGATGCTTCAGCTAACTTCAGAAATTGCCTTTCTTGCTCTTCTATTCTAGCAAGTTTTCCACTCAAGCCCAAACCGTGTCTGGCACCCCTAGAAACAACAGTATTCTATATTTTAAAATGAAACAAGTGTCGGTGGTCAGTGAGGAAGTGAGACCTGGCTACCTATCATAATATTTGAGAAAAGATTTACTACAGTAGTCATATTCTGAAACATATTAATCAATGTTTTGAATAAATTAATGAATAAATTGACAAATTAATAATTCTTAATTAATACAAGCATTTAGAAACTTTGAATGTAGACCTATGGGGACGTCTATAAATTATGTCACACTTTTTTAGGCCACTTTGAATTCTCCCTCCCATGTCGTAGTTGGTCACAAAGCCTATTACCCACCCCCCTTTAAATACGTCAAAAATTCTCATACCCCCCTCCAACAAAAAATTGAAATCAACAGAAGGCAAAGGTGAAATAGTCATAAAATTAAAATATTCATTTCTTTATGTTTGCTCTTCGAGTAGTCAAACTTAATAATTATTTGATATGCATCTGCTGTTTCTAGGGTGGGTATGAATATAAAAATCTATAAGAATGACGCCAAATTCATAGGACAAAAAAATGGTACGTCACACAGTTGCCTCCCCCTCTTGCAACACCTTGTCACAAATCTTGACAACCCCCCTCCCCCCCTAAGCTGTGACGTAATTTATGGATGTCCCCTTACTAATATGAATCTTGATAGGCAAATGCTCGACTTTTTCCACAGATGGATGAATCTACTGTACACTGCAATCAGGTATGGTTTTGTAAGAAATTGGCCCATTTCACCGTTTATCTGAGAGCATTTTGAGCAAAACAACGGTAGCCTTTAAACTATATGGTCGTTTTGTAAATACAGGTTCATCATGTTTTATTAAAATCAGTTTCTCTAGCCAAGTACAATTTTGTAGTAGGCCTTCAAGCCTATGCAATTCCTTTCGTGATCGGCATACAAAATACACTTTTTGTTGGTAAAAATCTATCTTGCTGGATTATCCATTTTAAATTTATAATTGATCAATTGGGTTGAATAGTCCACTGCATTGATGACCCAAGATGTATAAGATAGGATGGAAGGTTATTTTTATTATGGTTTGAGGTAGTGGGAAGAAGGAAGCAGGCATGACTGCAGGCATGGAAAGGAAGCAGGCATGGAACCATTCAGCCTTATTAGATGAGCGTAGCGAAGATTCCATTCCACATAACGAAAAAAAATGGGCTTCGTTTTTAAGTTCGTTTGTAATTTTGTGCGCGGCATACAGGTCAGGAAAAAATACCTATCGACTTAAAACTTGTTCTATATATTTCTGTCATACCAGAAAAGGTTGAGATTGTTTTTCAGAAAAATCAAGTGGAAGGTTTTTCCGGAAAAAATCGGAAAGTTTGAAAAATCCTCTTAAGAATAACCCGGAGGAAAAATACTTGAAAAAGAAGTTCTTCAAAAGCTCTCAAATTTTCACCGAATATGAAGGATACTATTATACACCTTTTGAGAGATTTTTGCAACAATCGGATGAGAAATAACGAGCAAAACGAATTCAAAACGTATTTTCACTTCAAACAAAGCCAATTAAATCTATAGCAACAAGCGTCATCAATTGAATTAAAACGATTGGAATCAGTTATGAATGAACAGGGAGGCCGTGACAATTGATTCCGGTAGAATTTTTAAAGGTTTGAAGTGATTCAATGTCTGTAGATGTTGACTGAGCTGACAAGCTATTTTTCCTTGTACATTTCTATACTTCTGAGCTCATCTCACAACGCGAATCCCGCGTTTTCCTAGTACACTTTAAAATGACATAAAAAACTGGTCGAACATGGCGGGAATCGAATCCTGGTCTCATGAATGGTGGTTCAGCGTGCTTGCAACAAACACATCTGTCTCACTTGGGTTACTCTTTACAGGCAGGCCTATTCTGGAAAATCCAATTGCACATCAAATCTCTACGGATCTAATCAAGATGATGCATATAACAGTACAAGTTCGTCAGTCCTCGAATTACGGAGACGCAAGAAAAAAATAGAAATTCCCACTTGATTAGTTGCAGTGAAGAATAATAATTCAATCTATGATTTCTCAAGAGTACCCAAACCAATTGCACATAGCCAAAAGCTGCTTCTTAATGAATTCACACAATATTTACTTGGGTAGAACAGTTAGTATACTTGTCTCCACGAAGGTCATCCACTAATATCAGTATCACGTATCAAATATATACCTAACCGTTATATTTGTGTAACTGAGGTATCATCAGAGAATTTTATATTTGGACTTTCAGGATGAGATTTGTGATAAGAAATGCAACTGCATATTTCAATTTTAAGCATCAAATCCTTGAAGTTGCAAACGAGATCATGTAATTGTCGTTTTTTCCATTATTCAGTTGGTACACAACCTTTTTCTTTCGTAGATGCAAGTATAGCTCTCTGCACCGTCATTCATGAGACCGATGTTTGATTCCTGCCATGGTCGACTCTCCTGACAGAGGTGCATTTGAAAATATAACAAAAATAACGATTAGTTAATAATAGATTGTAATAAATAATGAAATGCATTCAGTAATAGCCCGACTAGGAAAGTTCCGTAATATCAGGCCATTGACTTTCACCTAAACTCATCTTGGGCTGAACTTGTCCTTCCCACGATATATGAACAAATTTGATGAAACTGGTTTGACCCAACCACAAGCCATTCAAGTAAAAAATGACAAAAGATACTGGAAGTTCTCATTTGAGTTAGTGGACTCCAATCAGTTGGTTCAACAATTCACACAATAAAATTTTGTGAAATTTTAGGCCTAGGAATAAATTATTGAAGAGAAACATACTTATGAGCTGTACGACTGCCACAAATTCTGAACAATTCTTCATCTGTGAGATTTGGTGGAGCCGACACGATGGTTTCGATTGAAGTCTCATCGGAGGGATCTTTTTCTATTTCCACGTGTGAACCTTCATTTGTTAACATTGCAGACATTAAAAAGTTGTTGTACAGCATGTTCTTTCGTTTCGCGGCTGATACTTTCCTCGACGATATTTCAAAAATGTCTTCCGTCTTCAACGTGACAGTACCATCCTGTAACAATTGATCAACCATTAGTGATGGTAGTGAAAATCAAACCTATTTTAGCATTTGGAGCAGTTGCATGGATAATGAACTGGAGAGAATAAAATAAAAGAGAGGTGGCAAAAATGAAGTTTGTGAGGAGCGAAGCAGAAATATATGGAACAAAGTGGGAGTGGAGAGATTATCATTGTAATGGAAAGGGACATACTTGGGTGGTACGGGCAATGAGACGAATGGTAGATGAGAGAATACCGAGAGCAATGTTTGAGATTGCATAAAACAATGGAGCCAAGAGAAGAGTTGGAAGATCAAGAGAAAGGTGGCAGGAGGGAGTAAAGTATGAGGTACTCAAGCGAGGAGAAAAACATGGGAAAGTAGTAGTAGAGAGATGGTGGGAGGATAGAGAACAGTGAAAGAAAAGAAGTAGGAAGAGAAGAAGAAGCAGAGGATAATAGTTGTGAGGAGGAAGAAAGTACAAAAGTACGTTATTTCAACAAGAAACACTAGGCCTATAGGTGCAGGCATCAATTTCTACTACCACATTATTATTTCTAGGAAAACGCACGACTTGCGTTGTGATATGAGCTTAGAAGTATGGAAATCTAGAATGAAAAATATTTCGTCAGATCAATCCATATGTACGGAGCTTGGATTATCAAACGCTCAAAAACCTTACCTGCAACTTGTTGATATTTATTATTTATAGTGCTGCAACCTGTTGCATATACACTTTGCAAACCAATTGATCCCAACCTTCAATAAAATGGATACTTTTATTGCGTTTTCTTTGTTATTTCCCATTCGAATGTTGTGAAAGTCACTGAAAATATCCGTAATTATGTTTTCCACATTCAGTGAAAATTTTCCATATTTCAAGCATTTTCCATCCGTGTTATTCTTATGAGGATTTAAATCTAATATTTAATCTAATAAAACAACTAAAGTAAATCATCTCCAACAAAAAGCAAGTCACTACACTTTTAAATTTATGACAGCAACAGCTTTTAAATTTATGACAGCTGGTGCGATTAAGTTGCGACTGGAAATAAGGAGAATAGGCACCTGAGATAATCTTCTGGTAAGTACCGTCAGTCGTCTGAGTCTTACCTTGGCTTTTGTAACACTTATGTTATCAGCTGCAGTGTTGAACGCGTTTTCCCACCAGTGGTGAGTGAACGTTTCTGCAGCATCATGGCCAAGTCCCGTACTATCAAACTTCAGTGTTGGTTTCAAAGCCGTTGTTATGCCCGTTTCATATCTGCCAAGTCCCTGGCCTACGTACGTTCGAAAAGTAAGGTCGATATTAACTTGGCTGATACAATTATTATACATTTTTTTTTATAATGCTTTCAACAGGTATGAATTATACGGGTGCGAATGAGCGGGGTATGATAAAACCCACGCCCTAACAGGAGGACTTGAACCCGAGCCTGGCTGACTTGAGATTTCAAAACAGGGTAAATTGAATAAAGTCTCAGTAGGCTCAACAATAAACATAGTAAGCCGCACCAATCTGTTTCAGGCTCATGCTAGGTGATGGTTAGATAGGATGAGGTTTGTAGGCCTACCTTGAAATTACAGTCTCGATGTCCATTTCACACAAATCTTATCTTATCTAACCCTGACCATCATGAACAACTACTAAAAATCGAAGTAAGTTAACCTCACAACCCTAAAATATATTGGCATAGCTTACTATAATTTACAATAGTAGGCCTAAGCAGTGTCAAACTGTTTTAGGGTTATGCTAGATTGGGGAGAAAACCCGAGCCGGACTGATTTCAGAATCCAGAACGGGGTTAGTTTATAGTACACCCAGCCGATCTGTTTTAGGACTCATTGTCCATGGTTTGATCCAGTCCATTAACACTCTCTGACGGTTAAATTGGTGATGGTTACGTTTTTACCCTAAAACTACAGTAGGCCTACTGTTATTCATTCAAAACAAACCTTATACTAGACCTACCCAAGCCCCTAAAAATATTATCAAGCTACGTGTCCCAACATAAACCTAAAACAGATCGGTACGGCCATGAGCACGGCTTGGGCCTGCAAAAAATTGACCCAAAACATTATAAATCATCATAATAGGACTGGGAATTGATTTTATAACCATAATGGTTATAAATTCAATGACCTAATGAATCATATTAACTAAATGAATAGGCCTGGGATCAAGTTATAATCAATTTACCAAATATTGAGGTTATGTAAATAAACAGTAAGTCTAGGACTAGGCCTGAGGCTAATAGCTGTAATGATACCTTGGTCCATTTACTAGGGTTACCAAAATTGAGAATAAATTTCATTTTTATACTAGGCCTACTGTGATATTCATGAATTCCCTACCTTCTTTCCAACCATATTTGGATAACTGAGATTTTGCAAAGTCCATGCCATTCGACATGTCCAGAAACAATGTTTAGAATGGCACGTGGGCACTGGGCAGGGACACCAATGGAGACAGCTGTCACCACGGCCTCTTCAATCTGAAGTTATGCCAACTGTTGAAATAATTTTGTTCATATCTCTTTGTTAAGTACCACTATCAGCATTCACTTCATATTACTGTTCTCACTGTCAAACAAATCAGGAAATAACATAGTAATTGAAGAAATATTTGACAGAGAATTTGGGAAAGAGATAAGAACCCATAAGATTCCCTATGTCTGTCCTGTGGGATCAGTCAGTCATAATTATCCTTATTTAATCAATGTAAAAATATGTAGAATTAAATTAACTTTATAGTCAATAAATTGTGATAACAATAATAATGATAGATGAATAAAACCCATGAAATATTTTCACAAATTATTATATTTCATTTTATGCTTCATGTGAACCAAATAGCTTAATGACATCTATTTTATTATTACAGTATCAAAATTACCATTTGAATACATGTTCAACTTCAGCTTTATTGATATAATATTTCAATATTATATTTCATGAAAAAAATGTAGATTTATTCATTGCAATATGGTGCAAGTAATAAAATTAGGGTTATTGGTCTGTACAGGATGTGCAGATATTTGTATCATAAATAAAAGGTGCATCAAAAGCAAATAGGTTTGAGAGATATTATAAAGATAAGGTAGATAGGCCTATATGACAGAATATTTAAAATACTGTTGGAAAGTTGTCACATGATTAAACTCACAATTATAAGCATGGCTTCTATAAATAGGTCTAGATGGTAACAACAAATTGTCAACACTGGGAAAACACCACATCCTGATGACTGCTTTCTCATAAAAAGATGGTGGGATTGTGTACATTTGATGTACAGGCACTTACTTCAATCAATACTTAGCATTTTCTGGTATTATTTTAATGGATATTTCATTGAGATTATAAAAAAAAAAAGGTATAATATTGGGTAAGTAACAGGTCCTATTTTGTCCTCGTGTAGCTGTTAAGCAAACACAAGTTCTATTTCACACTACTATAAAAATGTGTTGTGTTTCCGCCTTGATAGATGAGCTAGAACATATCTTTAGATTGGTTTTATATATCCACCTCGAGATCCAAACAATTACATCACAACATAACTTATTCATTACTTTCTAATTCATTTCTATAATAATGAATAAGGCCTTGCTTTAACCGTTTCTAATTATTTGGGAATACTAGTTGCTTGGTATCTCAATAGCTTCGAGTGATATAAAAACATTACATTTACCGTATATATTTTGATACATCAAAACAGCTGATCCGATTCGAGTGAAAGTTCGGAATAATGTGTATCATTATTATATTGAAATTCTGTGAAAATTTGAATTCTTTCAAAGGAAATGCTTTTCACGAACTTTCTCCTCTGGGTTAATCTTATGGGATTTTTTAAAACTTTGAAATGAGTTTTCTCAGAAGTGGTGCTACCGATTGCGCCTCAAAACTATACATGATCGAATTAGATGAGGACACTTGTGTATGCCAAGTTTCAACTGAATTTGCATTTTCGTTTGACCTGTGGAGCGCCAAAAAAAAACTTTCCCCCGAGTATGTTGAAATTGAGTGTTCGCTTCGCTCATTCAAAAATTGTGAAGTATTTTTTGGGGTAAAATTGTTATGACTTTTTAAATAATAAGATCTGTCCAGCATTACCTATCAATTGGTACCGATGAAATATATCTGTTCTCCCATTTTTTTCATATGCCCAAACCACCTTATTCTTTCTCGGCCCAACTTGTAACTTGACTTCTCGACTCCCGGGTCCTTTCTAATCTTCTTACTCTTGATCTTAGTCACTCCCAGCACCGCTATCAGAAACTTTATCTGCACTGTTTCCAAGCAGTACGTTTTCTCTTTTGCCATATTGACATGGCAACATTTTTGCAACGATTTTGCCATTGGTCATGTTACGGCACCATATGGTAAGATTGGTATGTAGTAACACTTCGATGTTATTATCTTTGGTTATAGTTTTTTAACTATAAAACACTTGAAGCATTATTAAAATAATGTTCAATTCACATTTTTGCTGATGTTTTCATAAATAAATAGTGCACAGTGAGATGTGAATGGATGGAATTAAATAACAGAGGTGAGGTTGTGAACCCAATACATGTTGAAGCTAATTGGTTTAAAATAATTAAAATGGGGTGGTAAGATCGCCCTTCTGGTGCCCCGTCCAAATGATCCTATCTTTCATCCATAGCCTTAATTGGTGAACAATGATTTTGTATCAAGTTTTGATGTTATTAAAAAAAAAAAAAAAATTTTTCAACATAAGCTCGACTGTTATCATTAGATATCTAGGTGTACAGAAATACACACATGTAGATACGTAGTCTGGTACTGAACTCAGCACAAAAATGAATTTATTTGAGATTTTTCCTATTTTATTTGAAATTAAACAGTCACAAGTTGTACATTAATAGTAAAAAATGGATTACCGGTACAATATAATTTAAATTCTAAACATTTAATTTAAACATATACCTGAAGTACATACACATATTACCTATATGCCACCGCATATACCTGCGATTGATATGCCAGTCCAGATCTACTGATTGCCATAACTAATTATGTGTAGTGTAAACACAATAGATGTACATAATTCATTTATTTTTAAACTGTTCTAGTTTGGAGTCCGAGTCAAGTCTCAATTAGGTTCGCAAGTCTCAAATCCGAGTCTCATTGAAAAAACAAATTCAATAAAAATGGGATTATTGGATCATATAGATCTGACTCGAGTATTTACTCATTCACAAATCAATAATAACACGAGTATGATATTACTATATTAAAGGAAGTGGCGTACTTTCATTTCTTTGAATAATTCAGTTATTTATTCCAAAGGTTTGGGAATACGAGTCTGATTCTATTGGCAACGCAATCTGGAGAGTGACCCTAGTAGGCCCTAACGTATTATACGTCCAACCTCGGGAGATAATTTGTACAATTTCCCCGGACACATGGAACGTGTGAGGACCGCAAACAACTGTAAAATGGATAAAATGGTCCTGATAAAAAGGTTGTGCATCACTGACCTAGACATACTAAAGTTTGATTTACAAAAATTTTCAACGAAGATAATTTTTTGGGGTTCGTTTTTGTGATAATAACCTGTAAAGTAATCATCATCATTTTTGCAATGCAGATCTGACTTGACACTCTATAGATAGCAAGCTGGTAACCACACCAAAAAACTGAAGTAACTCTTAATATTACCTATGCATCTATGATACTACGGGCCATACTGTACCACACATTTACACAAAACAAAAACAACCGGGTTGCCTTTCAATGTCTAGAATAGTCATAGTTTCACATGAGCAGCATCAACAACAACAGCAACATCAACAATAGAATAAAGAAGGTCTACATTTATCTCACACAAAAGAATACGTATGTAAATTTGAAATGTTGTTTTTCTTATTAGTACTAAACACATTCCCTTCTTGCTAGGCAAATAGCCCTTCTTGTTAAAAACTTCAAAATGGGTTTTCTCAGAAGTGATCCCATTTAATTGTGCCTCAAACTATACAATATTCTTCACTTTGACCTGTGGAGCACAGAAATTTTTTTCCTCTTCAAGTACGGTGAAATTAAGTCTGCTTCGCTCATCCAATAAATTTACTATGCATAGTTGAATACTTTCTCAATGAACTGTGTATGAACAACTTTTACATGCAGTTTATGAAGCATATTTTTGATCAAGGTCCATTATTACCAAGTTCAGTTTTGCACATTCCCAAAGGGAGCAAATAACATAGGTAAAATGGTAAGAAAATCAACGGGTTACGTTACTCCCACGGAGATCACCTCCACACTGCCACTATCGTAACTTTTTTTACACTATTATAATTATATAAGTCTACTGTTGATCTTATACTCATATTATCAATTTTTGGATTATAAATACTAAAATCTACTTGTGAGTCAAAAAGACCGGAACATACGTTTGATTGCAATATGTTTGATTGAGAATTGGAGTCAATTTTCAATCAACATTCCAACAATCGATCGAAATCAAGTCAACGAGACGAGGCAATTTCAACTGACGCTAGCAAGAGATTCTCCGGTGTTTGAACTAGATAACATTTTACAAAAATTGTTTGTAAATAACAATTCAATAAATATTTTCTTTGTAACTGACTGTAACATGTAGTTGATAGGCAAAGGAAAGTCACACGCCACACGCGATTTCACGCAGTCGAGAAAACAGTTTGTTCAGCGTTGTGGGATTGTAAACAACTGGGGCCGAATTCACAAAAGGTCATAACTTTGATCCGGCTCACAGTTACGACAATTTCCAGAGATAATACCATATTTGTA